>JAKSZT010054401.1:5712283-6092872 GCA_026826555.1 Tolypeutes matacus | reverse complement strand
CTTTGCTGTGACCTAAAACTTCTTTGAAAATTAAATGAAAAATTGGGAGACAATGGGGATTGAGAGGAGGAAGGTGTCATGGCACACCAGACATCCGATAACACAGTGATAAAGGGAAGGAAAAAGGGGAAAAAAGAAGAGAGAAAGGAAAAAAAATGAATATATATATATATATATTTTTTTAAAGGCATTTCCTTTGCTTTTTTGCCCATTTTTTGAATGTCCCAATCCACTAATTATATTTTATTTTGTTTTGTTCTTTGTTTGATCATTTGTTTTTTTTTCCTTCTCTCTCTCTCTCTTTTTTTTTTTTTTTTTTCCCCTGAGTTTCCTTATGTTTGTCTCTTGCATGTAAGCTTATCACACTTGTTTCTTTTTCCTAGTAAGTGTATTTGATTATTTTATGGACTAAATGTTCATGGAGGATTTGGATCACAGAAGGGTTACAATGGGTACTGCGGGGGATTATTGGGGGGAGGGTGTCTGGGGGGGGGTTCGTGGGGATTGGTTCAACCGAATATGCATGAAAGATATACAAAATCATTCAAAGGATCGGGGGATGGGGCAGGGTCACGATGGGTGGATAATCACACAATAAATGAGGGAATCTGAATTCCTAGCCTGGAGAGCTCTGCCACAATCTCCAAGGGAGCAGCAATAGTCCTCTGAGTGTAGGGACAGTCCCTGTCAAAATAGGATGACCCACTGATGTTTTTTTTTTGTTTGTTTGTTTTTTTTATTGATGACTACCCTTGTGAGTCTTTGCTCTTGTAAATGAGACTTAGCCTGCAGTTGTGGGGTGCCTAAGGGTTGCCACCTGAGAGCCTCCTTGTTGCTCAAATGTGGCCTCTCTCTAAGCCAAACTCAGCATATGATTGCATTACCTTCCCCCCAACGTGGGACATGACTCCCGGGGATGAGCCTCCCTGGCAACGAGGGATTAATACCAAGTGCCAACTGGCAGCTTTGTGCAGTGGCAGTATCGTAGCCAATGAGGTTTATCCGAGGCACGATTATTGCTAATTGAAAACTTTTCCCAAGTGCCAACTGGCAACACAACTGGAAAAAGACCTTGAATAAAAGGGGGAAACGGTAAAGACAAATGAGTTCAAGTGGCTAAGAGACTTCAAAGAGAGTCGGGAGGTCATCCCAGAGGTAACTCTTACGCACACCTCAGTAGGAGCTCATAGAACATCTAAGTGCCTATCACCCCACTCAGTGGGGTTCCTGAGAGCTCCGGAGACACCCTGGTCTTATATAAGGGGGGATAGCCCCAGAGACTGATGCCTTATCAGTGGGTTCTATTTTGTAATCTGTGCTCCTGAGAGTGACAGAATTAGACTCAAATAAGTCCTCCCTGCACATGGTTCACCAGTCCCTTCTATTCAAACCTACATGTGATGCTGGAGTTTCTTAGGTATACTTCCAGAGACTGGAGCCTCCCGCCTACCTATGTGCCAGGTGCGCATGAAATCTAGGTGGAGCTGCAACTCCTACCCTACAGCTCAATGGACTCATCCAAGTCACCTGATGAGGAGATAACGATGGGAAATGGCCATCCCAGGGAATGGAGAGGGCCTGCATCTGCAGGCAGGATCATCCCACCCACCATATCCATGGGATATAAGCCCTCTCTCACTTGGAGTTAGAGTGGACATCACCATCCCAGTCGCCTCTGGATTGGGGGAAGAACTATGGACTAGAGTGGACTTGATGGTATTCTCTTGCTCACATATGGTGATTCTTGCAATGCAAGAAATTATAACAATGAGGTGGAGCCAGTGGCCACTTGACAGTTTTTGGGTAGGGAGGGGATGAGCAGTTGAAATACAGGGGCTTCTTTGGGAGTTGGAGGTTGTCCTGAGTACTGTTGTGGCAATGGATGTAGGCCATTTTAAATCAGCACACACCACTCAGAACTGAGTGGGAGAGAGTGTGGTCTACAGTGTGAACTGTGGTCTATGGTTGGTGGCAAGGCTCCAGGATGTGTAAGTTCATTGAGGTTGGTGGGCCACACTGTGGGAGATGTTTGTGTGGGATGTGGTGGGAGGTGTGGGAGGTGGGCAACATGGGAATCCCAGTGGGTTCCGTGTAATATTTTAGGTAATCTAAGCACCTCTTAAAATATATGTATATATATATATATATAAAAATGACATTTTTGTAAGCAAATACACATATATGCATATATATTTATATATCATTTTGCAAATGTTTGTATGTATTGTGAGAATTTTGATTTTTACCCATAATAAAAAAAAAAGAAAAAGAAAAAATATATATATACAAAAACAGAAGAAAATTATAAGTAGTATTTTCATGAGATGTTGTGGAAGATTGAATTATGTACCTCAGGAAAAAAACATGTTCTTAATATTAATCCATTCTATGGGTGTGAACCCACGGTAAATAGAAGAACCTTCTGAAGACGTTATTTTTAGTTAAGGTATAGCTCAACCAAGTAAGGTCGGCCTTAATCTGGAGGTTTTATTAGGAGAAAGCCACGTGGTGGAGCAGAACCTGGAAGACAACAGAATCCAGAAGAGCAGAGAGAGGATGCTGCCATATGCATTGCCATGTGACCAAAAAGCCAAAGACCCAAGCATCACCAGCAGCACCAGAACACCAGTCTTTGGGGAGAAAGCGTCAATTTGCTCATGCCTCAATTTTGGGATTTCTTCTAGCTTCACAACTGTGGACCAAAACATCCCCATTCTTTAAGCCGATCCATTGTATGGTATTTGTTTTAGCACCTGGGAAATTAAGACAGAGGCCAATTCATATTTGTAACTAGATAGGTAGCTATTCTCCTTTTAGCCAGCAAATTGCCAAGAATATAGACATAGAGGAAATAGGCCTGGACATGAACAAATCATTCCTGGCTATATCTCTGTCTCATACTCTAGTGAACTAGTATGGACTTTGTGAAGAACCTGTGTCTTCTCCAAATGATTTTGAGAGACTTAGATCCAAAACAGGCTTAAAGGCATTTCTTATTTCCACATTAATGATCAAGCTCAAATCTCTGTGATTTTACCTTCCTCCCTCTCCAGTGCAAATAAAGATCAATAAATAGCACATGAACAAGTAAAAATTAAAAATAGAGCAAAAAAAAATTGTATCAGCACCCTGAGTGTCCTGGCCAAATCTATATACTTAGTCCTTTCTCAGGCAGAAATATAGCTCCTATGTGGGAAAATAAAAATTATATTTGGAAATGACACCTGAAAGTGCTCAATCCTTAAGACTTTGAAAAATCTACCTGGGCTAAAAATGTCATCCAGTCATCCAGAATGACAGATGTCATTCTGTTAAAATAACTGGTATGATTTATGACTCCTTATTGGACCCTGACTGATGGCATTATAAATGAGGCTTGATAGTCCAAAAGAGTGAGGATAGGTAGAAAAACCAAGAGTTCCAAGGAGTGATCCTTGAGACACTCCATCTAGTTTAGAGGTCTGAGGATATGAGAAGGAACCACCAAAAAAGGGAGGGGAAAAAAAGTATCAGCTAATGAAGTCAGAGGAAAACTACGTGGTGTGATGCTCTGAAAGGCTTTTCAAAGCAGAAGGAGCAGTGCAGTGATGCTAGAGGTCAACAATGACCTCTCGATAGTAGGGGCAAAAGCTTGATTAGATCAATTTAAAAGAAATCAGAAATCATTATAAGCTTGAATTCAGACAGACAAGCATAAAATTCAAAAATTAGATTGCTTTATAATCATAAAAGACACCTGTCATAATGAAGATATATTAATTATGCACCAAATAACGTTTAAAAGCACAAATCATGTGTGGCAGTTTGAGATTATTTCTGTGAATCCCAAAAAAGAGAAGGATTATATTTGTAAACTGGTCTTTGATTGTGTTAGATTTGGTGAGGGACATCTAATTAAGTTTACTTGATAAAATCAATTTAGGGCTTCTGACTGGGCTACATCAGTAAGGGTAGCTCTGGTTGAGTCCCCATCCCCTTTGGCCTGTATAAATGGACTCTCACTGAAGAAGACACACAGAAGAAGATACACGGAAGAGGAGAGAACTTGGTCATTTCAGTCCTGCCAAGTGACAGAAAGGAGACGTTTCAAACAGCTAAAGCCCCAGGAAGAGAAATGAGCCCTTTGCCTGATCATTTGCAGCCAAAGAGTACAGAGCAGCTGAGCAGCTGAGAAGGACTGAGAGACCAGACAGAGATCGCCTGCCATCTTGCTTCAACACGTGGCAACAGACTTTGGTAAGAAAGCAGACTTGAGTTGGTCTCCTTTAGGGCCTTGTAACTGCAAACTTTTTACCCCAAATAAACATCCTTTATAAAAGCCAACAGATTTCTTTGCATCAGCACCCCTTTGGCTGACTAATACACTATGGAAGATACAAAAAATCAATAGACAAAAAAATATTTAAAATGCTGGATTTTAATTTTCTTCTCTCAGTTCATGAGTTCATGGCAGAGCAAATAAATAAAATACTTCTAAAGCAATAAATAAAAAGCAGATGTAATTTTTATATAGCAAATTCTATGTCCTGAATATAGATGATACAGTTTTACATGTCCATGAAACAGTCACAAAATATATTCCACCATCAGGAAAACTTTAATAAATTCCAAAATTTAGAAAGAGTCCAGGCCACATTCTCTGATCATAACAAAACCAAGAAATAAAAACTGCCAAATCTGCTGCATGACATTAGTGCTGTTCATCAATATTTATAGTATTTTTACTTTTTGTCATTCAGGGTCCCAATAGGATTGCATTTCCTTACACCCTTAAAATTGAGCATAGTCATGTGGATTGCATTAGCCAATAACATGCGAGAGAAATATGTAAGGGTACAATTCTCCCATCTCCTCCACCCTGTGCTGCAGTGACTGGCAACATTCCAGATAGTGGAGCCCCTCTGAGTGAGCTTGAATGGAGCAGAGCCCCCCAGAACTCCTAATGAACATGTAGTGTGAACACCAAGTGAGTGCTAACCTACAAACACTTGGATTAAAAACTATATCACTCGATCCAAATTGGAATTATAGAATATCTACAAAAGCATGATAAGAAAAGCATCATATATCAGAAATCAGAACCTATAGAAACATACTTTTTATAAAGCTAGAGAAAATATCATAGCTTTAAATGATCATAAAAGTACATAAGAACATTTCTTCTAGATTGTTGTCACTAATGTGACTCTGCTCCAAAACTCGTAGTCTGTCTTCTTCCAAGTTTCACATTTCCAGGAAAGAAAATCAAATTGGCTCAGCTTTGGTCATTTATCTGGCCAAAAGTGTGGGATTCAACAACGCATTCGTGGTCTCTTGGGCTTTTCAGGACCCTCCATTGTGTTTCGAGGCCATTTCCAGAGGAGAATGGCTGTGGGTCAATTTATTACACTTCATCCATTGGCCACCTGATGCCTAACTCAACTATGTCGATTTTAGACTCTGTCAACAGTGGCACCAAGAAATAGACGGGGGATGGCACATGGTGCTCAGTTGTCTCTCAGTGGAGAAGTACTTGGCATTAGTTACACATGGCATAAGGGTGAGGATATCACTTGAATAGAAAAGTAAATAACATAATTTTAAAATAAATTCCATGTCAGTTTTCATGAGAACTACGAATTCTAAGCTAATGGTCTATAAGTTGAGCACCTTTTACAATAATGCTGATTTCTAACTCTGATGCACATGCCCTGTGAAGAGAAATTGTATTTATAGAGAAAAATATGGGGAGAAACAACATATGTTTCTTTGAATTCACCAGCTGAAGCATTTTGTTCCAGCTTTGTTTTGGCATAGTTATTTGTATGTCCTGACTCCTAAAACCACCACAAATGTCCAGTTCAGGTTTTTTTTAAGCTTGTTGCTCTCTTGTCCTCTCCATCCAAGCAGAGGATTTTCATCCAACTTGATTCTTGCCTTTGATGTGATAAAAGCCAATTATTCTCTTTTTAATTCAACAAGGCCCACTCTTTAGGCAGCTTCCAGGAGCAGAATATGTTTTCCAAAAGAAGCCATGGACATTGCTAAACCCTCTACAGTGGCAAGAGCAGAAGGGAAAAAAAGGATCATACAGATGGCTACGATGGAGCTTTTTCCTCTCCTCTGGATCTACCCAGGGATGGATTTCTGATCAGACAAATGCAACTGGACTCCTTTCAAGGCATTAAATGTAATTAGCTGTTAATCGTTATCATTTAAAAACTCTGCTTAGTGCTACCAGGGTACCATCTGGATAGCTCATTCCAGTCACCAGGGAAGCCCTGAAATCCCCATCCAAAATTGTGTGTGCCACTTGAAGGCATTACAATACCTCTCAGAATCCTTTGGGGTGTTATGGGAACTCTGTATTTTATCCATGATTTTTCTGTAAACCTACAATACCTCTAATAAAAAAAAAAAAAACATAAAAAAATTTGTAACCAATAGGGAACTGGTCACAGATGGTTGAAATTAAAGACAGAAATTATCTTTCCATGAGTCAAAATTCCATATAAAGTGTAGGTACTTCTTTTAAAGAAATGTTTACAAAAAGTTGTTTCCCTATAGTTTTAGTGATACCGTCTAAAGCATCAGGGTATCTGGTTGGAAACAATAGAAAATGACACAAGTAATCTGAACCAAATCTATACCCACATTGTGTTTAAATATTTTAAGGAAATCTTGAGCTTTGGGGATGAGGGAGTACAGTTCTTAGTTTTTGATACCAATACCATAAAGGGAAAAAAAAAATCCATACTCATCTCCAAGTTAGAATACTAGCCCTCAGGACCTTTTCATGACATAAAATGGTATTTTAAATATTTCATTATATTTTTTGCATGTATTCATTCCATGTGCATCTGTTGTTGTGTATGTGTCACTGTTTAAGATGTTGGTAGGGTGTATACAAAATAGTATTTAATACTGGCCGCACTTAAAGTTTATTAGGGAAAATAAGATATATCCACCCAAAGTAAGCAGTGAACAGGGTAATATAAATTATATACTTTGATGAAAGTCAACTAACATTCTATACATCCTGGTGCCTACTTAAGAATACCTCTGTGAACAGGGCAATATCCAGTCCCAACCAATCTTTGCAGGCCTGGAAAATAGATATGGCGGGAAAGTCTACTTCATTTTATCCTTCTCATCTGCTAAATGGTAACTTGCCAAAACGCTACAGGTTTTCTCTTTTTACCCAGATGGTTGAGGACATCTTCTCTAGCAAACTATGTCCTCCTCCCTTTTCTTATTGTTAACTCCAGTTCATCCTTCAAGATTCAGCTCAGATGTACCTCCTATAGGAAAGATTCCCTGATACACACTCTATGGATTAGGTGTCCCTACTCGGTGTTCTAGATATCCTATCTCATGTCTTCTTAAATTCTTGTTGGTCTCTGCTCTTCTCCTCCACTAAACTTGACCAATCCCTTAAGTAAGAGAAAGAGAACCCCCTGAAATTGGGGACAAAATGGAGTTATCAGGTAAGTACACATAATACCAAGAGCTTACATTTATGTGGAGGGAGGGGGGAAGTAAATTGATTATAAAGAGAATTTGATGGGAAGAAAATGCTGGCACTTGTCAACTTGGTGGGGCCTGTAAGTTCATATCAAGTTAAATAATGACCCTTCCACAAAATCTAACATGTTCCCCTTTAACATCCTTTGCTGATCTTCAACTGCACTACAAGACTTATGTGTCAATGCCGTGATTGTATCTCAAAGTGGGATAGATAAGATATGTTCAGTCTCTCCATCCTTAGACTTTAGAAGCTTGCCGGAAGGGAGCTGAAAAGGACGCAGACGTCTGAGAATGGAGTGCAGTTTGCTGATACTGCATCTTAGGAGCTCAGAGGAGGCTCCCTGCAGGGCTGCGGCTCAGACCAGCTGGCTAGTGCTGGCACTCTGAGGGGGTAGAAGGAGGCTGATGCAGAGAACGTAAAAAGGAAATGGAAACCGGAACCAATTGCTGCTATCAGGGGGAAGCACCATTATTACTAGGTGATACTTCCAATTTCTTTCTAGTTCCCATATTAATAATGCCAAACAGGAGCACTAGGAACAAAGGGGAAGGGTAGTTTGCAGAATCCCAACTACAGTATCACAAAGCAGGAGTTGGGAGATAAACTACTCCATTACAAGTATTCCGGCAAGGTTAAAGTCAGTGTCAGACCCTCTCCTCCCTATTCCTTTGTAGATTTTACTCTCTTAAGATTACATTTTCAAGACTTCTAACAGTAGCCATCCCAGAGATACTGTCACAAGCCACACAATTACACTATTTTTGCCAGACTTCTGACATAAATCAACTTGGTTTTGTCCATCCTTTAATTCAGCTTGCTGGTGAAAGACAAGTTCATAAAAAATGATTAATTTCCTGCTTCCTCTTTGATCAACTCAATTTCTGGTCTAATTAGAAAAACTTTTAAGAAAATGCAAATATCCCTTTAGTTCCTAGAGACACTTCATTTCCTGATCAAAGACATAAGGACCATTCCACGCTGAAAATTCTTCCCTACCCTCTGGATAAAGGAAGAATTCCTATACTACACAAGGAATACTGAACTGCATTTCTAGGAAACCATGATCTATCAGTCACATTTTGCTTTTAGACACTTTTATCAATCCTTGTTCTGAAAAAAAAAAAAAAAAAAAAAAAAAACTCTGAGTATCCTTCTCTGAACAGCATTAACTAATATACACAAAAATGAAAAGCAGGTTTTCCATAGACCTTGTAAGTTTGTACTCGAACGGAGCACTGAGGAAAGTTTTACCACTGAAATAATGATGAATGGATTTTTCCATACCTAAGCACAACATTGAATTAAAATCAGTACTGCATGACTCACTTTTTTAAACTCTTCTGACAGTTCTACCCTGTAGCTTGGCCTTAAGTCCGTCTTGTCTATGGGCTATCAGATTTGTTTGGGGATCTCCAACAAGCAACCTCCTTCAGTCCCTGCAGCTCACGATGGGAAAATATTCTTTGAATCTGCTAAAGCAATTTCTCCTCCTCTGATCTTTTCAGCTCATGTCCAGTTGGTCAGTCAAGCACGTCTGCAATGAAAGGAAAATAGCTTTGAGGAAGTAGCATGGACAGCCTAATGTGAAACAATCAACATAGGAAACATTCTATAAAATTTATTCTCTCTCAACTTTTGGGAAACATCTTTCACACTTCAATATTCAAGATATTGGTCAATATACAATCATTTTCCAATTCAGTAAGTTAACTCTAACAAGGACAACCCTAGGCACTGTGTTAGCCTCAGTAAACAAAACAGAGTCTTAAAATTCAAAAAGTCTTGATAGTCTAATCAAAGTGATGGACATCTATTTTTTCATTCAACATTTTAATTCAGCCTGGACAGGTGGAGTTGATGTCCCCTCCCCTTGATTTTGTGCATGTTTGTGATTGATTTAACTAATAGAATAAATACTGCAGAAGAGACACTGTACCTCTTTCTGGATCCAGGACTGATGAAACGGACAGTGTCCACTTCCTGTCTTTTGGAAAACTCACTCATGAAACCCAGCCACTATGTCATGAGGAAGCCCCAGCAATTCCATGGAGAAGAACGGAGGCACCAGATTGACAGTCCTCGTGAGCTCCCAGATAACAGTCAACAACTTGCTAGTCATGCAAGCGAGCCATCTTGCAAGCAGATCTCCTGGTCCTGGTGGAACCTAATTCTTGACTAACAAAATAATGAGCAAAATAAAATTGTTGTTTTAAGACACTACATTTTGGTGTCATTTGTTACACAGAAAAAGAAAGCAGGCAACAGGCACCCACTGTGAAGTTACCTGTTGCCTCATATGTGAAAATATCCCTGAGACATTTAAGGTTCTAGTAATCCTCCTTATTTTCTTCCCAGTAAACATGTATCTCCTTCCTTTGAGTAGTATATGCTCCCAAAGGGGGAAAAGGTAATGAGATACAAAAGTACACTAAAATATATAAAGAACTCCTATAACTTAACAACAAAAAGACAAACTACCTGTTTTCGTTTGCCAAAGGGCGCTGATGCAAAATACCAGATATCTGTTGGTTTTTATAATGGAGATTTATTTGGGGTAAAAGCTTACAGTTCCAAGGCCATGAAAAGTCCAGATCAGGGCACCATAAGAGGTGCTTTCTCATCAAAGTCAGCTACTGTTGATTCTGTTGCCCGGGCACATGGCAAAGCAAAAAGGCTGCTGATATCTGCCAAGGCTCAGCCTTCCCCTCCCGGCTCACTGAATCGTCTTGAGCCACTCTGTGGGCCCAGCCTCTTTGAGCCTCTCGGGGGCTTCTGTTTTCCTGCAGTCCTGTCTCTCACAAATATGCCAGCTCCCTTTTCCTTTGTCTATCTGAGTGAGTATCTCTCTGTGTTTCCATTTATATCAGACCCAGCAAGGGGGGTGGGGATTCAACCTGAGTCACACCTTACTGACACAGTCCAATCAAAAGCCCTAAAGTGATCTCATGGAGTAATCTAATCAAAGGCCCCTCAACTGAATTTGATGAATTCAAAGGGCATCTCACCCAGAGGAATAGATTAGTTTACAAATGTACTCTTTCTCTTTTTGGGATTCATAAAATAATTTCAAACTGCCACAAAACCCAGTTTAAAACTGGGCAAAGGACTTGAATAGACATTTCTTCAAAGAAGATATGCAAATGACCAATAAGCACATGAAAAGATGCTCAACATCATTAGCCATTAGGGAAATGCAAATCAAAACCACAATGAAATTCCACCCTTCACACACTTGAATGGCTATTAATTAAAAAAAAAAAAAAAAAAAAAAAAACAATAACAGAAAATAAGTGCTGGTAAGGATGCGGAGAAATAGGAACTGCAGAGAAATAGAAAACTTAGTATATAGGTGGGAATGTAAAATTGCATAGCCTCTGAACCACAGTTTGGTGGGTTCCTCAAAAAGTTAAACATAGAACTATCATATGGCCTGGCAATCCCACTTCTAGGGATATACCACAAAGAATGGAAAGCAGGGATCAAACAGATGTTTGTACACCGATGTTTATAGCAGCATTATTTGCTATAGCCAAGATAGAAGCAACCCAAGTGTCCATCAACAGATGACTGGAGATATAGCAAGTGTGGAAAAATGTTAAAATAGGTGGATCTGGGTTCTTTGGGAGGGTTTGAAATTCTCTGTATGAGTTTTGTATTACTTCTGCAAGTCCTGTAACTTTGAAATTATGTCATAATAAAAAGTTTAAATTAAGAAAAAGTACATTATAAGGTAAAAAAATCTCTAAGCATCATTCCCTATCAGTTACCCTGCTGTGAACAGCCACAGCAGGAAGGAGGAGTGGCAGCCGTTGCCTAGGTCCCTCTCGTTTTCCTTCCACTTCACCCTCAGCAATCTTTACATGCTATTCTCCCTCTTAGTTTATTCCCACCTCGTCTCTATTTTTCATATCAAAAACTCCAAAGCGAATATGGCCATATGGAGAGAGAATAGAGAAAGACAAGGGATGTTAACCCACCAAAAAAAAAGCCTCCCTCAGTCACAAAGTCCTGTTCTCTTTGTCTGCATTCACAGCTCCTGGCCCGTTTCTTCAACTACCACAGTAGAAACCACCTCGTTAAAATTGCAACCCCACTGACACATGCCATATCCCCCCTTCCCTGATTTGTTCCTTTCCATACCACTTATTGGCAAATAATATACTGTATATTTACTTACGTATATTGCTTATTTTCGTCTACCGTAATAGAAAGGAAGTTCCATGAGGACAGGGATATTTGTCTTTTTGTTCACTGTTGTTAACTTTATTCTCTAGAACAGAGTCACACCCATGAAAGTTTCCCAAAAAATACTTGTTAAATTATTGCTGTTGAACGGTCTTATGGTTTTATGTAGGTTGCCCTCAGAACATATCATAATTTATTTTGAAAATATGGGCTCCAAATTCCAAAGGTCCTCTTTTTAAAAATTAACTTTAGAGCACAATCTTTTCATAAAGAGAGGATGATTTTTAAGGTGTTTTTTGCAACATCTGCTCTTTTTTTAAATTCAGCAGGGTAAAAGTATTTCATTAATAAATGTTAAATAATATCAAGTGCATTATTTTCCTCTCAAATATTTCTCAGTCTTGCCTCTGATCAAGCCAAACTATGAATAACTTACTAAGGAAAAAAACTTTGACTGCTTAGTAAAGAAATTTTTCTATACTTAAGTCATTTAAGTGAACATAGTGTGGTGACCCTCTTCCATACCTAATTTTAAGCATTGGGTTGTTCTCTACTATTGCTTTTTTATAATAATTTGTAAGTAATGAGAGCTAGTAAGCCATTTGGACAAATAGATAGATCACCACAATAAATATGCATCATTTCGAACAACAACAACAAAAATTGCCAGAATAATTTGGATGCTTGATGCTAGACATGACTAAAACCTACATTTCACCACTATTCTTTGTCCTCCTCCCTAATAACCCACTGATGTTAAGGATCTTTTAACTCATATTTTTATATTATTTCAAATTTTACAAACCTCATTCACATGCATTTCTTACTTAATTCTCACAATAACAACAAAGTACTTTATCAGGTAGCTACTGCTGCATAACAAATCACCACAGAAACCTTAGTGGCATGAAACAATAATTATTTATTTTTGCTCATGAGTCAGTGGTGTTTGCCACACAGTTCATCTGATCTCAGTGAGGCTCCCTCATGCTTCTTCCTCAGTTGCAGGTGTCATAGGCAGCTTTAAGTACCTTATCTGGGCTCTCTCACATGTCTTGGATCTTAACTGGACAAATGGCTGTCTTGACTTTGTTCCACGTGCCTCATCATCTAGGCTGGACATGTCCTCATGATAAAGTCGGAGAAGCATGGGAAAGAGCAGAAAAACTTTGTAAAGTTTCAGCTTGCATCAAGTGTTCTACTGTCCCATTGGCTTAACAAATCACATAGCCAACCCCAGACTTAAAGGGGGAAGGGGGAACAATGTAGCTAAAGGGACACCACTAATTATCATCAGTTATGCCATCAATCTACCACAAGTACATATTCTTATTTTCATTATTTTATTAATCATCGCAAGGTTAGATAATTTACCCAAGCTGAATCAGCCAGGTGAATGAGCCAGAAGTAAGTTCTTCTGATTCTAAACATGTTCTTTCTTCTAACCATATGTATCAGTCTGCCAAAGGGGTGCTGATGCAAAGTACCAGAAATCTTTTGGCTTTCATACAGGGTATCTATTTGGTGTGAAAGCTTACGGTTACAAGGCCCTAAAGGGTCCAACTCAAGGTACCATAATAGGTGGTTTCTCACCAAAGTCTGCTGCCAAGTGTTGGAGCAAGATGGCGGGCCTGGTCTCTCCTGCCTTAGCTGCACAGCTGCTCTGTTCTCTTCAGCTGAAACTATCAGACAAATGGCTCATCTCTCTCCAGGGCCACAGGGTCAAAGTCCTCTTCCATGTCTATGGAGCTCTGTCTCTTTTCTCACGTATCTGCTTCTGTGTGAGTGTCCATTTATATAGCCCACCAAGGGGGCCAGACTCAACCCTGAGTCACCCTAATGACATGGTCAAATCAAAGCCCTAATCTTGATTTAATCAAGTAAATGTAAAATCTTTGAATTTAATACAACCAAGTGGTATCACACCCAGAGAAACAGACCAGTTTACAAACATAATCTATTTACCTTTTTGGAATTCATAAATCATATCAAACTGCTACACTCAACCCTCTGAATTCCAAAATGATGTTACAATATTAAAAATAAATAAATAAATAAATAAAAAACTTAAATCAGTTGAGTAGAAACTCATCACAGTTTACAGAAATACAGTTTTTCTTGGGGCAAAATCACCGTTGGCTATAGACCTGTGAAACCCACAAAACAATTTATCTTCTTTCAATATACAAAGGGACAGACATAGGATAAACATTTGCATTACCATAAGGAGAACTGGGGAGCGAAACATGCATCACTGGTCCCCTACAGTTCCGAAAACCAGTGGATTATACTGCATTAGATTTCAAAGTCTGAGAGACAATCTTCAGATTATGGTTTCTTCTCATCCTAGGGGCCTCATGGGTCCCCACCCTTTCCACAGGCTTGCCCAATGGCAAGGGGATGCACGAGTCCAGGTTCCACAGGCAGGCTGCAACCAGGGACTCCAATGAAAGTCCAATGAAGGTCCTTGATGAGTTTCTGGGAGATGTTGGCTGTCCAAAGATGAGCTGGGAAATTCTCTCTGAATGCTGAAATCACTTCCACTTTTAAGGCATTCAAATTGATTGGATAAAATGTCAGTCATTGCTGATGGAAGTCTCTGGTTGATATAGATATAATCAGCCATCTATACAGTAAACTCACTGATAGTTAAAGCCCATAAATGTCCTTGTATTACAATTAGTCCAGGGCTTGCTTGACCAAACAACTGGGCACAATTATCTGGCTGAGTTGACACATTAGCCTAATCATCACATCACATTTTACCCAGTCTCTGGGGTATAGTCTCAATCCCCTTAGTACAGTGAGGAGGAGGCAATATTCTCCCTGAACAGTGGGCAGGAACATCCACCCTCTTCAAATGCCAGGGCAGACTCACCCTGTATGTACACTTGGGTCCGGTTCCTCTCTTGGCCCAAGGGGATGTCTTAATTCCAGACCTCAGCTTCCATGATTTTCCTCTTGAAGTTGTTTCCCCTTCCATCTCTCCCTTTGATGTCCCTATTAGTCCAAGCTGACAGTGATTTTGTTCATAAGGCTCTCTCAAAAACTCTGTTGGTTTAGCATGCAGGAAGCAGGGATCTAAGCCATCAGACAGTAAAACTTTCCACAAATCTTTCCTGACTTACAAGTTCCAAGTGTAGTTAATTCCTTGAATGGGGCACTATCATCTGGGGGCTTGATTTCCAGAGGCTTGGAATTTCCAGAGTCAGTGTCTGTTTTCTTTTTGCCCAACAATTCAGTTATTAGCTTATCTCTTTCTTCTAACATTTTGCTGTAAGCTGCAAGGAGAAGCCAGGCTGCATTTTTCACATTCAGTTTGGAAATCTCTGTGGCTAAATGTCCAAGCTCATAGTTTTCAAATTCTGCCTTTGATACATCAGGAGTCAATCTTGCTAAGTTCTCTGCTACTTTAAAACACAGATTGCCTTTCCTCCAATTTCCAATAATAGTTTCATCATTTAATTCTAAGGCCTCACCAAAAGTCTCCTTGGTGTCCATATTCTTACCAACAGTCTCCTCAAAACAATCTAGGCCTTCTATCAAGCATCTCACAATGCCTCCAAAAAATATCCCTTACCCATTTATAAAATTATTCCAGCATTTTGGTAATTGCAAAACCACCACCCCACTTCTCTGTACCAAATTTGTATTAGTCAGCCAAAGGGGTGCTAATGCAAAGTACCAGAACTCTGTTGGCATTTCTAAAGGGTATCTATTTGGGGCAAAAGCTTACAGTTACAAGACCCTAAAGAGTCCATCCCAAGGTACCATAAGAAGTACTTGCTCACCCAAAGTCATGTGCCATGTGTTGAAGCAAGATGGCAGGTGGTGTCTGCTAGGGTTCAGCCTTCCTTCTTCCTCTTAAGGTTCTGTGGTCCCAGTTTCTTCTTATCTCAGCTATAGACTGGCATGAGGCGCATCTCTTTCCCCAGGGCTCATTTCTTTCCAGGCTCAGCTGCTCTGTTCTCTTCTCTATAGGTCAGCTATAGATTATCAGGTTCATCTCTCTTCCCAAGGCCTCTGTCATGTCTAATGGCACCTTCTCTCTTTTCTCATGTATCTGCTTCTCTGTGTGTCTACTTCTGTGTGAGAGTCTGTTTTATCAGCCCACCAAAGGGGTGGGACTCAACACTGAGTTGCACTCTAATGATGTGGTTGAATCAAAGCCTAATCTTAACATAATTTAATCAGATGTCTCAGCTGAATCTAATACAACCAAAGGATTATCACATCCAGAAGAACAGATCAGTTTACAAACATAATCAAATATCTTTCATGGAATTCGTAAATAATATCAAACTGCCATACCACGTGTTGGAGCAAGATGGTGGGCCTGGTCTCTCCTTCCTTAACTGGTCAGCTGCTCTGTTCTCTTAAACTGCAAACTGTGAGGTGAATGGCTTATCTCTCCCTGGGGCCACAGTATCAAAGTCCTCTTCCATGTCTATGGAGCTCTCTCTTTTCTCACATATCTGCTTCTGTGTGAGTGTCCATTTATATAGCTCACCAAGGGGACGGGGACACAACCCTGAGTTGCCCTAATGACGTGGTCAAATCAAAGCCCTAATTTTTATTTAATCACATAAATGTAAAAACCTTTGAATTTGATACAATCATAGGGTATCACACCCAGAGGAACAGACCAGTTTACAAACATAATCTATATCTCTTTTTGGAATTCATAAATAATATCAAACTGCTACACCATATCTAGCCTATTTATTTATATTCTTAGCTGTTTTAAGAAAGAACCAGAGCCATTTGATATTGCTAGGATACCTCAGAAATTCCAACCATAAAAGTTGGAGTGCCAACCAGATTACTTATGCTTTTATAAACTGGATAAATGCAAAGGCTATCTGTTCACAAAAATCTCTGCTAGTTTTAATAATTAAACTGCTTTTGATCCTCTGAGTGTACATCACTTATCCCTCCAGCTAAATGCCACCTCCATCAAGACAGAAACCCAGTGATCTATGCCTTTGTCTTCTTCCCGGTGCCTACAATGGTGCTATAACAGTGGTAGAAGTGCCACCTGATGGAGAAAACAAAAAGAGCATGATGTCAGCTTGACAAAATTTTTTATTAGAGAAATGCAAATTAAAAGGAAAAATCAAAATTGGTCTTAAGTTGAGTAAAAGGTAGGAGGTAAATTCTAACTGTGCTTATATAAGAAAAGAAAACACATTTATTTTTTACTTTCAAAAGCCTTAATGCCAGCTAACAGATATAAATATTTATCTTACATTTACTTGCTCTGCCTCAGAGTTGGAAATCAACTCTGGGACCACGGAGCACTGATGGGTGAACTAATTCTTTGGTTCTGTGTAATTACCATCAAAAATGTTGGGTTCAAAGAGGTACTCGGTTTTCCATTACAAAAATTGAAACCATATTATCTTTTGTGAACTCTATAGCTTCTCTATTCAATAACTCTGTCAGACCTGGAAGAGGCAAAGGTTTAAAGCCATGTGAGGTTTTTCAAATATTTTTGTTTATGTGAAAGTCAGTTGCCCCTTTTATCATGCCTGAGTCAGTGTCAGGAAATGGAACAAGGGAAGAATAATATAATGTGATAATTTTCCGTGAAAACCCTGAACATACAATTCCTTTTTAGCAGTGTGAACTTTAGAGAAAAACACCCAATGATGCATGTAGCTTAGTTCCCATTGACAAGACTCTCTATAGAGAAGTAGAAAAACTCTACAGTGCTGAAAGATATTGTCATCAATTTGCACATGGAAACTGAAATACTTTCTTTAACATTGGATTTTACATCACCAGCTGGGGACAATTCAAAACCAACTCAAAGTATATTGGCACTCCCAACTTCTAGAAAAGGGAAATATGTCTTCCTCCTAAACAAACCTCTCAAAAGAATCTAGTTCAGGGGAGTAGTTGTAGCTCAGTGGTTGAGTGCCAGCTTCCCATGTACAAGGTCTCAGGTTCAATCCCCAGTACCTCCTAAAAAGAAGGATCTAGTTCACAGTCAAGTCTAATTTTACTGTTGAAACAACAATTATGAGGCTATAAATATTAAGAAGGCTTCACAGCACCTATAAATATATGTATGCTCTTTGAAACATTCCAGCAATGCTTGTGGATTATGTCATTTCCTTCTGACTTAAAATGACATTGGCTGAATTGTTACATATATGGAAACATTGATTGATAGTGACAGGCAAACCAAACAGCTATACAAAATTTGATCTAGAGGTGGATTCAATGGTAGATTATTTTTCAATAATAGGACAAGGTACATGCCAGAATTTTGAGTTCAGAGTTAGACTCAATCAATATCAATTTCTGAAAACAAAGACCACATCTACTAAGAAAAATCTTTTCCTATGAGCAGACTGGAAATAAATTATCCTCTCTCTTTCCCCAACACCACCACACACCTGAACTGCACAGCAGAAGCGGCCTCACTGTGGAAAGACGTGTGCAAGAACATAGCTTTTGCTTCAAAACTCTTCATAAGTTATAACAAATAACATACGCATGTGAGCATATGAAAATGAAAAGCTTAAAGGAAATAAGATTTACAGTAAGAGTTTTCTAAAGGTACAATAATTATATTTTTATGTGATTGCAATTCACTGCCACCAGATCTATTTCATGGTATCAATGGTGAGATTAAAAAGGATGTCAAAAAAATTGGTGGGATAATCACTATAATCGGTATGGTGAAGAGAGTCTTTTAAGACTGGGCCTTGAAAGGAATGGATTCTGTTTCCTTATTTGCCACCAGCGAGCCCTGGGAAAGTCACGTGGACTTCCTTGTAGCTTTATCGCCAACACTGGGTAGAAGGATTACATGAACACTAAGTCCCTTCTACTATTGGGATTCATTAAACTTTATGGATTTGGGAAAAGCATAAAGTCAACCTCATTATTACCTTGTCTAATTTTCATCATGCCTTGATTTATTCTCTGTGATACTCTTCATAAATTAATATCAGGGAATATGGTCTCCTATTTGATTCATACTGATGTGGTTTTAAGTCTCGAGCACTCATTTTAATTGCTTGGAGGATAGCAATAAAAATGGGCATTTTATACTTCAAATATTATTATATGATTATATAATCATCATTCTTATAAAGACAAGTTACCCTTATTAATAATGAAGTATTAAAAGATTTTCAAAAATACTTTATTGCTGAATATTATATAACAGAAGTTGTACTCTTGAAAGTTATTAGTGAATGGCATAGATTATTGCAAGCCTAATGGAATGAAATTCGGCAATCTGATCGAAAGTCAGGAAAATATTCAATATTTTACTTCCACGTAAGCTATAGAATTCAAGAAGTTTTGTCCTACAAATATATGCAATTTAGAGCTCAAATAAATTTTATTGTATCATCTTTTTTTAAAGTGTGCTGAAGAGACACAAAATTGGACCAATAGGAGAATGGAAACTTGGTGCTTTAGCATATGAATATTGAAAGATGTTTCCCAGAGTTTCAGATTCAGGAACCGAGGTTGTTTCAACTGTTCTATGAAAAACAAAAGTCACCATACCTGACAGTCCAGCTCCAGAATTTTTTTTTTTAAAGAGAGAGTAAACAAGGTAGAGATAATAAGTCAATATGTTGAAAAGAAACTACATTCTTGCCTAAGCCTAAAGACGTAAGAATGCAGTTGATCAACAATAAAATTCATATGTTCACATTGAAAAATAAAAATAATGGATTCTATCATTATTGAGTTGTTGTTTTTGTTGTTAAGGGGAGAGTTGGCCAAAAAGTATTATAACTTCTGACAGAGAAGTAAGGGTGCTGTTAGTGAGCCCAACACTCAGGAATAAGGCTTCAGGGCTCACTGGGCCAGCTCTGGATAAAGGACTATGCCTGCAGGAGCTTTGTAAGATTTTATAAACGTTTTCCTTACTTGTGTTACTCTTTTATTTTCCCTTTTTTTATTATGATGGGCAGCTAAACCATTAAACCAAAAAGTACCAGTTGTTATCATGCTGTATAACAAGAAGTTTGGGTGGGAAAGACTCATAGCCCTGGGGAAGCAGCTACCCAAGGGATAGAATGAGTGACAGGCCAAATGCAGGAAAGAAAAGGAGATGAGGTCTGTATTAGTCAGCCAAAGGGCTGCCAATGCAAAGTGCCAGAAATCTGTTGACTTTTATAAAAGGGATTTATTTGGGGAAAAAAACTTACAATTACAAGGCCCTGAAGATTCTAACTCAAGGCAACATAAGAAGTACTTTCTCACGAAAGTCAGCCGCCATGTTTTAGAGCAAGATGGCGGGCCATCTCTGCCTGGTCTTTCCTTCCCTTCCAAGCTTCCTCTTCCTCTTGAGTTCAGTGGACCCAACCCTTGACGCTTCATGCTTAAGTGACCCTGTAGTCCTCTCTCTCCTGGCATAGGGCTTGTTTCTTTTCAGGCCTTCTATGTCTGTCTCAGCCGTTCTGCCCTCTTCCCAATTTCAGCTCTAAGCTATCTGGCAAAATGGCTCCTCTCTCCAGGGCCTCAGCTGTTTGAGCCTTCTCCTTTCTGTCACATGGCAAGATCTAAAATGACAGAGCTCTCTCTTCTTGTGTGTCTGTGTGACTGTGTGAGTATCTGTTTATATCAGATCCAGCAAGGGGTGGGGACTCAACCTAAGTCACACCTTACTGACTAGTCAAATCAAAAACCCTAATCTTAACAGGTAATCTAACTAAAGATACCTCAACTGAATTTAATACAATCAAAGAGTATCACACCCAGAGGAATAGATTCATTTACAAACATAATCTTTCTCTTTTCAGGATTCATAAAATAATCTCAAACTGCCACAAGGTGCAAATCTGAAAAATAAGGACTAAGATGGAGAATAAAGAAAAGGGGGTGGGGAGGTTGGCAGGGGAGTGTGGGCAACCTAAAAATGGCCAAAGCAATTTAATAAATTGATTTGAGAGGAGTCCAGAAAATTAGTTTGCTGGGAAAGTGAAGTCATTTTTTCTCTGCCAAGGTTTATAACTCTATCATTTGCATGAATCTATATTAAAGTCCTTCCACTGTTGTGTTGCCTCCAGGGACTCCCCACTGTGTCACACCTCTAGCACACCCTGCTGACAGCCAGCCCTGAGTTTCACCTCAGAAGACATGTTCACAGGTGGAAGTTGCAAAGCAGTGGTACTAATTCTCCCTAATGCACTAAAGACCTATAGGGAGGTGATAACAACACACTTTATATTTTCTAATTTCTGAGATGTATATAGCAAATCTGGAATGTATGTATTAGAAATTTTCAAAAAAAAAAAAATCAAAGGGCATGCAGGATTTTCCTAAAATACTTATTATCATACCTCTAGATAGGATTAAATGTAACCACAACACACCACAGAGTACAAAAACCAGAAAGAGATAATCCAGAAGCTCCATTTCAAATGGTTTTCAAGGGGAAAAATATTTTAATCATGACCTAAACACAACACCCATCACAAATGTTGGAAAAGCAATATCGACTAGGAATATTGCTGTCAAGAAGCCAGGCATTGTTGACTTTGTGTTTTAAGAACTCCTTGGAAAGAGCACTCCCAGGCCAGTCTTCCCGGGAGCATGAGTGTCATTTTGGCATAGTGTGTTGCATCAGTGGGTAGAGACCCACATAAAGAGCAGGAAGGTGTTGGACTCCCATCCTAGTGAAGCCTGCTAGGTTCTCAAACAGAGGGACGGGAGTCACTTGAGAGCATCAGCGGTGCCTAATAGGGGAGGACAGACCAGCGTGTCAAGCCCTCAGTGAAGATGCAAATAACAATCAATCTTGTCCTTCAAGGAATGAAGCCTGGTGGTCGCCATGGGCCTGAAGGCGAAGGGGAGGGAGGAATAAAATAGATGGAACAGGGAGCATTTTGGAGGTGATGGAAGTGTTCTGCATGATCTTGCAAAGATGGATACAAGCCACGTTAAATTTTAACAGATCTTATAAAAGTATATGGTCTAAAATGTAAACCATAATGTGAGCCATTGATGATATTGATGATGGTTAGCAGCTATGTTTCAATATTTGTATACCGGGAAACGGATGTGGCTCAAGAGGTTGGGCGTCCGTCTACCATATGGAGAGACCGGGGTTCGATTCCCCGTACCTCCCAGTAAAAAAAAAAAAAAAAACATCAATATTTGTATACCAATTGTAATAAATGTACCACCCATATATAAAAGGCTATTGATGGGGGAAAGGAGAAAAGGGGGAGGAAGTTGGGTATATGGGAATCCTCCATATTCTGTACATGACTCTACTGTGACCTAAAAGTTCTTTGAAGAAAAAAAATGAAGAAAAAAAAAAAAGACACTGGGGGAATAAATGGAAGAAAATGTCATGTACATAGAGGACAACAGTCTTACAGTGAAGAAAGGCAAAATGTAAAAAAAAAAAAAGTTTTTTTCTTCAAATATTTTTTCATTATTTTTTAATATTCCAATTTTTAAAAAATATTATTCTATTTTTATGTTTTATTAATTATTTCTGTATTTTACTTCTTATGTATAAAACTACCATTACTATTTCATTTTCTTATTAATTGTAAGTGGCTATTATATTATCTTCATTTTTGAAGAAGTTTTGGATCACAGAAGGGTTACAACTGTGGCAGGGGAGGATCACTGGTGTGGGGTGTCAGTGAGGGGGAATACAGGGGAGGAAGTTCATCTGGATATACATATAAGGCATGTAAATGTGTTCAAATGCTCATGGGGCATTGTCACAGTGGGTGGAGATTCACACAATAACCAAAAAATATCAAATCCCCATCTGGGGGGACTCTGCCACATTCTTTAATGGAACAACAAGAATGCTCCAAGTACAGGGACAACGACTTGTGAAGGAGGATGGTCCATTGAAGGACCCTTGATATTGATGACTATGCTTATGAGTCTTTGCTCTTGAAATTGAAACTTAGCCTAGTGATGTAGGGTGCCTAAGAGTTACCTACAGGGAGCCTCCTTGCTGCTCAAATGTGGCCTCTCTCTAAGCTGAACTCAGCATATAAAAGCAATAACTTCCCCCCAACGTGGGACATGACTCCTGGGGATGAGCCTCCCCAGCACCGAGGGATTGCTACCAAGTACCAACAAGCAATGCATGTGGAGAAAAAAACAAAAACAAAAACAAAAAAAAACACCTTGACCAAAAGGGGGAAAAGCTAAAGACAAATGAGTTTGTATGGCTAAGAGAATTCAAAGTGAGTCAGGAAGCCATCCCAGAGGTACTGCTAATGCACATCTCAACAGGATCTCATTGACAGCCAAAGTAGATACGACCCCAAATAGTGAAGCTCCTCAGGGATATGGAGACATCCAGACACTATACCCAGGGCAGACAGCTCAGGAATTTGGCCCCTTCCCAGTGGGCCCTAATCTAGTATTAATGCTCCCCAGTATGACTGAGTTAGACTCAGCAGTGGTTTCCCTATGCATGAATCTTCCGTCCTTCTATTCAAACCTATAATTAGTACTAGAGTTGGTAGTTGTACATCCAAGAGACTTAAATCTTTGGGCTGTCCATGTGCAAGCTGAGCCCTGAATCTCAACAGAGTTGCAACACCTACTTTCCAGTTCAATGTACTCACCCAAGGCAACTAACAGGGAGAAGATGATGGACAAACAACATACCAAGGAACTGAGAGTGCCTACAACTGCAAGCAAGAGAGTTCCATCTATTGCTCCCCTCAATTGATGGTGGAGTGGGCATCACCATTCCAAAGCCCTCGGGATTGGGAAATGAACTATGAACTAAAATAAACTTACTTGTATTCTACTATAGACTACTTGTGATTCTAGCAATGGAAGAAATACCATTGTTGTGGAGACAATGACCCATGGATGTTCTGGGGTTAAGGAGAGGGAAAAATAGGTGTAATGGGGGGGGCATTTTCGGGACTTGGGATTCATCTGAATAACATTACAATGACAGATACAGGCCATTATATATCCGGCCATAACCTACAAAGTCAAATGGGAAAAAGTGTAAACTACAATGTAAACTATAATCCATGCTTAGTGGCAATGCTCCAAAATGTGTTTATCAATTGTAATGAATGTACCACACTGATAAAATATGTTGCCAATGTGGGAAAATGTGGGAGGGGTGGGGAGTGGGGCATATGGGAATCCCCTATATATTCTCTGTAACATTTATGTAATCGAAGTATCTTTTAAAAAGTAAAAAAAAAAAAGTGGAAAAAAAGAAATCCTTGGATATAGTTGGCAAGCATATTCCAAGTTGGGAAAAGGGGGGAAAAAACATTGTGAAAGCACATAAAAGAGTGACACATAAGATGGTGCTGCCTGAGTGAAACAAATCAATAAACTCCCAAGTATTGATACTTGGGAGTGGGACTCATTAGATTAATATGACAGAAACTCGATAGCCAATACTAATCTATCCTACATGTGATATTTAAAACCCATTTCCCTTCCTATTTTTACTGGCAACTAAATAGATTTTCTTGCTACTAGATAATTATCTTACTTAAAGGTAAATACCAAAATAAATTAATCTTCATAAAAATAATCCAGTGTCTCTTGATTGCATCATTTTTTTAGTATTCTTGTAAAATGTCATCAATTCTTTAAAAATCTGTGCAATGTGTGCCCTGCATCAAAGCATTTGACCAAGGGGGTACAAGAACAGCAAAATCCAACCATCACCCAACTCCTCAGGTCACGTGCACTGGAGAGGGGCTGCTCTGCCCGGAATAAGGGGATTCTTTTTCTAATTCACCTTCAGGCATCTTATGGGCTAACATCAGACCTGCTCCAGCGGCCGTCAGTGTTCGGTAACCCTCCTTTCTCTTTCTCCTCTCCTCTTTTCTCTGGATCCACATTCCAACTCCTCTCCTTTTCTAAAGCAAACACTTTTGGTCATCACCTATTTTCTTGGCTCCTGATTGACCTATTTCCTCCGGGTCTGATTTGACACAGAGCTTTCTTATTTTGTTTTTGTCTGTTTCATGTTATATTTTAACCTCAGTAGTTTTGCATCCACCTAGCCAGCTTCTGGTTCCTGCAGCATCATGGCTTCTCAGCCATCGCTCTTACAGTAATGGCACATGGCTCTAACTACAGTAAAGGGCAACACACGCAGAAGGCGGAAGATTGCATCCTCGGGGCAGGCACCAGTGTCCCCAGAAGTGCAGCACTTCCTTCACAAGCATCGGCATCCTTGGGAGTGCAACATCCTCCAGGGATTTACAGAAATACCTGCAAGGAGACTAAGGTAAGAATGGAAGACTCACAATACTAAGGGTAGGTAAAACTGAGAATGTAGTATGCAAACAATTACTTAAGCAACAACTTGTAAACTGTGAACAGAGAAGAAATCAGATTGTACAAGTAAATATGCTAGAGTATGATCATTTGTGAGGGTGAAAATACATGGCATGGAGCTATGATAGACGTGGTAGCCTGCAGAATGAGAGGGACGGTTACAAAAAACAGTCAGTGCATATCCATGGGATGGAGATGGTAGGCCAACAGGTTCCATAAGAAATACCATCTTTATGGTCCTGATTTAGCCTATCTGTAATTTAGGAGAGGCACTCCCTACAATTAAACAAATCTGTTTTCATCAAATGAAGCTTCTGATTAAATGCTGTAGCCTTTGTCTGTTGCCTACAGGGAAAGAAAATGCTGATCTGCCGACAAGAGTAATTCAGTCCTAGCTACAGTTATATTTCTCATTATGAGTGAATAAATTGATACTCTAGTTTATACATCTCTCTCTTTTTATTAAAAGGAAGCAATTTGCTAGGGTCTAATTATCTCAGAGATGTGACAAGACCAAATATCTGGCCTTACAAAGCTGAAGAGCAGGCCCTGGAATGTGATGACTTAACTACTATGTTCTACTCCCAAATGAATCCCCTAAATTGCAGCCAGAATGGCTAGACAACATCGCAATATCATAAACCTGAGAAATCAGCACACCATGTTCTCTGAATTTCATACCAGAGAGCATTTCATTCATTTGTTTTCTTAATATTTTTATTGGGTAGATTCGCTAAAAGATGTTCACTGCATTAGCAACTAGGGAAAACATGTAGTTCATATATAGTGAATACACATAATTTAAGTGAAATTCTAAGTATTTCTACTTAAGGTTGAGGACAATATCTAATAACACAATATAGGAAAGAACAAGGAGGCAATGCCTTTTTCATTGTGGAAGAAACGTTTTCCAGTACTCAACCTGGAAGATGTTCTCATTTAATCACAACCGAACACAGTCTGTAAAGTCCTGTTACACCACTGAAGATGAGAAAGAAATCGTTCTGGATCAAAGGAAACTACAGCAAGAATTTTTCAAAGCTCACATCAAAAGAAAATTAATCCTCTCAATTTCAAATTGAATATTCTATGAGATTAAATAAAGAATTGATGATAACTGTCCTTAAAGCCTGATAGTTGGGAAATTACAACTCAAGACTGGGAATTATCTGCAGTTAACACTATCAGAGTTCTAATAATCCCTCCAAAGTGCCTGTGCCAGAGCACATCAGCACGTCTTATGTAGAGGTCCTGCATAAGAGGACGTGCACATGCTGTGGGCTTGCATTTTCACTATGTTATCACCATTAAGTACAAGTGTGTCTAATATTCCTTTCTAATGCAGGGAATGTACCTCCCTAACTGTACTAGTTTCCTAGGGATGCCATAGCAAATTCCTATGAACTGGGTGTCTTAAAACAACAGAAATTTATTCTCTCCCAGATCTGGAGGCTAGAAATCAGAAATCAAAGTGTCAACCAGCCACGTTCCCTCCAAAGGCCCTAGGAAAGTCTCCTTCCTTGCCTCGTCCGCCTTCTGTGGCCCCAAGAGTTCCTTGGCTTGTGGCAGCATCACTCCAATTGCTGCCTCCATCTTCATGTGGCTGTCTTCTCCTTGTCGGTCTCTGTGTGTCCAAATGTCCCTCTTCTGTAAGGACACCAGTCATATTGGGTTTAGGACCCACTCTACTGCAATATGACCTCATCTTCACTTGGTAACATTGGCAACAATGCTATTTGCAAGTAAGGTCACATTCACAGGTACTGGGGGTTAGGACAGGAACGTATCTTTGTGGTAGATGCAGTTCAAGCCACAGCACCGACTAAAAAGAAATTCAACCGTAAGAGCCATTAGACAGGTTTTCACAATCATCTTCAGGTATTTAGACAAAGCACACTAGAGAAGAGGGAAGAACAAAAAGCTACCATTGCCTCTGGCTTTGGTTCATTAAGGAGACCATGTGATGTCCCCGTGCCCCACTGTTCCCAAGTATGAGACGAAAAGAACCAAGCCAAGCGGTCCGAGGTTCCATCCAGCTCTGACCATCTATGCTTCTCTATAGGCACAATTCACACTGGGATGTTTTGAGGATTACTTGAAGAAAAATCATAGGACCTTCCAAGAAAATCTTAGTAGAAAGGCATTATGCAATTGTGGGCAATAACATTCTTAATTCGTACTTCATCATCAAATTAGAGCCTATGGTAAAATGTTCCTGCCTCCATGTTAGAATTCTTAGAGTGCAGTTAATAGTGAAATACAACAAAGTAATTTCACTAACATCTTCAGGAATACCTCATTATCTCTCATAACCTTACTTTTAACTCAGATGTACCATCTGAAGGACACACAGCTTTTTTTCTCTAGTAAATATCATGCCCTTTTTTCAACTTGTATCATTAATGTCTGGTCTTATTTTACTAAATTTGGAAAATACAGAAAAATATCAAAAAATAAAAATCATTTGTAATCCCTAAGATGACTCCCACAAAGATACTCACTAATAATATCTTCCTTTTTCTACAAAAATAGGAGATAAATTTTTATTTAAAATTGCACATTCTATAAATACTCTCATAAATTATTTTTTTCCATTAAGCAATATATGCTACGTACTTAAATGTGTGATTAAATATTATTATTAACCATGACAATATAAATTTTATCCAATTCTTTATGCTTGAACATTTAGTTGTTTTGAATATGTCAGTATTATAACAATGCCTTCAATGAAGATTCCTTACATAAACCCTTTGTGGCTTTCTTTAATTGTTCTAACAATGTATTCCTTCAGGAGAAGTTACCAGTCAAAAACTGAAAGGTTTTTAAGGCTCCTAAAACATATTGCAAAATTTCCCCCCAGAATATGCATAATTTTACCCTAGCCAAAATTGGGTATCACCATTTTTTTGAAGCATGAAAGTTTGAAAAATTTAAAAACTGGTAACGTTTCTATTAATTTTACTTTTAATCTCTACTAGAATTGAATGTCTTTCCATATTTTATTAACTAGTTTCATTCTCACGAATTACTTGTTCATATTCTTGACCTGTTTACTGAGATATTTGTCTACCTTATATTGACTGCTTGTCTTGTTTTTATATAAAGGATGGTAAACTCTGCCTTCCATAAAATCTTCCAGTTACTTATACCAGTTTGTCATACATACCCTGTATTAGTCCGGAAAAGGGGTGCCAATGCAAAGTACCAGAAATCTGTTGGCTTTTGTAAAGGGTATTTATTTGGGGTAAAAGCTTACAGTCCCAAGGCCATGGAAAGTCCAACTCAAGGTACCATAAGAGGTACTTGCTTACTAAAGTCAACTGCCATGTGTTGAAGCAAGACAGTGGGCAATCTGTGCCAAGTTTCAGCCTTCCCCCTTCCCTCTTGGGCTTCCTCTTCTTCTTGAGGCTCCATGGGCCCAGCTTCTTCCCGATCTTAGCTACAGGCTGACAAGGGGCTTGTCTCTCAGGGCTTCCTATATCAGTCTCAACTCTCTTCCCAAGGTCACCTGTAAGCAATCAGGCAAATGGTCCATCTCTCCCCAGGGCATTTGGGAGCAGGGACTCAACTGGAGTCATGCCCTCTGACATAGTCAAATCAAAAAGCCTAATCTTAACAGGTAATCTAATCAAAGACATCTCAGATGAATTTAATGTAATCAAAGGGTATCACACCCAAAAGAATAGATTAGTTTACAGACATAATCTTTCTCTTTTTGGGATTCATAAAATGATCTCAAACTGCCACATATCCCCTTTAGTAATAATATAGATAAATAAATTTATAAATAAATATTTTTAAATTTTCAGAGGATTTTAGTAACATCTCATTCTTTACTTTCTTTTTTTTTTTTTTTTGCTTTGAATTGTGGTTAGAAAGTCATCAGAATAGAAACATATTCAACATTATTTTTTTCTATTTTACTATAATTTCATTTTTACATTTAACTCTATTCATATTAAAATTATTCTGAAATAGAATCTGAGACGAATAACTGACTTCATCTTAATTCCAAAAGGTTTTTTCAATTGTTCAAATAGTTTTGTTTAATAATTCCACTGATTTGAAAGGTAGTCATTCATCCATTCAACAAATGCTTATTGGATGCCTATTGAGTTTCCCTTTCTACCATATAGAGCATTCTTTCACATTGTAGCATCTGTGTCTTGGTTTTATTTGGATCCATTGACTTGTTTATCCTTGACCCAATTCCATACTTTTAAAAATTATTATAGCTTTATAAATCACAGTGAATTTCTCTGTAATTATTCTTGTTATAAGTAGTATTTGATCATCACTTAGTTTTTATTCTGGCTCAAAATTTATTGAGAATGCCTTTTTTCTATTTTCCACATGAATAGCTTTGGGTTTCTATGGAGGGGTATGTAAACTTTTATCATTTTCAAACTTTGTGATCAAAGAGCACAGACTGTACAATTCCTGGTTTGGGGAAATATTTGATGCTTTTTGTAGCCTGAGGGAAATGTTTTGTAAATGTTCTATGGACTATTGGAAAGAAAGTATAGCTTCTGTGGTACACAGAGTTTGCTGGATATCTATTAAATTACTCCAGGAAATTTTTTCTTTAAATATTTTCTAATAATTAGTTTGTTTCAGTCATTCTTGTTTCTTCAACAAATGATTAATGAGCTTTGCAAGGCTCTGGGTTAAAAAAAAAAAAAAAGTAAGCAAAAAGCTACATCGCCTCTATTTTCAAAGATAAAATCTTTGATATAGTGAGGTTTATCTGAATCACTTCATATTCCAGTTTGAGCTTTGTTTTCTTTACTCTTCATCAATTGGGTCTCGTCATTGTTAATTCTTTTTTACCCCTTCGTCCTCAAAAAGGGCTTCTCAGCCTTATCCTCCTTATTATTGATGTGATATTTTCACGTTTTTCTTTTTCTTATCAATAATGCATTATGGTTTCAGGTCCCATATAACCATTCCTTATGTCATCAATCTCTGCTTTTATCTAAACTTGCTTTCTTCTTATGGCTTTCTGTTCTTTTTCTTAAAGGCCTTATAAATTTGCCTCTTATTGAGAATATCAAACAGTCATCTGTGCCCTACAATAGAAATTTTCAGAGGAATACCTTTCCTCTCAGTCTTCAGGATGTTATTCTTTTTCTTCTGTTCTGCTTTATTCATTCATAGACTCTCGGTTTCTCTGTAGTCATGTTGGAACAAGATGGGATTAGTCAAATCAATTCTTGTCATTAGAGAAAGTTTGAAGTTTTTGTATGGCATTAATCATTGTCCGCAGTTGGCTCCAATTCTCTGAACCTACAACTGGGAGACAGACCAGCAATTTTTAGTCCAGTTTCAAGTTTCTAGAAAATATTTATCTCGTTCACTCTGCTGTGCTGAGGTAGAGTTTTGTCCTAAATATCCAGAAAACCCATCAATAAGAGAGTAGCCAAATAAATTATGGAGCATGCATTGCAATTCTTGCAGCTGTTAACAAGAAAGTAGATCATTCTGTAAGCAGATATGGAAGAGCCACAAGGCATGCTGTTAGGAAAAAGACAAGTCCAGAATTATGGGCATAGTATATTTCCTCTTGAAAAAAATACACTCATGTATGTGCATATAAATATATGCAATGCATAGATAAAGGTCTGGAAAGATACATATTAAACTGTTAAGAGTGGAGAGTGGGGTGGTATTGGGGTAGAAATAAAGCATGGTTTTCACATTTTACCCAACATTTTTAAGTTTTGCTTGAATTTTTCATAACATGGAAATATTCACAGGTTGCTTGTGTGAAAATTAAATCTTTTAAATTAAAGTATAATTAAAACTATGGGTTATAATAGCATGAATATAAGTACTAGCTCAAGTTCTGGGGTTCTGAAAAACCAGAACATGATCTTAACGTTAATCAAACAGTAGACTTATAATATAAATTAGTTTCTATTTATTTATTTAATTTGGGCTTGGCATTCAGAATAACGACAGTGGGTATTCTTAAGGCTATTGTTACATTAGCAAGTTTATTTTGTTCTGATTCTTTTCCTTCACTTTCTTTCCAATGACACAATTCAGATAGGTGAGTGAGTTAAGAAGTCTCTTCTGCAGGATTCATGACTAAATATGTTTCATATCAGGGGTCTGAAATCTGAAGTCAGCTTCACAGAATATCTGATTAAGTGATAGTACTTTTAATAGCATCCCCCAGACAGCAACTTAGTCAGCAACAAACCTTAGAATCCTCAAATGACCAGGAGGTTGATTTGTTTGTTATGGAGTTCATAGTGGAGATACAAACCCTAAAGGGTCATTGTGAAGTGTTGTTATTGAAGCTCTCTGTGTCTCCGTTTTTATACTTTATGGCAGAAATTTCCAAGCTTTCCTGTTCATGATATTCTTAGTGTCCTAGCAATTTTTTTCATGGTGCCCTTAAACCAAAAGACATATCTAACAGTTCTATTAATTAAGTAAAGCACAAATAACATAGTGAGTATTTGTGTCCTTAATATTTAGCAGCCATTTGGAAAAATATATACACATAAACTGAAAGAAAAAATGGTATTTTTATTTTGTTCTTAAATCACCACAATTACTAACTAATGTGCTTGTTGGGTACTGCATGACTTCTCAAGCTTTGGAAACATATTCAACATTGCCACTGTCATTTCCTCTTGATGTCCATGCAATACTTATATTTTATCACAGCAATCTTCCAAATCCATGCTTCACATAAATATGAGGCCATCAAAAGGAATGTAGCACAATCTGCTATTGTAACTGAACTATGTTGAGTTAGTTGTTTGCATGGTATCTGACAGATATCAAGTACTGCTTGTACTGTCCTTGGAATTTTAAAATATCCCACAGTGCCTCTGTGAGTTTACTGGGGCACTCTGAGGCACTTTGGTGCACAGCTTGAGACTGCCATTTTATAGGTCTGCTGCAAAGATTAACAAATTGCAACAAAAATACCTATCACACAGTCTGGTGCATGGCAAATGCTACATCTATGCTTCCACTGCAATCTGAGACCACTGTCAGCCAGCAAGATTAGGGAGAGACATAGCTATCCGATGTGAGTGATTCTAAGGACTAAAGTGAACTTTGGGAATGATGTTCCATGAAACAGGGGTGCAGCAAGAATTTGAAAAGTTGACTTGAAAGATGTATTTCAGATATTAAAATCTGATATCGTATTGCTGTTTATCCAAATCATGTCTACCATCTTAATGAATACTAATTATTATTGTATATATTTAAATGTCAATTGTGACAAAGAATAACAGCAACTGAGAGGCAATTTCAGAAAACTGAGAATGTTTTTAGCAATGAGTTGATCCTGCAACAGCCACAAGAGTGAGGAACTGGCTATCTGTAGGGCTATATCATTTTATATCCACTTTATTTATTTATTTATTTATTCATTCATTCATTCATTTTTTATTGTGGGTAAAAATCAAATTTTTCCCAATGCATACCAATATTTGTAAAATGATATATAAATATATATGCATATATGTGCATTTGCCTGCATAAATGTTATATATATATATATATATATATATATATATATATATATATTTTTTTTTTTTTTTAAGGTGCTTAGATTACCTAGATATTACACAGAAATTACAGGGATTCCCATATTCCCCACCTCCCACACCTCCCACAACATCCCACACAAACATCCTTATCAATGTGGCACATCACCTGTAATGGATATACGCATCTTGGAGCCTTGCCACCAAGCATAGACCACAGTTCACATCGTAGACCGCACTCTCTCCCACACAGTTCTGAGTGGTGTGTGCTGATTTAAAATGGCCTACAGCCGTCGCCACAACGGCACTCATGACAACCCCCAAGTCCCGAAAAAGCCCCTGTATTTCAACTGCCCTTCCCCTCCCTGCCCCAAAAGCGTCCAGTGGCCACTGGCTCCACCTCACTGTTATAATTTCTTCCATTGCTAGAATCACCATATGTGTACAACAGAATACCATCAAGTCCACTCTAGTCCATAGCTCTTCCCCCAGTCCTGAGGGGACTGGGATGGTGATGTCCACTCCACCTCCAAGTGAGAGAGGGCTTATATCCCATGGATACGGTGGTTATATCCACTTTAATAACATGTTACAAATCTAGTATCTGTAGATGGCTGTATCATAGGCTGTGAATGGCCAGTGATGAGTCCATACATACTCTACCACTAGACAGCTTCTCTAAATAGTATAGTGATACGCTTCCTCAAAGTTCATCTATTTATTCAGCAAATGTTTATTGATCATTTACTATATTCCAGTTACAGAACTAGCTATTCAAGATACAATGAGAATAAGAAAGTTATTTGCAAATCTGTTTTGTACTCATCTCTAAATATTTATCTTAGTCTATTAACTTATTTAAGGCCCAGATTTCCTACAAATTACATTTTCTACTTTTATTAATGGTTTGGCAAGATCTTTATTATCTTCTATTCAGCCACATTTGTTTTCTTTCATTTTCATATTGATGAGAAATGAACTCATTTTGCCTCCACTTTGGAGTCATCAATTGTATACTCTTCATTTCTTGGAATAACAGAATGGAAGGATAGAAAGGAACTTCAAGCATCATCTCATGTTATAATCCATCTGATCCCAGAATCTTTAATTCAATGCCTTGGTCGAATGTGTGTCCAGTCCATTTTAAATATCTTCAGTTATAGGCAACTCTTTCCCTCTCAGGGCAATCTGTTTAGTTTATTTGTCTAGCAAATTCTCATTGACCACCTTTCCCTAGGCCAGACATTAAACTAGTTACTGTATATACCATGTGGAGTAAAATACACATGGTCCTTGGTCCTATGCAAGAGGCAGGCAATAAACAAGAAAGAAAGAAAGAAATGAATAATTATAAATGGTAATGGATGTTCTAAAGGAAATGAACCTGATGCTGTGATAGAGAATCACAGAGGATCATCAGGAAAGGGCTCTCTCAAAAAATAACACTTAAGTCAAGACCTGAGGGAGGATAAAAATCCCACCATGCTGAGAGTGAAGAAACAGGAAACTGTTTGGCATGCTGAGGAACTGAAAGGAAGCCACTGTGGCTTGAGCAGGATAGACAAGGAGGACAGTGGCATGAGAGGAGGCTAGAGAAGCAGAAAGTTCTTGGTTTGAAGTGAAAGCTCTCTCCCTGTCCTTCTCACTCATTTGCTCTACTTCTTCTCCTCTTAGGTCATTCAAATCAGGCAGAACCTGGTCTACTTCCAAGAGTCAAACCTTCCAGTATTTACCTGTAGCCTGTCACTTGAATCTCCAATGACTTCCCTTCAGTTAGCTAAACATCTCCCTCTCTTCACCCCTCTTTACTTTCAGAGACAAACATTGCTATCTATTGTATAAGAAGCAGAGTGGAGGTTTGCCCTGCGTTTCAAAGGATGTTCTTGGTAGCAAAAACATAATCATTACAAATTACCTCCTTTAAGAATCCTCTTTAGACCTGAGGAGTTTCCATCTCTCTTTTTGTTAAGCCTTCCCCCATAAGCCTAGTCTCTGAAGAAAGCAGCATCCTTGCGTTGGCTCCCAAATCTGTCCCTCCTGGTTTTATATTCTCTTCCACCCACTCTCCTCTGCACCACTTAGAATCACTTTCTGTGTGTAACCCTCTGCTGCCCTCTTTCGGCCTTGATCAATGTGAGCCGATGACAGGCAGCCCAGCCCCTCTGCTCCAAACATCTCAGCAGACACTGTGAGCAGAAAACCCCATCTTAGTGTGGAGCCCCTCCCCTGAGCATGGGTACGTACCACTTCCTAAGGCAGAAGGGGCACTACCCACAGGGCAGGATAGCACCATCCCCTCCATTCCTATTCACATACTTCAGCTATTCAAAGCCATGTATGTGTATACGTATGCGAATATATGTGTGAGTAAGTGTGGGTGTGCGGAACGATGGAAACAATAATGGGTTAATTACTTACCAAGATGAACTCCCCCAGTTTTCTTCTTACTCTCTGGCATCTCCATCCCAGGCTCAATTATAGAATCTTTTCCTGTATTAGTAAACCACAATGTTGGCCCTCTTTCTCTCTCATCTCTCCCTGATAAATCTTATCTACAACTGTAGATGCAATTAAAATCTGTATCTCCGAGTCACAGACCTGTTTAAACAGATGGTCTTTTTGATGACCCACAGATATCCAAACTCAAGATGTACATAAATGAATTCATCATCTTTCCCCAAATGAGCTAGTTATCCTGAGAATTGTCTCCTTCTTATAAGGATACGAGTCATATTGGATTGGGTCCACCCTAGTCCAGTTTGGCTTCATTTTAACTAATCACATCTTCAAAGACCCTATTTCCAAATAAGGTCAGATTCACAGGACTGGGAGTTAGGATTTGACCATGATATTTTTTTAGTTAATTTTTTATTTTTAGAATATGGTGGATTCCTTATACCTCACCCCTTTCCCCTCCCAAACTTTCCCCCATTAACAACATCTTTTCATTTGTTACAATTGATGAACACATATTGAAGCATTGCTCCTAAACCATGGTCTATAGTTTACATTATAGTTTACACTTTGCCTGCACAATTTTATAAGTTTTGACAAAATGTATAATAGCCTGCATCTGTCATTGAAATACCATGAAGGGCAATTCCAATGTCTCAAAAATGCCTCATGTTATACCTATTCTTCTCTTTCCCTCCCCTCAGAACATCTGGTGGCCACTGCCTTTATATCAATGATACAAGTTCTTCCATTGCTAGACTATAATAAGTCTACTTTAGTCCATAGTTGCATTCCCCCCTTATGTTTGTTCATTCCTCAATCTTGAGGATTTTGGGATGGTGATGCCCACTCTGTTTCTGATTGAGAGGGGGCTTAGATCCCATAGGACAGATAGATGAAACTGTCTTGCTTGCAGTTGTAGATATTCTCTGGTTTTTTGGATGGGCATTGTCCATCATTAATCTTTTGTTAGTTGTCCTGGGCAAGTCCCATGAACTGGAGAGTAAGTGTTCCAACTCTTGCTGAGATTCAGGGCTCAACCAGCATATAAACAGATTGAAGATTTAAATCTCTGAGACATATTCTTAATGAGTATAATGCTAATTATAGGTTCAAATAAAAGGGGCAAAAGAGTCATGTGTAGGGAAATTATAAATTAGTCTAACTCTGTTACATTGGGTAGCATATGTTCCAAAGTAAGGCCCACTGACTGGGTGTCAAATTCCTGAGACTGTCTCCCCTGCCTATAGTATTTAGATGTCTCCAGAGCTCTCAGGAGCATCCCTGCTTGAGGCACTGTTTACCGTGGTAGTCAATGTGATATGTTGCCGGTCAGGACCTGGATCCGTGAAAACGGTGCCGCGGATGAGAAAGAAAGAATAAGACAAACAGAAGAGAAACTGGAATCAGGGGGCTCTCTGTCCAATATGGATAGAAGAGCCCAGCCACCTCATAGAGCGTGGCTTTTATCCATTGTTTACTGTGGCAGTCAATGTGGCGCTGAGACATGCTTAAGCATAACCTCTGGAATGACCTCCTAACTCACTTTGAAACCTCTTAACGATAAAAATTCATTTGTATTTAATATTTCCCCCTTTCGGTCAAGGTGTTTTTCCAAATGCATTTCTAGGTGGCACCTGGTAATAATCCCTTAGTGCCACGGAGGCTCATCCCTGGATGTCATGTCCCACACCAAGGTGGGGGAAGGGGTGGGAAAGTAGTGCATTTATATGCTGAGTTTGGCTTAGGGAGAGGCCACAGTTGAGCAACAAGGAGGCTTTCAGGATATAACTTTTAGGCAATATATAATACTATGTGGTTCTAAGGGGAGGGAGAGGGAAGAATAGAATAGATGGAACATAGGACATTGGAATTGTTCTGCATGATCTTGCAATGACAGATACAGGCCATTTCAAATTTTGTTAAAACCTATAAAATTGTATCATGCAAAATGTAAACCATAATGTAAACCATAATGTAAACCATTGACCGTGTTGGTAGCAATGCTTCAATATTTGTATATCAATTGTGACAAATGTACCATCCACATGTGTTATTAATAGGGGAGACGGGGAAAGGGTTGGTTATATGGGAATCCCCTATATTTTCTATGTGACTTTTCTGTAACCTAAAGCTTCTTTGAAGATAAAGTGAAAAAAATAAGACACTGGGGGAACAGACAAAATAAATTGTCACTGTACATAAAAGATAATAGATCTTAGGTGATGAAAGAAACATTGAAAAAATTTATTGTACTTTATTTTTTTATTTTTACCTTTTTTTTCATTTTTTCTTTTGTATTTTGTTTGTTATTATTTGTTATTATTATTTTATTTGTTTATTTTTTAGCTTTGCTTTTGGACACAGAAGGGTCACAACCATGGCAGGGGCAAATCACTGGTGCGGGGTGTCAGTGACGGGGAGATGTGTGGGGTTGGGGAGGGATGCACCTGGGACATGCCTCTATGGCATATGACTATGTTCAAGTGGTCATGGGCCATTGTCTCGGTGGGTGGAGACACACACAATAGCCAAATTCCCATCCTGGGAAGTCCTGCTATGTCTGTAACAGAGCAGCAAGAATCTCCTGAGCACATGGGCAGTGCCTAGCAAAGGAAGACAGAGCATTATGTCAGGCCCCTGATATTGCTGTTTGTGCTTATGAATCTTTCCATGACCATGCCTTTTTTTTGGGGGGGGGGGGGGGGAGGAGTACACAATTCAACCCAAAACAGTATACTCTTCTGATGTAGCTCCTCAGTAGCTCTCCATCCTCCCCTCTCACTTCTCTCATCTGCTGTAAGCCCCAACCTTGCTGAGCCACTGTGTTGCATACTTCGTGGCCATGAGACAGCTCTGACAACTTTCTTGAAGCAGTTACAGTGCTAGTCCAGAGAACTCCCTTATCAAGTGCCTGTGTATGAAGACGGGCGATTTCTAAGGGTGCCATGTCAATGAACCCAGATGTGTGAACAAAGATAACCAGTTCCACATAGGTTTGATTTTTGCACAGAATTCTCATGAATCCTGAGGGTCCACTAGAGAGAAGAAGAAAAAAAAAATACACCTTTAACAAAAAAACTTTAGCTCCAGCAGACTCCTTAAATTATGACAATGTTTACACATGATTCACCCAGAATTTAGGCTGCAGTGAAGCATCTCTAATGGCTCGACTCCAAGGCTAATAGAGCCAAGCAACAACTTGATGATCCTCTATGCCCTCTCGTCTTTAAATCCCCAGGTGCTGGCATATTATCGATGCTTAACTCTATGGTGACAAGCCCCTGCAAGGTTGGTGCTCATATAACCTAACTTTCCCAGCACAACTGTGATTGCAGATATTCTCCTCTGTAAACCATGAACTGTTCCATAAATTACAATCTGTGTGAAAATAGCAATGGAGAGAATAAAATAGTAAGCATTGCAATAAAATTATACATGTTAAAAGGGTAAGAACTGAAAAGATTTAGGAAATCAAAGGCCCAGGAAGCATTGTGACATATCATGAAAACATCACATTCTATCCCATGTTATATATGTCTCGATATGTAATGTTAAATGTGAACAATGTGTAGCACCCTCAGATAAAAATAAAACGTGTTAGGGCAACTTTCTGTAAGAAAGCCACTCTTCTGGCTGACACATCTGAGTTTCAGAACTGAAATGAAGAGACCAAGGGAGGTGGCCTTGATCTGTTTGTCTTCATAATGCTTGAGACTTCATGAAGATGAGAAAATTGAAAACTGGAATCGATTATATGAAAGAAACAGTATCCATTTCACCCTGGAATTAAGTAGAGTAAAGTAATTTGTAACAACTGCCACCATGAGACAACTGGAAGATGTTTTGATAGACCCTCATAGTCTGGTTTATTCACCCATTTAACAAATACTGAGCACCTCCTATGTGCCAAGCAATGTTCTGGGTACTTGGTCTATGAATCTAATGAAAAAAGCAGAGATCCCTGACCTCAAGAAGCTTGTATTTGGGCAGTGAGTAGACAGACAGCACCAATGAGCTAGTCAATTGGCCAATCACATAGTATGTTAAAAGATGATAAGTTCTATGGAAAATAAGTAAAGGGAGTGGCAGAAAGGGGACATGAATGAAGGTTGTAATATTAAAAGAACAATCAGGTTAAGCTTCATTTGAAAAGCAAGATATGAGCAAAGGCTTGATAAAGGTGAGAGAATTAGACAGACAGCTAAGAAAAGATTGTTCTGGGCATAGAGGACAGTGGAGCAAAGCCCTAGGCTAGGAGGTCTTTTCACAGTTGTGATTTCCCATTTGTATTATGATTATTTTAATAAGCTGCTTCTTTCTCTAGACTGTAATCTCCAAAAGGGTAAGGCCCCGATTTGCTTTACTCCATTTTCTCTCCAACATCTGGCACAGGGATTGGCAGAGAGGAGTTGCTCACAAAACATTTGTTGAATGATTGAAGGAATGGAATTAACTTCCACGTTGTTGCTAGTGAACTAGAAAAATTCTTAGCCTGGTTTTGCTAAGGCAACATTTTTCTATTCTCATCTCCTTGGGATTTTTTTCCTTCGTTCACTGTTGGCTGATTCTGGTGGTCTGAGTTCTACCCCATTCCTGACACCTACTACTTTCTATTGGAATGACTGTTTCATTGCATCAGGATATCTGCAGTCTTATTCTTTACCTGATAAACTTAAATTTAAGTACAAGATCCCATATGAACCTTCTAAGACTATCTAGTAAATAACTGCTACCAATTACTTTTTCATGGGAAATCGTTCTGCTTTGCCCTAGCACGGCTGAGCAGGATCTGTTCTGTTTCTCTCTTCTCTGGCTGGCTGCCTGTGCTCTGCAGAATCAGTATTCTTCTCTGCTGTGTGATGGACCGGGGGTTATCCCACTTCTTTCTGGCAGGAAGAGGAACTTCAAGTTTGGCTCAGAGCTGAAAACGGGTAACACACTGAGAAGAAATAAGGTCACCACCATTCTTCCTGAATCATTCACTATAAGACATTTTCTTTGCATAAATTAGCTCAGGAATTTTGCTGTTTAACAATTTGGGGCCCAATACCATAAATATAGAAAGATATGTTATGCTGTTTCAGCTCCATGAGTTCCGCAGCAGATAAGAAAACCTGAGCAGCTGTGGTTGAGAGGAAAACAAAATTGCATTCTTGCAGTTCAAATTCTTATGAAGTATATTTGAAAAGATTTCATCATTTATTTTCTCATTTGAATACATGCAAATAAAATAGAACAAAAATACACAAGAGAAATATTTTAGCACAATATTTCAAAAGGAAATACATTTACTAAATAATGTTGCAATTTATACATAACATTTTGTATACAACATTATATTATATATGTTACAGTGGAAATAAAGTGCACTGAGCACTTACTTGGTTGTAAGATTAAATAACATATGTAAGCTATGTCTGTTCATCACAGACACAACAAATGTAAGTTCTTATTATCAGCGTGAGTTCATCCATGGGCACAAAGTAATACTGAAATAAAACTTACAGTAGAAGAATCTGATCTCAATTGAGAAATTTTATCTAAGGAATACCATATAACCCTCAAAGGTGTAATAGACAGAGATTCAATGAAGGTATATAATCCAAAAGATGGCTTTGGTCAAACGGAATTTGTATTAAACAAAGAGATAATTCCATATTGCAAAATTTAAATTTATTAGCTTAGCATCATGATTAAGAGTATATATTCTGGAAGTGACATCCCTGCTTTTGAATCTCAGCTTTACTTCTTACTAGCCATGTGTCCACGATCAAGTTATTTAACCCTTATAAGCCACAGTTTATTTCATTTGTAAAGTAAGGCTAAAAATATTACCTACCCTTCTAGAAGTGTGAAAATCTTTGCTCTGAAATCTACTTTGACACTACTATGGTTGCTTTAGCTTTCTTGTGATTATTGTTAGTGTGGTTACTGTTTTCCATTCATTAACTTTTAAACCATTCGTATCTTTAGATTTAAAGTGCATTTCTTATAAGCAACATACATTTGAGTCTTGCTTTTTTATCCAAACTGACACTCTCTGCCATCAGTTTTAAAACATTCCTTCTTGTAGCTCCATGTTTACATATGGCATCATTTTCTTTCTACCTGAAGGACTTCCTTTCATATTCTTATAGTACAATAGTCTTTATTGAGCCTTTTTTTTTTTTTTTTTTTTTTTTAGGACATACTGATGATTGATCCCAGGACCTCATACATGGGAAACAGGCACTTAAACCACTGAGCTACACCCGCTCCCCAGAACCTTTGTTTTTGAAAGCTCTTTTCAATTCATTAAAGCTGTTACTACACTGTTTTCTCACTTGCTTTGCCTCTGATGAGAGATCTCTGTCGTTCTTATCCTTGTTCTTCTGTACATAATGGATCTTTCTCTCTGGCAGCTTTTAAGATTTTCTCTTTATCACTGGTTTTGAGCAATTAATTTATGATACATGTTGGTGTAATATTCTTCATATTTCCTTTGCTTGGGGTTCATTGAACTTCTTGGATCTGTGAGTTTATCCAATTTGAAAGATTTTCAGCCATTATTTATTCAAATATTTTTTGCTTTGTCTTTCAGGAACTCTAATTACACATGTTTTAGGTCACTTGAAATAGAACCACTAGCTCATTGATGTTCTGCCCACTTATTATTACTATTACTATTTTTTTTTTACCTTCTTTGTTTCATTTTGGATATTTTCTACTTTTGTGTCTTCAAGTTCACTAATTTTTTTTCATCTACAATGTCTAATCTGTCACTATTCCCATCCAGTGTTCTTTTCATCTCAGACATAACAATTTTCATCTGTGAAAGTTCAATTAGTTTTTTTATTATCTTCCATAACTATTTAACATGTTTAATATTTCCTCCAGCTTTTTGGAAATGCAGAATATGGTTACAATACCTATCTTAACGTCCTTTTCCACTAATTCTCACATCTGTGTCTCTTCTGGGTCAGTTTCAATATATTGACTTTCTCCTCATTAAGGATTCTATATTCTCGCTTTTTGAATGCTTGGTAATTTTTAATTGGATGCCAAACATCATGAATTTTATTTTGTTGGGTGCTAGATATTTTTTATTTCTATACATGTTCTTGAGTTTTGTTCTAGGATGTACTTGCAAACAATTGATCCTTTTGGGTCCTGCTTTTAAGATTTGTTAGGCAGAACCAGAGTAGCACTTAGTCAAGGGTTAATGAATTACTGAAGCAAGACCTTCCTGGGTACTCTATCCAATGCCTCATGGATTATTAGGTTTTCTAGTCTGACTGGTGGGAACAGACACAATTGCCCACCCTGTGTGAGTGCCATATACTATTCCCTCTAATCCTTTGAGGTAGTTCTTTCCCCTGCCTTAGGAGCTTATTCATATGTGTGTGTTGATCAGTACTCTATTGAATACTCGAAGTGGGAATCTGTGCTGTTCTCCAGAGTTCTCTCTCTGTGCAACTCCCTACTTTCTGGTACTCTGCCATGTGAAATTCAGCTGCCTTGGCCTCACCAGACTCTCATCTTCACCTTCTCAACTCAAGAAGTTTTCTTGAGTTTGACCCTCTCTGGACCATGGCGTGAAAACTCTCCCAAAGCAGAAAGCAAGGACAGTTGTAGAGCTCATCTCAGTTGTTTTCCATTTCTCGGGGACCTCTTTCTTTCGTTACCTCATGTACAATATCTTGAAAATTGATCATTTATTTTGGCCAATTTTTATAGTTATTTCAAGCAGAAGGATAAATCGAGTAATTACTAGTCCCTCTTGATCAGAAGAAGTTCGATGCAGTGAAAAGTCTAATAAGATAATGAAAGAAAAGTGCTTGGAAAGAGTCCAATGAATGTTAGCTGTTATTATTTTTATCATCAAAATTTTGAGCCATTTAGATTGTGCTTCTAAGCAAATCTCCTCATTGTATGAGCTGTTTTCATAAGTATGAGGAGAGCGTAGAGCGTTGGCAATTAATAGCCAATAATAATTGGGCACTAAGCCCTTTAAATTAATTGTCCATTTAATTTCAGTTCAACACTATAAAGTAAGATAATATCATCTGCATTTTATAGATGATGAATCTGAGGTTCCAAGAGGTTAAATAAATTGTTCAAGGTTACACAGCTTCTAAATGGTGGGTAGAGAACAAAGCCAAGGTCTATCGAGCCCCAAACCCCAATTCCTTACCTCCTTACATCACAGTCATATGACCCCCAAGCAATTGTTTAAAAAAGTAAATAAATAAATAAATAAATAAAAATCCTTGCTTCATGGACGCGAAGGGCTTTTGAAAAGAATTGAATAAAACTATATCTTAGCATTTGCATAGGTTTTCCTGGCTATTAATATCAGAAAGTCATTTCCAATATGTTTCCAAATATGTTATGAAAGTGTAAGTTTCATAACATTCTTGAGCTGGAAGTCCAGCCACATGGGGAAATAACAGATTTAATGATGATGTTTACTCTTCTCAGAGCACAGTAGATTTGTTGAGGCTGTTAGCATGACAGTGGATGAGTTCCAGCTTTGCAAGTGAGAAATATGAAAGTACTGAGAATGATTTCATAGAGCTATCAGGTAACTACAACAGAACATAGTTGGGACTGAGGGGCAAGGATCGTGTATTGATCTTTGGGCAAAATAACTCACCCTGATATTTCTCTAGTTCATATGGTACTTATTGTAAAGCATGCCTTTGTTTCCATAGATATATGGTTAAAAAAATTAAACGTGACTTTCTATGAATCTATCTAAATAAAGTTCAGACAGATTCTGTTATATTCAAATGTAAGATTTCTGAAGCCTCTAACTAATCTTGAAAGAGTACCAATACCATATTTATTCAGTATTTTAATACAGAAAAATATAAAACAAAAGGTTCTCTACAATTTTACAGTGCTGTTGATTTAAAGAAAAAATCGAATCCATACATATGGTTAAAAATTTCCAACAATAGAGAAAGGTTCAAAATAAAATTTAAACACTCCTTCTCTAGTCCTACCTTGAAAGACCCCAGCCCTTCAGTTCCTCTTCTCAAAGGAAATTATGATTTAATTTTATTTTGTTTCAGAAAAAAATAGAGGTATATGTATATGCATATATAGATATTCCCTTTTTTAAAAATCTATTGAAAGTACCCTCATATTTTTAAAACATTTCTAAAATATTTTGGTCACCACATACATTATGGTTTCTATCACTAATTCAAACTATTTCAATTATTTTCCACAATAGTATTTCCAAAATGGGCAGGAAGAATGTATCAGCTTAGGATGCCAAATACAAATATTTGTGTTTATGTTGGAATTTTTACTTTGCTGATGTGAGTTGAGAAAATTGACGATGCACATGGTTCAGTGGCAATCACTGCAGTCTGATCTGGTGAAGGAGGAACTTCTGTGGTAATTGAATGAGTTACCCAAATCACTGAAATAAAACTTGGTAACATCTTTCAGTTTTCCTGATTATAGTTGATAAAGCCATAATGACATAGTCTGTGAAAATATGGCATCTTTTATATTTTCCCTCTTCTTTTTATCTGCTTGGTTCCCAGTCTTGTGGTTTCTGGCAAGTTGGTTCACTAACATAATGAGATATGATTATCTATGTGGGAATCACTCTCTTTTTAGGCATCTTGATTTATTCTCAAAACTTTGATTACTTTGATGACTAATCTGAAACTTATAGACCCATCTGGAATAATTTCATCTTTAAAAGGGGGGGGAGACTTTGATTATTCATGATTCCTATTCTGAATTACCTATAATTTCTTATTTATCATTCTCTCCTTTGAGAAGCAACAAGAGATTTTTTTGTAGGTAAAGGAAAAATGGAGATAAATTGAAGAAGTCTTTTCATTCTCCTCAAGAATAAAATTACAAGAATTTGGATGTAGAGGTTTTCCATTAACTAATCTAAAAACTAAGTCAGGAGTGGATGTGGCTCAAGTGGTTGAGTGCCAGCCTCTCACATGGGAGGTCCCAGGTTCAGTTCCCAGTGCCTCCTGAAAAAACAAAAACAAACAACAAGCAATACAAATGAAAAAACCAACTCAGGGAAGCCAATGTGCCTCAGTGGTTGAGCGCATACAAGGTCCCTATTTCAATCCCTGGCCCTGGTACCTCCAAAAAAAGTTTTTTTTTAAGCTAAGGCAAGAAAATAGCTATGAAAAATTCAGTCCTGGTATTATTTTGAGTCTAAAACTGATTAAGACATACAGTTTTTTTCCCTTTAAAAATTAGATTTTTATTTATAGAAAATCCAAAAGAATCCACAAATTATTAATATTAATAAGAGGTTGTTGAAAACAAAATCTAAATCCAGAACCAAATATAACTTATGTATCATCCACCAATATAAGACATATGATTTTTGAAATGTCTTTAATTCCCATACTTAATTCCATTTTTCTCAACATAAGCACCCTGTAGTGATCAGCAATAGAGCATCTAAAGAAAACATATTCCTGTACCTGTTTGAAGGGGACTTAGGGGCACTACACTGATAGGCAGATAGTTTGCCTATCTCATTTTTCTAACCCAGGTGCTTGCCTGGGTTCAAATCCTGACCTTGTGTTTAGCATATGATTTTGGAAAAGCTATTTAATCCTTCTCAGGCTTGGCTTCTGCATAGCTGTCATGAAGATTAAATGAACCTAGAACAGCTGGCACTTAGTAAAAAGAAAAGAGAAGGAGAGAAATCCAATGTTCGTTGTGGGTCAACTGTTGCCAGATATTATTTCTAATTCTCACACGCAGTAGGCATGATGTTTTCTTTTTGAAATGATGAAGCAGAAGCTCAAAACGGATGACTGGTCCAAGAGCACACATCTAGTACTTACTTGGTGCAGTTAGAATTCAAACCCAAGTCTTCCTAATCCAAAAGGTTTTCCCTCCCATTATACCAGCGTCTCCTGAACAGTTGCATATGTCGATTTAATTCTTTCCAGGAGGTTGTTCTAATCTTCACAGGGTTATCTATGAATATGTAAAAACATATAAAAGCATAAAAGATCTAGGTGAGTACCTGACAGCTAAGAAGTACTCAGCTTAAAGCATCCTCCTCGTCATCGTCCTCATCCCCATGTCCCATTGCTGCTCTATAGAGCCCTGTGGGATTCTGGCTTCCACCCCCACGTTGCTCAGTCTCTGGGGATCACCTGACCCGCGGGGCAGACAGCTGCAAGCCTGGTTCTTTAGTCATACCACACATACATATAATACAAATGAAATAAAATGCATGACGTTGATTTGAACATTTTATTAATTCTTTCCCAAATATTCACATACCTCAAGCTACACTGTTACTTTAAATAAGCCAAGCCTAAGGGGGATATTTTCAAGTGAAGGAGTTCGCTTTGTGTATACAGATTAATATACCCATTTTAGGAGACAAAAAGCAGAGAAGATGCCCACTTTATCCATATGATTCAATACATCTGAGTTCATTGATGTTTAAGGTGTCATCACCTCCTTAAAGGAGGTGGCTGCATCTCAGAGCCCCAATCTGAATGTTCCTGGTTTCATTTGGTCTAAATCACTGGTTCTTAACTGGGGGCAATTTTGCCCTCTAGGGGCATTTGGCACAACTAGAGAAATTGTGGGTGGCCCCAACTACCAGGGGTGGGGATGGGGTGGGGTAAGGATGGTGGGGGAGTTGCAGTACTAGCACGTAGTGGGTAAAGGCCAAGGATGCTAAATGCCTGCAACGCACAAGACAGCCACATAACAAAGGACGACTTGCCCAAAATGTCAGTAGTGCTGAGGCTGAAAATCCCTGGCCCAGATCAGTAGTCTCACACCTGACTGCACATTAGAATTGTCTGGGGAGCTTTGTAAAGAGCTAGTGCCTAGGTCTCTGGGTCTCCCCCCACCCAGAAATTCTGACCTAAGTGGAAAGGAGCAAGTCCTGGGATGGATGGATGGATGGATGGATGGATGGATGGATGGATGGATGGATGGATGGATAGGTAGATAGACAGACAGACAGATGTATGTATGCATGTATGCATGTATTATACATACATAGATGATAGATAGTCCCCAGTTCTCCAGGTGATTCTAATGTGCTGTGCAACCAGGTCTGTGAACCACTGGTCTAGATGATGCCACCTACTTTAAATAGAGATGGAAGAGGTGGTTACAATGAGAGGAGATCCTTATTGGGGTTTTGCCAGGTGAATTCCTGCGCTCCTCCTCCCTCTCCACTTGTGCCAAGTGATTCCTAATTTTACCAGAGCCAAATAGAATTCATTTTTTGTTATAGCATTTCCCAAAACAGGATGCTGACTCATAGGGGAAAATTCTCATTTAAATTAGCCAGACTCAAAATGCAAAAATAGGAGCTGGATCTTGCTCCCATAAAAAACACCCCACTACTGGCTGCACCATGTATATGGTTCTGACCCACAGTCCTTCCTGTGCACAGCCACATGGCTATTTTTTTTCCTTTGTCCTTATTGCTCATTTTAAGCCCGTAAATGTCTTTGCTTACCTCTCTGAACTTGGATCTGCCATGTTGTTCTCCTTGCAGATTTATCCTGTCCGTGGCCCTCCCCTCAAGACTCTTCAGTCCTGGGCTTAGTTGTCTCTGCTCCTGGCACTAATAAATCTGACAGCTAAACATTCTCAGGCCATCCTAAATCTAGATGTGGAAGAATGTGGGTCCCCCATCAAATATCACCAGGTCAGAATCCCTGCAGTGCCATGTGTCTGTGTCAGAGGGGCTTATTAAAGCACTACTCGTGTGGCTAAAGGAAAGCCAAAATGTGTGTGTGTGGGGGGAATTATTTAATTTTTCTTACTTATGTTTCTCCACACAGATTGACTTAGAAATCTCCCTAGACTGAGTGAAAGGTTTAAAATATACGGTGGAAAATGATCTCATGCACATTTAGATCAGGCCTTGTGATTGGGAATATTCTGCAATAAATGTTCCCTCCTCCAGATAACAGCTTACCATCAGCTCTGGAAGTCCAATCGCTGCCAAAGGAAGGTTATTTCAAGTTGTTTGACAAAATGATTCTAACTCCCTGAAAAAGAAAAGGAAGCTGCTTTAATGCATATCAGCTGTAGACTTTATTTCCTGCTCGTGTAAATGGGAAACTCCTACACTGTATGGAACTTGGACATTTTCTGTTTACAAAAGAAAAAAAAAAAGGCAAATATAAATGTAAAAGCAACATCATTAGAAATTTCAGAGTTCTGCTGGTTGCCATGCAACTGAGGCAGGGGTTCCTAACAAGGGGTCGGTGAGCTTGAATAGAAATGTTTAAAAAAATGTTATTCCTGTGGGGACGTGTTGGTGCAGGTGTGATATGTTTATTAAATAATTCACAGTATAGTGTGGCCTTAGTAAGGGGTCCGTGGCTTTCACCTGCCTGGCAAAGGGGTCCGTGGAGCAAAACAGGTTCAGAAGCCCCGAGCTAAGATAATCTCAGTAACACCACTCCAGGAGCTCACAGCATTAAAAACAATGTGATTTTTATCATAAAAGTATTGATCATCAGTGCCAGAGAGAATGCAAGAGGTGTCTGAACAAGAAATAACTGGGAATAAATAAGCACCTACACTCATGAATTACAAAAGAACTATCCCTCTCTTAGCAGCTTTTCCTCTCAACTCCCTGCACTGGGTGAGCTTGAAAGGTGTTGCCTTACAGCAGAGGTCTTTAAATATTTTCTGCAAAGGGCCAGACAGTAACTATTTCAGGCTGTGCGGGCCACACTGAGTCGTGCAGCAATTCACCCCTGCCTCTGGAGCACCCAGCAGCCACACGTGGGGCGTAAACAGGTGGGCCTGAGACCTTATCTATGGACACTGAAATTTGAGTTTCATATAATTCCCACATGTCATGGACGATTATTCTCCCTTTGATTTTTTTTTTCAACCTTTTAGGAGTGCTAATACCATTCTTAGCTTGCAGGCTGTATAAAAAGAGGCAGTGAGCCAAACTGGCCCGTGGGAAATAGTGTGCAGAACCCTGCCTTATAGTACTAGTATTCCTTTCTTATTAGTAAATTTCTGGTATTTTTTGTTAAAAAGTGATTGTTGGAAAGCATTGAAGCAAGTTCCATTTCTGGCAGTAGGATGGAATAGAGATGTTGACAACATCCTGCTACTAACACCTAAAAATGCTGCCTGAAATTTAAAAATAGGGTAGGGGGAAGAAATATTTTAAATGATCGGATTAACATATAAGAAATTAAGAAAACCTGACGAAGATAGAATCGTGGAAACCCAAATCAGGGAGGAGGCAAGCACCAAAGCCACAGGGATATTCTGGAGAAAAATCCATATTTATGGGGTCTAGAACTTTGAAATATGAGGGAGACTGGGGATGATGCTTCAACCTCCACATCTTAAACCAACTCACACAAAGCTGATAGCAAGGGTTAGATCTTCCAGGAAAGGGTGAACTAGAACGAAAAAAGAGAGAGTGTGTAAGAGAAAAATAGTCAGCAAAGAAGAGTGACTTTTGAGTCCTGTATCTGAGTGGGATTTTGTAGACAGCAGCCCAGGCATAGGTGGGTTTGAGTACTGAATGTAGATGGTCTGATGGCTCTAAAAATTGCAAGTTAATAATTTGCAGGTTTGAAACTCCCCCCTGGTACCTGGCAGAAACAAACACAGATTTTCCCTGGTAGAGGAACCCATATTCCAAGTTCAAAGAATTCCCCCACATAGAAAAATTAAACAAACAATTGAAATAATAATCTCTCACAATAATTTCTCAGAATAAAAAAATCACAAAATGCACAAGCAAGTTCAATGACTAAAAGACAACAAAATAACAAATAATAGAAGAAATACAGAAAGACTCTATATATAGAAATTATCAGATAATAAAAGATAAGTAAGTTTACTGTGTTTAAAAAATAAAAGAAGTAGATAACAAGAGAAACTCTCAAAAATGGCCAGGAAGACAATTTTAATAAACTGAAATTTAAGATGCAATGAAGGGTAAAACAGCAGATCAGACATGGACAAAGAAAATATTAGTGAACAGCAGGGCAGATTTAAAGAAAGTTCCCAGAATGTAGTTCAGAGAGAAAAAGAGAAGAAAAATATCAAAGTATAGTTAGCTGACATGGAGGACAGAGGGAGAAATTCTAATAATCATCTAACCAAAATTTCAGAAGGTTGGGATAATGGATATTATTCATATTAGCTATGTATCCAGGATATTATAGCAGAATTTTTTTCCAGAATTATTCATTCTGGAAAAAAAATTATTCATTGCAGTGCAGTTCTAAAATTCTGCACTGCAAGACTTGTAATACAATGCTGCATAGAAATAGTCTTTAAGACAAAGAGGATTAGAAGATATAAAAAAGAATCTGTATTACAACTGCTTTTCCCTTCCCTGCCCCAAAAGCGTCCAGTGGCCACTGGCTCATAATACAGGGGCTTTTTCGGGACTTGGGAATTATCCTGAGTGACATGACAACGACAGATATAGGCCATTTTACACCAGCATATAACATGCAGAACTGTGTGGGAGAGAGTGTGGTCTACAATGTGAACTATGGTCCATGCTTAATGGCAAAGCCCCCAGGACGTGTATATCCATTGCAGGTGATGAGCCACACGAATGAAGGATGTTTAAGGTTGTGGGAGGTGTGGGAGGTGGGGCATATGGGAATCCTTGTAATTTTTGTGTAACATTTATGTGATCTAAGCATCTTTTAAAATATAAAAAAAATTAATAAATTAATTAATTTTTAAAAAAAGAATCTGTCTATACTAATAAACATTCCTTTTACATTCTAAAGGTAAATGGTTCTAACAACACAGTCTCAAAATAGATAAAGCAAAAAATTGACAAACTACAAAAAAAAAAAAAAGAAAAAGCCACCACTATAGTAGGAAATTTTTGTTTGTTTTTAATAAACTTGTTATTTTAGAATACTTTTAGATTTACAAAAAAAGTTGGGAAAATAGCACAGAGAGCTCTCCTCTACCTCTCACCCTACTGTTACCACTTTGCACTACCACCGTCACTTGTCACAACTAAGAAAGCAACATTGGTACATTAATATCAACCAAACTCCAGATCTTAATTGCATTTTACTAGTTTTCCCGCTAATATCATTTTCCTTTTTGAGGCTCCCAGGTATCCAGGATACCACATTACTTTTAGTCATTAGTTCTTCTTAGTTCCTCTGCTCTGTGACAATTTTTCAATTTGAGGAATACCACTCAAGAATCCAACTGAATGTTCCTCAAATGGGTTTGCTTAATGTTTTTCTCATGATTAGAATGGGGTTATGGGTTTTGGAAAAGAATACCACATAGGTGAAGTACCCTTCTCTTCACATGATATCAGGGGTGGTAAGACAATTCCAAAAATATTTAGAAAGGACAGTTAGTCATAACCAAATTGGTTTCTTTCAAAACTGCAAGTTAGTTTAATCTTAGAAATCAAATAAAACAATGCACCATGAATAGATCAAAGGAGTAGATCATCTCAATAGAAAAGAAAGTCATTTTCATAAAAAGCAAATATCTTTTTATGATATTTTTAAAAAGATGACAAGGCTACAAGTAATCTTCCTTAATCTGGTCAAGATAGCAACCAAAAAACTTCCACAAACATCATACATAATGGTAAAATGATGAAAGCATTCCTTACACTATAAGAACAGAAATAAGACCTATTACCACTGTCTATGCAGCATTGTATTAAAATCTTGCAGTGCAGAGATTTAAAACAAACAAATGAAAGGCTATAAGGATAGGAAATGAAGAAACCAAACTGCCAATATTTGCAAATGCTGTAAATAACTATCTAAAAAAACTTAAAAGAATCTACAGACAAATTGTTGGAAATACTAAGAGGTTGGACATAAAATCAATTGCATTTCTGAAACCCAGAAAAAAATTTGGAAATGGAACTTCAAACATTTGACCATATTACAAAAGCAAAAATATAATGTACATAGGAATAAATCTAACAAAAATATGCAGAACCTTTATAGATAAAACTATAAAACTTTATTAAAAGCTACTAAAGCCACTCCAAATAAATGGAGTTCTTTGCTAGGAAGATTCAAAATCATAGAGACATCAATTTTCTCAAGTTGATCTATAGATTCAATTCTATTCCAATCAAAATCCCAACAGATTTTTTTCTCATGAAACATAGCGAGCTGATTCTGAAATCCATATGGAAGAATAAAGAACCAAAATTATACAAGGCATTCTTGTGGAAAATAAACAAGGGTGGAAGATTTACCCTACTATCAATACTTATTATAAAGCTATAGATATTCAGGCAGTGTGGTATTTCATCAGGGCCAGAGAAATAGTCCAATAGAATAGAATAAAAATTCCCCAAACAGACCCACACTTATATAGAAACTGATTTATCATAGAGATGGCATTGCAGAGCAGTAGGAAAAGGATGAACTATTTAATAAATGGTGCTCAGACAAATGTTTATCCATATGGAACAAATGAAATTGAATCTCTAATGCACACTATACATAAAAATCAATTCTTAGAGGATTAAAAATAACTGTGAAAAGCAGAATCATAAAACATTAAGAAAACATATTAGGAGAATATCTTTATGACCACAGGACAGGAAAATAATTACAAAAAGAATCAGAAAGCACAAACCATTAAGGAAAGGACTGACAAATTTGACCATGTTATAATTAAGAACTGCTACTCATCAGAAGCATATACAAAGAAAATAAAAGACAAGCCCCAATCAGGGTGAAAACATATACAACATAAATATGAGTTAAAGGATTAAGAAGCATGTAATTAAGATCTTCAAATCAGTATGAAAAAGACAACTAAATGGGCTTGGGGGGGGGCTGGGATTGGAAAAAAGATGTAAACAAGCATTTTGTAAAATAGAAAGCACAAAAGCCTCATAATCATACGAAAAGATGCCCTACTTCATAGTAATAATAAAATGCAAATTAAAGTCACAATTCTAAGCTGCATATGTTATATACTCTTTCTTACGTATGATGAAGTTCACAATAAAAACTTACTTTTCCAAAAGCACTTGTGAGCAAAGAACTGATTGGAGAAAGGTGTGGCAAACAGACTCCGATTATGGTTGTCATAAGCAGGATATAATGAATGAGTGAGCTCATAAAGCAATACTAATAAGAGCAAAAGGAGAGGACATTCCAGTGAATGAGCTCAAGGAACACCGTATTTACTCATCACTGAATCCTCAGTATCTACAGAATGAACTAGCACATAGTAAACATTAATGAATATTTGCTAAAGGAGTAAGTAAATTTAATGATTGATAAAAGATGAGAAATATAAGAAATGAAAGAACCAAAGAAATCTATGATGATTGTCAAGTTGCTTTTCTTTTTTTTTTTTTTTTATTTTCATAGGTGTAAAATTTTACCAAAACATCTTGGTTTTACATTTTATACCTGGATAACTAAAGAGGATAAACACTCTTTCATATATTTGATAGCAGGGAGGTAGAAACCTTCCACGTTTGTTGATAGTTGTACCTCTCTTTTTAATGAAGTAACTCATTATGTATTTTGCCAGCTCATTTTAATATTTTATAGAATAATGTTGATGTGAATCCTTTGGCCCTCATTTTACACAAATATTTCAGAGGGTTTTGATTTCCATTTTCCCTTGATTAAGTGAATTTTAATCTCACAAATGTTTATACAGTTGAAACTGAATATATTTTTCCATATAATAGCTAGGAAGATATCAACTCCCCAAATATTTAATAGTTCTATTCACTTCTTATTAAAACTGGGCAGATAATCTAGGTTTTGTATGTTTGGATTTTGTACTTATTTAACCTATTTCCTTATAAACATACTTTGGTATATGATGTAAGGTATGAATTTGAATTATTTGTTCCCACAATTTTCCCTATTCTAATGTGTTATCACATTAATTTTTTTCTTATATAAATCACAGTCGTTTCCTGAGTTTTCTGTGCAGTTGCATTGATCGACAGTTCATTTCTGAACTTAGCTGTGGCTTTCCAATCAGCAGTAATTGTCTGACACCTGAGCACACCTCTCTTTTCTCTCCTTTGCTGACTCCTCCTTCCCACACTCTTTAAACATTGCCCTGAAGCTCTCTGCTCAGCCTCTTACTCTTCCTGTGCAGGCACACCCCCTCTCAAGGCTTGTCCTGTCCGTCAGACCCTGACAACACATCACGAGCTCTAGCCCAAATCTATCTCCAAGCTCCAAGCCCACGGAGCTAGCATTTCAGTCAAGATGCCTTACAGGGGCCAGAAGAGCAAAATGTCCAAAACAATAGCCGTTTTCTTTCCCTTTTCCCTCACATACACTTTTTTCTCCTACGTTCTTGTCTCTGCGGAAGGTAACACCATGGACTCAGTTACTTAAGAGTGAGAGATCAAAAACTGGAAAGTACCTCTGCTTCCTTACCGACACCCAGAGAAACACAAGGTTCTCCCTATTCTCTCTCTACCTTTCAAATAATAAAATAAAACAACAGCAATTATTTACTGAGCAGCACAACAATAAAATGTGCTTAACCTTGTGATGTATTTATCTCAATGAATCCTCGTGGCAATTTATGATATGAGTGTTATATGATTCCCATTTTCCAAATGAGGAAATTAAGATTTAGAGAAGGTGTTAGTCTGGGCCCGCAAGGAGCAGAAACCAAGACAGGATTATGTGTGCCAGAGATTTGTTGGGAAAAACACTTGTGAAGGAAAAATGGGATGGCGGCCAGAGAAGGCTGAGAGAGGACTCATGCCAAGATGTAGGTCTTAGCTCTGTGGAGGACGGAGAGAAGGAAAAAAGGTGGAATAGGAAATTCTTAGATGCAGCATAATCTGCAGTAAGTTTCAAAAGGCAGACGGAGAGTCCTCAACCTAAATTCCCCTCAGTATTCCCCCTGCGCTCAGTCACTGGCAGGGAGCAAGCCAGGGCAGCATGACTCAGAGGAAATGTAGTGATGGATTTCAGAGCCCAGCAGCTGGAGCTGTGCCACTACTTGCAGTCAAAGATCTGAGAAGTGCGTTTTCATAACTGCCACAGAGAGTTTAAGTAATTGGCCAAGATTTCACATATTAAAAATATGAAGCCATTATTCGAGCCGATGCAATAGGATTCCACATCCCACACCATTGCCAGGCAGTACACCCTCCTTCCGTCAACCCTGCTTAAAGGGGTACTGGAACATATGTCTCATTCATCTCCTTCCTTCAGCTTCTCCTCTGTGGTAGGATGGATTCTCTAACCCAGCCATGGCATATTCTTACCCTTCACCCCCATTCTTGGGGATATGAACCCATTGTAAATATGACCTTTTGAAGGGGTTTTTTATCAAAATGTATAGGGAACTGAAGCAGGGTGGGCCTTAATCAGGACTACTGCAGACCCAGTAGTCACAAAAGTAAGAAAGGAGAGGACCATGTAAAAGCAGGAAGAGATAAGCTGAGAGCCTCCAAGGATTGCCAGCAGCAGCACCGGAACTCTAGAAACTTTGAGGAGAAAGCAATGCCTTGCGGATGCCTTGATTTTGGACTTCAGCCTCAAAACCATGAGCCAATAAATTCCGGTTGTTTAAGCCAGCCCATCGCGTGGCGTTTGTCATAGCAGCCTGACAAACCAAGACAGTTTTTTTGGCACTTGAAAGTGTGGGGTTCTGCTGCTGCAAGCCACGGAACACCTCCAAAGGGTGATGATTATTTCTATATAAACCAACATATTTGAGCAAACCTATCCCCAAATTCAGGAAATACAAGTTAAAAGGATAGCTTTACAATATCAAGTGCTAAGAGAAATACCTATGTAATAGCTGTTTTTAGGTTTGTTTTTTGCTTATTTGTCTGTTTCTTGCTTTTAATGATGATTTCAGCATTATGTAACAGACATCCTCTGGGAAATCTACAGATACTATCTTACTAAAGTCTCCCAACAGTCCCGAGAGAGAAGTCTACCCACTATAGTCTCTACCAAGTGATCTCTTCCAAGCACATCAGAATCTTGACAAATGTATAAAGTTTGCGCTTTGCAAAGTTAGTCTTCAGCAAGAAGTGAAGTATTTATTTGATGGTTTCTTGTAGTAGAAATATATTTACCCCTGACTTTCTTCACAAGTTTTTGATTTCTATCTTTTGTCCTCAGAATATTCCCTTGTGAATTTCCTTAGCCCTTAGCCATCCTCAAACCATGATCCTCTTTATAGTCTTCAGTATCTAGATTCCAAGCCCATGGGTAAAAAGCAATATCTCCCTGAAGCTTCCTGATGGGAGCCACAGTGGACTCAAGACATTGAAAAGTATATGGAAAGCTATCAGGCATTACATCCTTTCCTCCAAGTTGCAGAATGTCTGAAAAAAAAAAATCAACACATCTTGAATGCTGAAGTTACTTTGTGCCACCCAATCTTCATCAGTTTGAAGGGATTTTCCAACCACCTCCCTTAAAAACCAAGTGAAAAGCTGCACTTTCTAATTTAGAAATGCATTGCACAGGTGACTCTGGCTCCTTGATTAAAACAGGGCTTCCCCTTCACCTACCTCCTAATGAATGGGCCGTTTATTGCTTCCTTGTCCAATCACTGCAACTTTGAGTTGCCACAGATGAGAAGGCTTGTCCATGAACACAGTTCCCAAAGTAGGGAAAGCAGCATAGACTCACCATATAGTTCAGGAACAGCTGTCAAATCCGAGATGAAAGGACTGGTTTTTAGGAGTTCACAGAGCAGGTGAGGAAAACACTTTCACAGTATTGTCAAGGTATAGCTGTCCTTGAAGACATGATTTCCTGACAGCTGCTGGAACCGTCTTTCCTGCCAATGTTTAATTTCTCTCAGAGAGGCCAAGCTTTAATTCGGTTCCTAGGGCAGCTAGCTCTGTGTCTTTGGCCTTATCAAGGATACAGGATTTCAAAGCACAGGCTTAGATAGGTCTCTCATTATTACTGATCAAAAGTCTCCCAGGAACACTCCTGGGCTCAGACTTCAGTTCCTCAGAAACCAAAGTTGCCTTTTAGTTCTTCCTTCTAATGTGGTCTTACACCAGCATTCTTGTTTCTGCTAGACTCTGGAAAGGAGAGAAGAGTGTTTGGCAGGCAGAAATTAGATGCAATTTCATGTCTGAATCTCCTTGCATACATCACAGTGAAGGTCTTTTAAGGAAGAGGTTTGAGTCTGATTCACTGACTTGATTTCAAAAGTATAACATTCTGAAAAAAAAAAAAAATTCTGTAATTGAGTACTTTCAACCTGGTTGAGAGTGAGTAATTCCTCTAAAAAGACAGATGCTGAATTTTAATAATGGATTTTTTGGGCATGTGAAATTAAACATAGAGCATCTGCTTTTACAATGCCAGCATCTGTTTCTTTGACATCTCAGCCTTCCCTTCTGCTATATCCAACTGTGAATTTGGTATAGAATCTGATATGAAAAACAGATCAAATTGTTCATGGATGCTGAATTCTACAGGGCTGGCATAAACTAGGCTTTCAGGATTAGATTTTCATTCTAAAAGAATAAAAATTTCTGAGTCATTCTTGATCATGATCCTCAGACTTCCAATTGAAATCAAGAGATGTAGAATTTTTCAAAGAAAGGGTGACATCATTTACAAATGATACTGTGTGTTCTGTGGCTTTCTTTTGGAAAGCTTTTTGAAAACTATTTAAAAGGCAGCTATTTAAAATTGTCATTAATAGTACAATATAGTATTACTCAGCATATGTTAGTCACATAACACCAAGAACCTTCGCCCAAGAAAAGAAATTTTCTTGAGTATAAGCTTTCAAAAAGTCTTTCAGAGACTAAAATCATTAAAAGTAGAATGTAGTTTTTTAGTAAGAAAAAAATTATCATTAGGTAACCATAAATGATCTTGGATTAAAAGCAAGCAAATACCTAGTTCAATAATAAACTGGTTACTCCCTACTCTTTCATCCTTTTAATTCCCATATATTTATTCATTCATTAGATGTTTTAATTCTGTGACAGCGGGGCTAGGTATTGGGGATAAAGTAGTCACTAATACAAACATGCCCTTGTGAACCTTAAGTTTTACTGGGGAAAATATCCATTTAACAAATAAACATGTAAGCATAAATATGATTACACGTTTTGTCAAGTGCTCTGAGGAAAAACTATGGAGCCCTCTGAGAACAGATAAACAGGGGAGGGGGGGGAAATCATTTAGAATTGTTATTCAAAGAAGGCTTTTCTGAGGAAGGGGAATTTAACCCAAGACCTAAAGATGAAGTAGACATTAACAATGAGAAGACAACGGTGTTTCAAGCAGAAATCAAGGAAGTGATACAGTGAGCAGCCATTTTGGAAAGATTGAACAGAGAGGGCATTAAAGTGATGAAATGAAGGTCAAACCATCAACAAAAAGAACATGTAGTAAGGAAGCAGGAAGGCTTTTTCAAGAGTAATAAACCAGGAGACAGGAAAGATGGCATGGGTGTAGGTGGGCACTCACCATCTCTCTCGCAGAGGACAGCTGATTGGGGACAAGATCCTGCCCGAGTGGTCTGTTCTGGGAGCTCACAGAGCGAGAACCTTGGGGACATCAATCTGGAGGGAGCTGGACAGCAAGGTGGATCGCTCAAGATAAAATAGTGAGTTTTTCAACAGCTAGAAATCACAAATAGCTAAGCCCCACCCTCAGGGCAAAGGGCTGGGACGAGCCCCAACTCCCGCCCCCAACCCGGTGAGAGGGAGCTTTCTCCGAAGTGGAAGGGTTCTGACAGAGGGTGGAAAGGGGTTTCCTTTCTGTGGGTTTGGCTGCCTGGACCCCCTTGCAGCTTTTGGGGGCGAACCAGCCGGCTTGAAGTGGTGCTGGGCTGAGGGAAGAGGCAAATCTGCTGAGGAAGCCTGATTTACCTAACCTCCCTGGGACACAGAGGCATGGCTTGGGAGGGGGCAGAGTCAGCCAATTTTATAGTTCCACACTGAGTGTCAGAGTTTCAGCAGGATAATTGATTGATGAACACAAGCAGGCTGAGAGGCTCCACAAGGGCCAAGAAGGAATGCTGTTCTTCCTTAGCTTTGCTTTACTGCTTGCTTGTGTGTTTGTTTGGTTTTTCTTTGTTTGCTTGTTTCTTGCTTTTCTTTCCTCTTTCCTCCCACCACCCCCTCCTTTTTTAAATTAGGTGCTGCTAGCTTGTTTCTTCTTTGCTGTGCTTCTTCTTCTTTGATTTCCCATTCTCTGTGTCTATTGATTTTGTCTACCAACGTTATCTATTTTCCTTCCTTCATCTTTCTACCTTCTGCTTTCTATTGTGGTTCTTACTTTCCACCATTTTTTCATTAATCCTCAACTTCATGGGTGTCGATTTCTATCTTGTCTATTCTGTTTTCTTTTCTTTCTTTTTTTTTTTTAATTAACTTTTTCCTTTCAGCCCTTTCTTTCCCTTTCTCTCTCTCCTCATCATTGGGGCCTTTTAAATCATTCTATATATTTTTCTCTATTTGGTTTCCCATTCCATTGTAGATACTCCACTTTTTTTTTCCCTACTATTCTACACTGCCTACATGAGTTAAATATTAATTTTACTAAGTCTGATATGGCCCCTCTTCTAACTTTTATCAATATTACTATTATCCTTTTTCCTTTCTTACCTCTTTTGATTACTCTGGCCCTAATCTTTTTCCTTCAAGGGAACATAGAAAAAAGCAAGGAAATAGAACAAGAAAGAACAAAGTGTCAAAGAGAAAACTTAACACACACACAGAACCACCAACTAAATAAAACTCTAGAGCAGAGAGACAAGCTAATCAACTGAATAAACTCATCAAGATAAAATGATGAACAGAGGGCAACAAAAAATTACAAACCATACTGAGAAACAGGAAGACATGGACCAGTCCAATGAACAAACTAAAAACCAGGAAGAGATGCAGAACATCGAACAACTAATCAAAGCTGTCCAAACAAATATCATGGACCAACTTAATGAAGTGAAGGAAGAGATTAAGGATATTAAAAAGACACTGGGAGAACATACTGAAGAAATTGTAATCATACATAAAAAGATAATATATATGATGGTGATGAATGGCACAATCCAAGAAATCAAAAAGACTGGATTTGAAATAGCAGATTTGAACAGGCAGAAGAAAGAATTTTTGATGTGGAAGACAGTACATCTGAAATCAAACAGATAGTAGAACAGATAGATAAAAAGATAGAAAAAATCCAGGAAGGACTTAAGAATTTAACCAACAACACAAAACACACAAACATATGCATTATAGGCATCCCAAAAGGAGAAGAGAAGGGAAAGGGAACAGAAAGAGTGTTGAAGGAAATAATAGCTGAAAACTTTTCGACCCTATTGAGGAAGATGGATGTACATGCCCAGGAAGCACAGCACACCCCTAAAGAGTATAAATCCCAACAGGCCTACACCAAGACATATAATTATCAAAATGTCCAATGCTCAAGGCAAAGAGAAATTACTCAAGGCAGCAAGAGAAAAGAGAACCATCACACACAAGGGAAGCACAAAAAGATTAAGTTCTGATTTCTCATCTGAAACCATGGAGGCAAGAAGACAGTTGTATGACACAGTCAAGGTACTAAAAGAAAAAAACTTCCAGCGATGAATTCTCTGTCCAGCAAAGCTGGCATTCAAAAAGATGGAGAGTTCAAAATATTCACAGATAAACAGAAATTGAGAGAGTATACCAATAAGAAACCTGCACTTCAAGAAATACTAAAGGAAGTTCTACAGGTTGAAAGAAAAAAACAGGAGAGAAAGATTTAGGGGACAAAAAGAGAAATGAAAACAACATATGACATACATAAACCCAAAGAAAATATGGCTGATTTTAAAAATTCATTGAGAGTAATAACACTGAATGTTAATGGATTAAGCTCACCAGTTAAGAGACACAGATTGGCAGAATGGATAAGGAAATATGATCCATCTATATGTTGTCTACAAGAAACCCATCTTTAGACCCAGGGATTCAAGGAGGCTGAGAGTGAATGGCTGGAAAAAATTTTACAAGCGAACAATAACCAAAAAGGGCAGGAATAGATATCCTAATATCAGACAAAATAGACTTAAATGCAAAACTATTGCAAAAAACAAAGATGGACACTATATATTAGTAAAAGGGGTAATCTTTCAAGAAGATAGAACAATCATAAACATTTATGTGCCTAATCAGGGTGCCTCAAAATAAACAAGGCAAACACTGGAAAAACTATGTGGAGAAATAAATGCCTCCACAATTATAGTGGGGGACTTTAATACATCATTATCTCCATTAGACTGAACATCTAGACAGAGAATCAACAAAGAAACAAAGACTCTGAATAATACATTAGAGGACCTGGACCTAATAGACATATACAGAACGCTACACCCAAATACAGCAGGATATACATTCTACTCGAGTGCACATGGTTCACACTGCAAGATAGACCACATGCTAGGCCACAGAACAACTCTCAATGGATTCAGAAAGACTGAGATTATAAAAAGTAATTTCTCTGACCACAATGGAATGATATTAGAAATCAAAAGGGCCAGAGAACCAGATTAGGCACAAAGATATGGAAGTTAAACAACACACTCTTAGACAAACAGTGGGTCAAGGAGGAAATCTCAAAAGGAATCAGTAACTTCCTCGGAACGAATGAAAATGACAACACAGCATATAAAAACCTATGGGATACAGCCAAAGCTGTACTGAGAGAGAAATTCATAACCATAAATGCATATATTTAAAAAGAAGAAAGAGCTAAAATTGAAAACCTAACTGCACACCTGGAGGAAACAACAACAAACTAACCCCAAAGGAAGTAGAAAGAAGGAAATAACAAAGTTAGAGCAGAGCTAAACAAAATAGAAAATAAGAAAGCACTAGAAAAAAATAAACAAAACCAAAAGCTGGTTCTTCAAGGAGATCAATAAAATTGGCAAACCCTTAGCCAGACTATCAAAGAAAAAGAGAGAGCAGAAGCAAATACACAAAATAAGGAATGAAGAAGGGGATATCACTACTGACCCCACAGAAATAAAGAGTATCATAAGAGGATATTTTGAAAAATCACATGCCAACAAGAATGATAATTTAGATGAAATGGACAAATTCCTAGAAACTACATTGATGAAAGAAGAAATTGATGAACTCAACAATGCAATTACAGGTAAAGAGATAGACTCAGTCATCAAAAACCTCCCAGCTTAGCAGAGCCCAGGACCAGATGGCTTCACAGCTGAATTCTAACAAACATTCCGGAAAGAGCTAACACCAATCCTGCTTAAATACTTCCAAAAAATAAAAGTAGAAGGAACATTGCCTAACTCATTCTATGATGCCAACATTACCCTAATACCAAAGCCAAACAAAGATACCACAAGAAAGGAAAATTACAGACCAATTTCTCTAATGAAACTAGATGTTAAAATCCTCAGCAAAATACTTGCTAATCACATTCAACAACATATCAAAAGAATTATACACCATGACCAAGTGGGTTTCATCCCAGATGTGCAAGGATGGTTCAACATAAGAAAATCAATGTAATATACTACATAAACAGATTGAAAGAAAAAACTCACATGATCATCTCTATAGATGAAGAAAAAGCATCCAACAAAATATAGCACTCTTTCCTATAAAAACACTGCAAAAGATAGGAAAAGAAGGAAACTTTCTGAACATGATAAAGAGTATATATGAAAAACCCAAAGCTAACATCATCTTCAATGGTGAAATCCTAAAAGCCTTCCCTCTGAGATCAGGAACAAGACAAGAATGCCCACTATCACCACTCTTATTTAACATTGTCTCAGAAGTACTTGCTCAAGCACTGAGGCAAGAAAAAGATATAAAGGGCATCCAAACTGGAAAAGAAGAAGTAAAAATTTCATTACTTGCAGACGACATGATCCTATACATAGAAAGCCCTGAGAAATCTTCAGCGAAACTTCTAGAACTTATAAAGGAGTTCAGTAATGTTGCAGGCTATAAGATCAATGCTCAAAAATCATAGCATTTCTGTACATGAATAACAAGCAATCTGAAGAGGAAATCAAGAAAAAAAAATACCATTTACAATAGTAACTAATAGAATCAAATACCTAGGAATAAATTTAACTAAAGATGTAAAGGACTTATATACAGAAAACTACACAACACTGTTAAAGGAAACCAAAGAAGACTTAAATAAATGGAAAAATATTCCCTGTTCATGGATAAGAAGACTAAACATCATCAAGATGTCTATCCTACCCAAACTAATTTACAGATTTAACGCAATCCCAATAAAAATCAACACTGTATTTTTTAAGGAATTGGAAAAACTAACTACAAGATTTATCTGGAAGGGTAAGAGGTCCGCCCTGAATCACCAAAGATATATTGAAAAAGAAAAATGAAGTTGGAGGTATCACACTTTCTGACTTTAAAACATACTACAAAGCTACAGTGGTCAAAACCTCATGGTATTGGCACAAAAATATACATATTGGCCAATAGAACCAAATTGAGAGTTCTGATATAAATCCTCGCATATTCAGTCATCTGATATTTGAAAAGGTCACTAAGCCCACTCAGTTGGGAGAGAATGACCTCTTCAACAAGTGGTGCTTGGAGAACTGGATATCCATATCCAAAAGAATGAGAGAGAATACCATCTCATACCTTATATGAAAATCAACTCAAGATGGACCAAAGATCTAAATATAAGAGCCAAGACCATAAAGACCTTGGAAGATAGTGTAGGGAAGCATCTACAGGACCTTGTAATAGGAAATGGTTTCATGAACTTCACACCCAAAGCATGAGCAGCAAAAGAAAAAAATAGATAAATGGGACCTCCTCAAAATTAAAAACTTTTGCACCTCAAAGGACTTTATCAAGAAAATAAAAAGGCAGCCTACCCAATGGGAGAAAATATTTGGCAACCACATATCTGATCGGAGCCTAATATTCTGCATATATAAAGAAATCCTATACCTAGAAATTAAAAAGACAAACAACCCATTTAAAAAATTGGCAAGTGACCTGAAAAGACACTTCTCCAAAGAAGAAATACAAATGGCTAAAAAGCACATGAAAAAGTGCTCAAAATCTCTAGCTATTAGAGAAATGTAAATCAAAACTACAATGAGATACCATCTTACACCCATTAGAATGGCAGCTATTAAAAAACAGCAGACTATAAGTGTTGGAGAGGATGTGGAGGAATGGGAACCCTCATCCACTGCTGGTGGGATTGTGGAATGGTTCAGCCACTGTGGAGGACAGTTTGGCGGTTCCTCAAAAAATTAGCTATATATCTTCCATATGATCCAACAATTCCACTGCTGGGTATATACCCAGAAGAATTGAAAGCAAAGACACGAACAGATATATGCACACCAATGTTCATAGAGGTATTGTTCACTATCGCCAAAATTAGAATCAACCCAAGTGCCCATCAACAGATGAATGGATAAACAAAATTTGGTACATACATACAATGAAATATTATTCAGCTGTAAGAAGGAATAAAGTGCTAACACACAGGATAACATGGATGAATCTTGAAGACCTTATGTTGAGTGAAGCAATCCAGGCATTGACGGATGAACAGTACATGACCTCACTGATATGAATTAAGGAAATTGAGCATTCTCCGAGAACTATTGTCTGAACGATTGGTTTACAAGAAAGAGAAAGAGAAGAGAAAGTTGTGAGCCATCACTCATACGGATGTAATCTATGGTAAAGTGATAGAGTGCAGTTGTGTATTGAAGGGATAGGACAGGTGGGTAGTGATATTATTGGGTTTGGTGGTGCAGGGTTGACAGGTGGGTAGATGGGGAAGGGAGGGTTAGAATACCCAGGATACTGGGGGAGAGATGGAAGAGGGACCAGGTGAACATTTGGGATTTGTGGGTATGAGGTTGAAAGTACAGAGGTGGGAATGCTCTTATGGCAATATGACAAGGAAGTGTCACTGGTTTAGGGTGTTGGTTGCAGGGGCATTCGGGACAGGGTGCATCTGGAGCAGGCTTCTAGGGAGTGTGTGAGTGTTCATCCTGTCATAATGTGTTGTATCAGTGGGTGGAGACCCACACAATGAGCGAGAAGGAGATGGACTCCCATCTTTGGGAGGACCGATTCGCTCAGAAATAGACAGATGGGCATCTCTTAAGAGCAAGGGCAGTTCCTAAAAGGGGAGGACAAACCAGTGTGTCAAGATCTCTTGTTGCATGTAACTATGAATCTTGTCATCCAATGAGTCAAGCCAGGGGGTTGTTGTAAGCCCTGGGGGGGTGGGGAGGGAGGAACAAAATAGATCAAACAGGGGGTATTTAGTGGTCAGTGGAAATGTTTTTCACTACCTTACAGTGATGGACACAGGACGTGGTAAATATCATCAAAATTTACGAAAGTATACGGTCTAAAATGTAAACCATCCTGTAAACCATTGACAATGTTTAGTAGCTTTGTTTCACTATCTGTATATCAGTTATAACAATGCTACCATCCACATACAAAAAGGTTTTAATATGAGGTAAGGAAAGGGGGAGCAGGTTGGGTATATGAGAGTCTCTTGTATTCTGTGTGTGACTTTGCTGTGACCTAAAACTTCTTTGAAAATTAAAAGAAAAATAGTGAGACACTGGGAAGTGAGAGGCAAAAGGTGCTACGGTACAGACTGGATACCAGATATTGTGGTGATAAAAGGCAAAATGTCAAAAAAAATTTTTTTAATTTTTCCCCATTTTTTAAATAACCCAATCCTTTAATTTTCTTTTTAGTTTTTTTTAAGTTTTCATGTATTTTATCTCTTACATTTAAAATTATCATTATTATTTCATTTTCCTATTAATTGTATTTGGCTATTGTATTGGCCTCATCTTTAAAGGAGCTTTGGCTCACAGAAGGGTTACAACTGGGGCTGGAGAGGATCATTGGTGGGAGATGTCAGGGATGGGGGTGTACAGCAACAGTCCCCCAAGTGCAGGGGCAGTGTCTGGCAAAGGAGGATGATCCACTGATGGGCTCTTGTTATTGATGACTAGCCTTATGAGTCTTTGCTCTTGCAATTGAAACTTGGCCTATTGTTATGGGGTGCCTAAGGGTTGCCTTCTGAGACCCTCCTTGTTCCTCAAATGTGGCCTCTCTCTAAGCCAAACTCAGCATATGAATGCATTACCTTCCTCCCAGCGTGGGACTTGACTCCGAGGGATGAGCCTCCCTGGCAACGAGGGATTACTACAAGTGCCAATGGGCAATATGACTGGAAAAAGACCTCGAATAAAAGGGGGAAAAGGTAAAGACAAATGAGTTCATATGACTAAGAGACTTCAAAGTGAATCAGGAGGTCATCCGGGAGGTAACACTTATGCACATCTCAGTAGGACCTCATAGGCTTCCAATGTGGATATCACCCCAAAGAGAGGGGCTTCTGAGGGCTCTGGAGACACCCAGGTCCTGTATCAGGGCAGAGAGTCGCAGAGTTTGGTGCCTTATCAATGGCTCCTACTTTGGAATCCTTGCTTCTGAGAGTGACAGAGTTGGACTCATATATGTCTTCCCTGAACATGGTCCATCTCTCCCCTCTATTCAAACCTATATGTGGTGCTGGAGTTTGTAGGTGTACTTCCAGAGACTGGAGTCTTTGGGTTGTCCATGTGCCAGAGGGGCTCAGAATCTCAGTGGAGCCGCAACTCCTACTCTACAGCTCAATGGACTCACCAGGACACCTGGTGAGATGAAGTTGGACAACAGCCATCCCAGGGAATGGAGAGAGTCTGCAGCTGCAGGCAGGATCATCCCATCCATCTTATCCATGGGATATAAGCTCCCTCTCATTTGGAGGTGGAGTGGACATCACCATCCCAGATTCCTCAGGATTGGGGGAAGAGCTATGGACTAGAGTGGACTTACTGGTATTCTGTTATAGACATATTGTGACTCAAGCAATGGAAGAAATTACAGCATTAATGTGGAGCCAGTGGCCACTGGAAGCTTTGGGGGCAGGGGGACAGAAAAGCAGTTGTAATATAGGAGCTTTTTTGGGACTTGGGAATTATCCTGAGTGACATTGCAATGACAGATATAGGCCATTTTATATCATATAACATGTAGAACTGTGTGGGAGAGAGTGTGGTCTACAATGTGAACTATGGTCCATGCTTAGTGGCAAAGCCCCAAGATGTTTTTATCTATTGCAGGTGATATGCCACACTAATGAAGGATGTTTATGCAGGAGGTTGTGGGAGGTATGGGAGGTGGGGCATATGGGAATCCCTATAATTTTTGTGTAACATTTATGTAATCTAAGTATCTTTTTAAGAAAATTTTTTTAAATTATTATTTAAAAAAAAAAAGCATAATAAACCAAACACTACATATCTTCAGTAGCATTCTTCTGACACATCATTTGAGATCTATAGAGTAAGCACTAAATAAATGTTAGCTACCCCTACTTCTACAATGATGATGAAAGCAATTACAACTACTATTGCTATTATATTGTCTCTGGACTGCAAATATGCCATTACAAGGAAGAACCAAGCCAGACATTTGGAGGCTTTTCACATTATATTAAGAAAACTGCAACAAAAACTATGTAAAAGGGCAAGGTGCCTCCTAGTGGGGGTCTACAAAATCATTTCTATTTCCCTGATTGCCTTTGAAAATTATCCTATAAACGTATGCTAGCACCTATAAGGCTAAAGAGGGGATGACCAGATGAGTTATATGCTGTAAGCACAATAGATGCTCGCTGTGTTTAAATTTTTCCAGGAAAATGATTCATTGGTTAATCGTTGTTTCACTCTCATTGCATTCCATTAAGTTTGGAAGATTGTTGGTTGGTTATGCCGAGTGCTTCTTTTCATTATCCTTAGAGCACAAATAAGTTGATTTTCAAACTGCAAATGCTTTCTTTTTAATCAAGCTTTTGTCAGAGTGAAGCCTAAGTTCAGGAGCTGTTATTACTTTAAAAATCTGTTTTAGCACCCCAAATCACTATGGTTTCTAAGCACTCTGTTGCCTCCAAATCATGTTAACATGTGCACCCAGAGACTCAGGTGTTGGGCCCAATCTTATAAATCTAAATGAGAAAGAAAAAGTTCAGTGACTATAGATAGAAAAACAAATATTATGAATGCAGTTGTCCTAAAGATCATACATACAAATGATGTGAAGATATGTTCTACATATTTATTCTCTAATTACTGATTCTGAAAGGTGTGAACAATGTCTTTATTCGATATCTGTGTGTGAACTGATTTGAAAAAAATATGTTATGAGAATAAGATCTTCCCAGTTAAGGAAATGCCCCATGAATAAACTCTTGCTGCTCTTGAATTGAATTGTTTGGGAACTCTCGGGGTACTGGTCCAGATGATAAAATGATTAGCCTAGTGTCCACTACCCAAGTTAATGGCAAAATATCTAATGCATTGTTTTTTTCCAAAAATTCAAATATTCATGACTCCATATGATTTTTGGCTAACTTTTAGAATTTGATGATTCTAAATCCTGAGGTTGTGCAGTTTCTGGTGGTATCACCCAGGGTTCCCATATTATTCAATTCCTGTATCTTCTCTAGGACAGTCCTAAGAAGTCAACCAGCCTCTGCTTGAACACCCCCAATGGCAAGGAAATTCCTTCTGCTAAAGACTGCTGTACTGGAGACCTTCTCCTAAACAAAGCCCAGAGCCTCTAAAGTTTACCTCGGGAAAAAGAATCTCCAAACAGGACCAACTGTTTCCAACTTTGTTCTCCTGTCCTTTTACAAAGTGTTTGTCTTCCATGCTATCCCTCCTTATTTTATTTGTTTTTTAAGTTGTAACTTTCCCTCTTGGATCTCACCCTTAGATTCCTGCAGCCACCATTATACCAGACCTTGAGATTGTACTACCCTCTTCTTAAGGTTCTGACTCAAGTATAGATGACAACCCTTCCACTCAGTCTCTTTAGGATAGTTAAGCAATCTGAGGATTTCAAAATACTTAATTCCTGAGTTTACAGAGAAAAGCATAAAGTCTACAAAGGCTGCAGTGCAGCTCATGGTTTAGCCCGTGCTCTTCCTGCTCCTTTTCTGCCAAGCCCAGCAGGATGTTGCTGTCATCTCTTCCTTCTCCTTCCACAATACTAGGTGTAGCAGTTTGGCATTATTTATGAATTCCAAAAATAGATATTGGATTATGTTTGTAAACTAGTCTGTTCCTCTGGGCATATTACATTGAATTGGATTCAGAGGTTTCACTTTTACTTGATTAAATTATGATTAAGGCTTTGATTGGGCCACATCAGTAGGATCACATGGCAGAGCAGAGAGTGGAGTTTTTGATGCTGGAGCCCCAGGAAGTAAACATGCAGAGAAGCAGATATGTGAGGAAAGAGAGAAGGCTCCATTAGACATAGCAGAGGCCCCAGGAAGAGAGAGGAGCCGTTCACCTGACAGTTTACAGCTAGCCTTGTGGAGAGAGCAGAGCAGCTGAGCCTGGAGAGAAATGAGCATCAGGGAGAGACACAAGCCTTATGCTAACCTACACTTGAGAAAGGAAGGAGCTGGGACCATGGAGTCTTATGAGGAAAAGGAAAGTTGAACCCTTGCAGAAACAGGCAGCCATCTTGCTCTAACACATGGCAACAGACTTGGGTGAGGGAAGTAACTTACCTTTATGGCCTTGTGACTATAAGCTTCTACCCCCAAATAAATATCCTTTACAAAACCCAACAGACTTTGGTACTTTGCATCAGCACCCCTTTGGCTGACTAACACACTAGATCTCCAGGAGCAACTGGACAGATTCCAGAGCCTAGAGAACTGAAGGACAGGCATGTGGGCCTGCAAAGTACAAAAATCCCTCGCCATTATACTGAGAGAAGAGGGGAAAGAGGAGAGGCTAGGACTTAATGGAGCACCAATAGAAGATTCCAGGCAATGTCTATAAAGTAAAGTGCCATTTCCACACCTGGCATGGGTGTTTCATCAATGACCATACAGCTTTCTTGTGTTTCCCCCATCATGTCTCTGCCATCACCCTCACTGTGTCCATGGATTGTTTTCCCAGTAAAGCTCTGGCCTGGGACCTCAGAAGCACATCTCACATTATCCTCAGCCTTGCCCCTTGGAGAGGGGGCTAAACCCAATGTACACTGATTGCTTCTCCCATACCTCTCAGTTTCAGTTGACTGCCATTCCTTTTTGCAGGTAATTGGTGTCTCGTGATAGTTTTGGGAAGTATACGGTATTTGGAAGACTGCCTGGCTCATTTTAGGATCTTGGTTTGGTCTGAGGTCAGAAAGACAGTATCATTGACAATCAAAGGGGCTATCAGGGGGCTCTTTAGAGTAAGCATTGAGGGCCATTGAAAAGACCACTGGAGCATCTGAAGCCCAAGCACTCACACCCAGGTGGGATAGCCAGGTAAAAGGACAAGAGCAGATCCGATCTGCAGGGGGTAAACCAGACTGCAATGATGGGCAACTGAATAATGTAGACAAGAACAGTGGCTTGAGGCTTTGGGAATTCTAATGAATTTTGCTAAGTATTTGCTACTATCCCACTCTCATTTAAGTCCATTTTGCCTTGGAGGTGATGTACAAACACCAGGCGGGCTTTGACCTCAGTGTGTCTCAATCACAGAACAGCCTCTCTAAATAGACAGAAAAGGATCAAAGAGTAACCCCCTTCTACAGGCCTTTAAAAGACAAATGAAACAAGGAGGGACGGCATGGAAGACAAACTCTTCGTAAAAAGACACATGATATAGTTTTTTGATCTTTTAAATGTACACATAAAAAGAAAGCCATGACTCTGTTTGTATATGTGTGTGTAGAAACTTCAAACAGTGCCTGCACTTTCCAGATTCCTTCCCTAAGATAACTACTGCTCCATCTGGTTTATATGCTCAGGGCACATTTGCTCATATGGGTGTGTGTAATTTTGTATTTCTCTTTTAGGCTCACTGGCATCTTTATTTATTTTTCTAAAACTTGCTTTTTTTCTTTTTTAAATAATATATCTTGGAGCTCTTCAACTGTCAGTGCATATATATTTACCTCATTCTTTGGAACTGCAGTATACATGGTGTTCTGTGAATGCAGGCACCACAATTTACTCAGCTAATTATCAATTGATGGATTTTGCTCTTACTAATAACTCTGTGGTAAACATGCTTCTACTTCCTATGCTCGCAGCTGAGTATTTCTCTCAGATAGATACCCAGAAGTGGAATTGCTGCCTTGAAGATTACACATATTTAAAATTTTATTAGATGCTGCCAAATTGCCATCCTAAAAAGCTATACCAATTTATACAAGCTGCAAAAGAGCAAAAACAGAACTTCCCAATCTTCTACAACTTCACAATTATCAGTCTTTTAAAAATGTTGCCAAAGTGTTGGATGAAGAATATCCTATTGCTTTTAGTTGCATTTTCCCTATGACTAGTGAGGTTGCGCATCTTTTTATGTTTATGAAGCAATTGCATTGCTTCTTCTGAGTCATGTAACTTTTTTCCCATAAATCCTCTATTAGAATTGCTTTTCTTCTGAGAACACCTTTGAAAGAACTGGGCTTTTAGGGGAAGGACAGTCCTTCAGTGAGGAAATTAGTTCAGGAAAAGGAAATAGAGATACTGTACACAAACGTATCTTACATTGTTACTGAATATTGCATCCAGAGCCAATTACGGTTAAGCGGAGTCAATATTATCAGTGATTAAGTAGGTTTAAGGTACTAACATAAGATAATTAGAATGCCATGTAATTTCACTTAATGGTGTTTCTAGTAAACTTTGACAAATTGCTTAACTTCTTTGTGGCTCAGTTATCCCTTCTATAAAATGGGTAATAATAATATTACCTACCTGGCAGGCTTGCTGTGGGGATTAAATGACTTTGATGTATATAAAATGCTCAGAATAGTGTCTTGCATATAGTAAGTGCTACATAGGTATTATTTATAATTCCCAGGAGGTAAGTTGTGCAAATAACTCACAGCACAAGCACAAATGAGCAGAGATTATATACGAAATGGTGGTTTAAAACGCAATGCAAGAATTAAAGAAATCATGGGTGAGAAATTCTCATTATGTGAGTGGGGCATGGGATGGTGAGCAATTATTATGAAATCTCCTGAAAGAGGGGCAGGTATCTGAGAAGTTGGAGCTGGCTGCCAACCAGCTGCTCTGGCTATATTTATCTTCCTGGTGCAGGTAGGTAAGTGGGTGGGGGGTGGGGGTGGGACGTGGATGCAGACTAGAAAAAGGTATCCTACCAGAGGACTTTCAAAATAGGGAGAGTCAGTAAATCAGCCAAGTCAAAGCCTTGAGGGTGACTTGAAAGTCAGGACGTCCCCAAAGAACACGAGAGACTCAATCCAGTGCCAGGAATTGGACAGCAGTTGAGTCAGAATGAGAACAGATGAAGATAGAAGAGGAAGCGGGATGTAGCATCAATCTTATTGGTATTATATGCCTCCCTTTTATGGGTCAGTGGATGTTAGGCAGGCTTGAAGGCAAGGGATAAAAAGTTCAACTCTGAAACCAACTGAAAATGGCCATGACTTAGACTCACTCCGTTAAAACCGCCACTGCCTTGTAATGGTGTGTTCTTCCTACATGCAACACCATATTCATCAAGAGCTCTGAATTCAGTGTTCTAAGAATTCTGAATATGATGTTAAAGATCTGCTCATCAAAAAGCTCGAGGTTAAAAGACCAATTCTTTTAGGTATCTAGCCAATGGACCTACATTAACCTATTTCTTCTGCACAAGGAAACAGTCTATACCTAGTTGATAAATGTGAACATTCAAGTGAATTTTAAAGCTGTAAATAATAAGAGGCTTCTATAAATAACTCATAAAAATGACAATAAGGAGAGAACAAGACATTGCTATTTGTCTTCCCAGACCATGAAGTGAAATCACAGAGACGAATTCTCCCCAAACTAAGACAACCGCAATGAAAGGTTTTGCTTCCATGCCCTTCTCTCGCCACTTCTAGCCTATGCTTTGTATTTGCAGAAAAGTAACTTTCATCCTCTTTTTAAAATTCTGTCAGAGCATGTAAGCATGACATACCCTCAGAATTATTTCTGGAGATGCATTCTGTATTGTGACCTTTAAGGGTTTGACATATTTGTGTTATTGCAACCTTGTGGAGGTGGGGGTGGTATTCCAAGAGTTAAATTTTAGTTATAGGATTAATGTTGAGTCCCAGGTCTGTGCTATTATAAAATCACATCAAATGCAGAAATTGTAACTGCTTCTTTTCCAGATTGAATCCAGTGGATGGGGATAGGGTAGGAAGCAAGGTGTGTGAAAGGCTTTGAACTTCGAGTCAAAATATTCATGATCAAAACAAGCATCACCATTTACCAACTAGAAGCCACTCAGCATCCTTTCCTATATTTGTAAAATGAATAACTGTGGGAATTAAAAAGCAAGCCTGTGAAATCTCCTTGTAATAATAGCTAATGCTTTTGAGTACATACTATGTGCCAAGAATTTAGCTAAATGCATTATGTAGACCATTTCATTTAATCCTCACAACAACCCTGTGAGGTAACAAGTATTATTTCTGCCATTTTATACATGAATGGCTTAGAGGAGTTAAATAACTTGCCCAAAATTGCAAAGCTAGTAAATGAAATAAGTGGGGGTTCAAGTCTGTGCTAACTCCAAAATTAAATTAATAACTGTTTTATATACATGTCAGCACAAGATAAGTTTTAGCTTTTATATCAACCCTGACTTTAGAGTTCTATATTTGACAAGGATTTTAAGAGACCTCTTATTGCTCAGTAAAGCACTGTGTTAAATTATTTATAAACATATTTCCATTTAATTTGCATAACAATCCTGTGTTACAGGGTTATCCTCATTTTACAGAGGAGGAAAATGAAACAGAAAGAAGTGAATTGAACTGTCCAATATCATACAGCTAGTTAGGAGGGAGCTGTGAATTGAACTCAAGTCCACCTGACTTCCACCTGTACCTCCACAATACTATATGGAGTTACATCTTACTTGGAGTTGTCTTAGTTTGCCAGGGCTGCTATGACAAATAGCACACACTGGTTAGCTTTAACAATAAGAATTTATTGGCAGCTGTTGGGAATTTATTGGCAGCCTACAGGTTTGAAGGTTAGAAGTTTAACATCAAGTGATTGGCAAACCCTGGAGCTTTCTCCCAGAACCTGTAGCATTCCGTCAATCTTCTGTTACATGGTGATATCTTTCTCTCTCTTTCTCTCCGCCCTCCCCACCCCCCGTGTCTGCTTCTTTGATTTTTGCTGATTTCTGGCTTCTGCTTGACTGTTTCCAAATTTCTTCTCCTTACCAGGACTCCAGTCATATAGATTAAGGCCCACACTGATTCGATTTGGCCTCATCTAAATAGGAGCTTCAAAGATCCTATTCACTACCTCCTGAGAGCCTCCTTTTTGCTCAAATGTGGCCTTTCTCAAAGCCAAACTCAGCATATAAATGCATTACCTTCCCCCCAGCTTGGGACATGGCTCCCGGGGATGAGCCTCCCCAGCACCGAGGGATTACTACCAAGCTCCAATTAGCAATGCAACTGGAAAAAAGACTTGGACCAAAAGGGGGAAAGGATAAAGACAAATGAGTTTATATGGCTAAGAGACTTCAAAGTGAGTTGGGAGGTCATTCCAGAGGTTACCCTTATGCACATCTCAGCAGGATCCCATTGACTGCTACAGTGAATATTGCCTCAAATAGTGGGGCTCCTGAGGGCTCTGGAGACAGATGGACACTATTAGCAGGGCAGACAGTTCAGGAATTTGGCACCTTGCCAGTGGGCCCTACTTTGGAATTTATACTCCCCAGTGTGATAGAGTTGGACTCAGTTGTGGTTTCCCTACACAGGGCTCTTCTGCCCATTCTATTTGAACCTATAGTTAGTACTAGAGTTGATAAGTATATGACCAAGAGACTTAAATCTTTGGGCTGTCCATGTGCCAGTTGGGCCCTGAATCTAACAGCGTTGCAACACCTACTCTCCAGTTCATTGGACCCACCCAGGACAACCAACAAGGAGATGATAATGGACAACGACCATCCCAAGGAAGATAGTCCCATCCATCTGCCACCTGGGTCTAAGCCCTCTCTCGATTAGAGGCAGAGTGGGCATCACCATCCCAGAATCCTCAGGACTGGAGAATGAATGATGGACTAGAGTAGACTTACTGTTACTCTACTATAGACTTATTGTGATTCTAGAAATGGAAGAAATTTTATCAGTGATGTGGAAGCAGTGGCCACCTGAGGTTCTAAGGGGAGGGAGAGGGAAAAATAGATGTAGTATGTGGACATTTTTGAGACTTGGGAATTGTCCTGAATGACATTGCAATGACAGATTCAGGCCATTATATATCTTCTCATAACTTACAAAATTGTGCAGGAAAGACTGTGAACTACAATGTAAACTGTAATCCATGCTTAGTGGCACTGCTCCAAAATGTGTTCATCAATTGTAACAAATGTACCACACTATTGAAGGATGTTGTTAATGTGGGAGAATATGGGAGGAGGAGGGAGCAGGGCATATGAGAATCCTCTATATTTTTTATGTAACATTTATGTAATCTATGTATCTTTTAAAAAAAGTTATATATATATATATATATTTTTTTTTAAAGACCCTATTCACAAATGAGTTCACACCTTAACCAATAACATCTTCAAAGGCCCTATTCACAGACAGGCTCACACCCGCAGGACTGGAGGTTAGGATTTGAACATGTTTTTTGAGGGGGACTTGATTCACTCCCCAGAAGTTCTAAAATCAGCACATAAGCAAAAATTGCATCTAATCAAAACCTCTACTGAAAACCCCTTTAATCATAGATCAAGTACCATGCATATTACTATACTACATCAGAGACCAATAAATTCAACACCAGAAATTTTTCCTCCTGGATTGGAACAGATTGCTGTTTCTTCAATTCAGCACAGATGAAATAGTTTATGTTTAGAGACCATGTTTTTGAAAAGTAAATATCCTTAACACAAGAATTATGCCCAGCTCAATAAAATGCTCATATTATAAGAAGTAAATGGAAACCAAAGCCAATTGACTGAACAGCAAAGTAATATTTCCCATTTCATGCTCTCTCCAGGGCATAGAGTCATTGAATGAAATAGCTCACCTATATGACTTGCATTTACTTTTTAAATTTTTGAGTTCATATAATGTGTCTACTATATACTGTAGAGCCCCATCGAGGGTTAGGGGAAAAGAGGGTCTTCCTCAATGAATCTTGGATTATAAGTATAGAATAAGAGAGTGGCTCTTCTTGCAACAACCAGAGTAAGTATTTGTGTTAACTAAATCTGAAACTCACTCTCCCTCTTATGTCCACATGATTTATGCTTCTCTTTCATAAACAGAGTGGACCAACTCAAAACATATTTGTTGGATACTGAATGATCATATAAGTGAATAAAAGATTCACTTTTATGAGATTGTGTTCACTTTTGAAGAGATTGTGTTCTTTTTAACGTTAGAATCTTGTGGCAATATCAGAAGAACCCATATCATTTTGAGGAGTTATTCCTCCATTGGTTTGACCCTCCTACTCATAAGGTATGAAGAATGCAGTCTTTTAGATTTCCTGGACCTCCATCTTCCAAGTATGCTTGGCACTTTATTATAGAAAATGTTCCATAAAGGTAAGAGAATGGACTCAGGAGTCAAATTGCTTGTGTCCATGTGCCTGAGCACTTAAACTTTCCACTCTAAGCCTCAGTTTACTCATCTGTAAGATGGGTAATATAATAATTATAACTAACATGTCTTAGGTAGAAATTATGTGGCAGACACTGTTCTAAATGCTTTGCATGATTAATCTCATTTAACACCTCCAGACGCCCTGTGAGGCAGCTCCTATATGTTTAAGGATCTTATTCAAGGTTATACAACTAGGAGGCTGGAATTTTACCCAAGTACTTTATCTCCAAAGCCTGTATACTCTATTGCCTCACAGGATGATCATGCTTAAAGTGGCCAGCTCCATAAAGCATTAAGCACAGTGTCCAATGCATAAAGAGTTCTCAGTATATGTTAGCTTTCATCATTATTAATAGCAATAATCATAATAATTGTGTGTTCTGAATTGGACAGGTCATGGAAATCACAGTGGATGCTGTGGTCAGGCCTCCCACAAACCCCCTTCAGAAATGAACCTCATTCTTCCCAGCTGCCAAGAGTCTTGGGGCCAAGAAGTCACAACGAAGTCCTGCTCTGGGAATTGCCTTCTGGTGAAGAGAGAAGGCTTGCCCCAGGTTCACACTGTCTCTGGGGCAGTTTTCATCCAATGCCAGGTTGATGAGAAAAGGTCAGATTGGGAGGGAGGGCAAAAGCCCTGTCTTCTTGCCTCGATTTGGGGCCAAATCTGCTCTAGAGCTCTCTATGGGATCTGCTGAAGCCTTTGATGGATCTGCATCATCTTCTCCTTCTGTCCATTTCTGCTTCCCTCACCCCTTACAGGTGCCATTTCCAGAACAGCGCATTCCCCCATAAGCCTCCTGCATGCAAATCTTCATCTCAGAGTGTGTTTATGGAGAACCCAATTTCAGATGGTAATCAAAAGACCCCACAGTGCCTCACAGCTTCCTGAAGTCAACAGGATGCTCAAGCAACACTTGGTTTCTCATGGATAATTATACCCCTGATTTCTTACAGACCATTCTCCTATAATGGGCCCCACTCTTTTCCTGGCATCGTCCTTCCCTGTCTGCTGCCATTCCTACCCAACCACTTTTCTTGATAAACACCTTTCTCTACCCTCCTGATTCTGTGCTGAATCTCTCCATAAAGAGCCCAAGCCAGGCTGCACATTTACATACTCTAGGTTGGCTGAGCTAAACTTCTATGACCTGTGTCCAGGAGTCTCTAGATTTCATAGGTTATGCAAAGTCATGGACAGGTAAATTGAATTAACCAGAAAAAAAAGAAAGAAAAGAGAAAGAATTGCTCATGATTCTTCAGTGAATGCACATAAAACACAATGGCCCAGGCTTTACTTTGGCTGAAGAATCATGTGGATCAGCCCACATTCTGGCGAGTGACATTGTCTCTCCTGATAACTGAGCAGGTCAGATTAGAATATTGGTTTTTGAGTGACCACCCTGCCTTGACATTATTCTGAAAATAAAAAGCCTGTATATTTTCATTTCTATCTAAACACTTCCATGTATGACAGTAAAGTAATTTCACACTAATTGGCTAACTGAATATGTGATATGCTTAAGTGATACTAACAAAGCACAAACATAAGAGAAAGAAAAGAGCAAACACAAGCTGTCATCCCAAGAATGCCATCCGTGGAGAAAATGTGGCAGACGTTTGCCCATGAAGAAATGTCCATCGTCTTTTGTTTGGGGGCGTCCCTCAGCCAAGGTTTGGTACTGGTATAAATTTAAATTAGGAGACCCAAGGAACTTTTTGCAGAAGATTCTCACATCTAAAGATGTCTCCTCTGAGCACCAGAGAAGCTCTCTAAAGGAGTAGTTTAAGTGTACTCAAAATAAAGGGGTGAAGCCTTTCTGTCTTTCCTCATTAGGGAAAGAGAATATCACAATCATTTTACACAAGACTCAAGGTCCCGCAATGTCTTGGTTTCTTGGTCCTGCAGACATTGCCTCTGAAGAGGTCATTGAATCAGAAAAGCAGATGCTCCAAAAGGCAGAGTTCTGCCACAGCAACAAGGACGCACCTCTTCTCTCAACAGTGTCCAGTAAACCAGAGACCATCCAGAGCTAACCAGAGCTAGCAGCTTTATGTTCATTGGCAGCTGCTCTTACGATTCAGCTGCCCCCAGTTCTTCAGTTAGGTTTTTCAGGGCTGCTAAATAATCTCTCCACCTTGCTGGCAACTTGACCTGAGGATGGGACTGTACGTAACTGACTGTAAGGATCGTTAGTTTTTAATGTTATTCTTTGCAGCTAAGGGTAAACAGATCCCTCTGCCTGGGAGTTCTTTACTGTTGACCAGGTGTCTGAGTTTTTGAAACTTACTGCATTCAGTTTTTTCCACATTGAGGTCATGATGCAAGGATCGCTTTCCTTTTTTTTTTTCCTTCCCAGAGCTGAGGATTTTTTAAAAATTTACAAAGTCACCACTTAGATGCTCTTTTTTAGGTAGCAGTGGCTTTTACCTACCAGCATTCAAACGAATGTCAATAAGGAAGAAACAAGTGGTTTGAAGGAACCTTAGGATATTTAGGAATGTTTAAATTCTGAGAAATATAAAAGGGATTAAAATACTTTCACTTTTAATTACAATTATTTTGTGAAGTGCACTATCATTATTCAGGATTCCTACCTTAATTGAAATGAGAACAAGCCTGTTTTGGATGTGCTTATTTATCACAAGATATAAAGATGAAACGAATTATACACTCTATATAAGCTCTATAAAATCTTCCAAAAATGCAATGTCAACAAGAATGCAAAAGCTAAGAATCAGATTGGAGGTGTGACTAGGTGTCTCCAAAGACCTTTCCATCCTAAGAGTCTAACTTCTAGAAATTCTTCTGGATATCCTGCTTTGTATTCTAGTGGAGTATTTCCCTTATCAAACTTAATAAATTTAAATAAATGCATAATGTGTTATTTTCAAATACATAATGTGTCATTCGCAAACTTTTAATTTAAGCAGAATACACAGAACCCCTTGGAATTGATTGATTAATCAGTCGATTGAATTTTGGCCTACTTTTTCCCACAAAAGTTTGAGGCAGCTGGTAGTCAAAGAAACATGAAATACACTCAGAAAATATGAACTGATGTACACCACCAAAACCAAGAAAACAAGACAACAAAAGCAAAAGGGAAAAAATGGTGCTAGCATAGTTGCTTTACTGAATGTCGAAGCAGCGGCTCAGCATCCTGGTAGAGAAAGCAAAAGGGGAAATTAGAACCAATTCTATTTCTCATTTCCAGAAAGAAGGAAGTGCCATTGTTCTTCAAGGAAAGCCGGGCTTTTTCTATAAATTGTGTCTAAAAAGATGCTCACAGAGAATTTGATGTACGTGTGGCTAAGTTAGATAATAGAGAAAATCCTCAACCTCATCTCTATTTGCTTGAGCAAATATTGTTGTAACAGCTAAAATAAAAGACAAGTGTGTAATATTAAATATAATTTACTGTGTGCAGTTCTTTAAGGGAATAAGCGAGTGCAATCCTAGCGTGCAGGCATTTGGTGACAATAAAACGAAGCAAAGGGAGAATAAACTGATCACTGCTTATACTGTGGCCTGTTGAAACACAGAGATCCTTTAAGACTTTTGAGTTTTGTAATACAGGTTGCCTCTCTATTATTAATGCCTTAGAGTTTTCCTTATTCTATTTGTTGATTTTTATGATACATAGAGTTTCTTTTTTGGTCCATAATAATAATAATAACTAATAGTTACTGAACACTTCCAGTGTGTCAAGGTGACAATTCAAGACTCCAGAAAGATTTCCCCAAAAGTTGAACCTTCTCTCCTACTCAGATGAGGGGGAACTGGGTCCTAGAGTTGGTATTTGACCTGTTCCCCTCAAATGGAGTAACTTTCTCTTCATGAATTTGCCAAAAGTAACAGCAACACATCATAACGCAACGAAAGTATGGGTTAAAACAAGAATTAAGAATATTGAACATTTTGGCTGAAGATTAGGCGCCAACTCTGGCCTGGTGGTCTACTGGCAAGAGTGATAATCTCATCCATGTGTCAAGAAAGGGAGGGCAAGGCCGCCATTTATCAGTCCCCTGCAGCTCCTACCAAGCGCTTCCTCCTCTTGTTTATTTATTTGTTTGTGTGTTGTTTTTTTGTTTTTTGTTGTTGCTGATCTTATTGTTTGTTTTATTCCGTTTTTGCTGTGACTCATTTTTAAATTCTTGCAGACTAGGAGAAGGGGCAAGGGGAAGAGGGCTGAACTGAAACTCCTAGCAGCCCCAGCTACTTCTTCAATCATCAGTCCAAGTATGTGATACATTTATTCTTCTCGTTGATGGCAAGCAAGTAAACCATAGCTAAGTCAGCTATTACCTGGTCTACTGGAAGCAGGTAAGTCTGAATTTGCGACTAGCTATTACACACCTGGAGAGATGTGGGGAAGTACCAAGGAGTTCAGCTTAGAAATATCACCTAAGGAAAAAGTCAGTCCCATTGTCTCTTTACACCCACAAACAGACCTGTTTTCCTGGGTTCAGGCATTCACTTATTACAGCAAAGGACATGTCAGAAATGCAATGTAATGCATTCAGTGACAAGTACGTGGTGTATGTGTATGTGTTTGTGTTCTTGCGTGCACTTATGTGTGTGTGTTGAAAACATTACTAGCCCCCAAACTCTTTCCTTAAGCAGTCCTTTTATGGGTGCCATAATAACCTAGAAAACACCAAGTAACCTGGCCTAAAGCATGTTAGAAGTCATTATTAACCACAGGGGCCACAGGACAACATGAGAAAGAACGACGCGGTACTCTGAACTCATTGCAAACGAGTTTGACCCATATTTACATAGAACACACCAGTCTTTTCTCATGATGAAGGGGGGTTTTGATTTCCATTTTTTCAGGGCCTTGTCTTCTCTCAAGTTTCTATGACAGAAAGCAGCACCAAGCAGAATTCCACATGTTCCCAGTCATGAAGATGCTCTGGCATAGAAATTGGCATCTCTATATGAAAAAGCCCAGTTTTCCTTCCTTTTTCATTCCGTGGTTGGAATGCAAACTATGGAGACTAGAGGATCCCTGAGGATTCAGAGTGGCAAGGATGGTGTAAAAGAAATGAAATGAAAGTCTGCACAAATGTATGACCATTAAAGCCACTCTGCCTTTAAATAATGACACATCCCAGCAGTGAATAGACAATAAGCTTCTGTTCGGTTTATTCCATTCTGTTTTAATTTTACGTTCACGTTTACTGTAAGCATATAAAACCAGCTTCCCTGTAATACTAGCCAGACCCTATGCCAAGCACTTTACCAGTATTTTATCACTTAATCTTCACAACAGCCCTCAGAGTGTTAACCCCACTTTATAAATGAAGAAACTGAGACTTGGAATTATCAGACAGCCGGTAAACCAGGAGGCCAAGCCAAGTCTTACTGATCTGGAGCTTGCATACAGCTATGCTGACATTCAAAGCTGGCAGGCAACCAGATGGCATTTTTCACAATTTTAAGGCAGAGGCTGCGGTGAAGGTACAGTGATCAAGGATTTTGAATTTTGAAGACCTGAGTTTGCGTTGTGTGATCTTAGGTAAAAATGCTTAATCACTTAAGTCTCAATGTCTGTAAGATGGGCACACATTTTTTTTTTTAAATCATCTTGCCAAATTTTTGTATGAATCAAATGAAATAATGCATGTGAATATACTTTGTATAGCACAATACATTGCATCGAATTATTACTATTAATACCTTTCTGTAGCTTTTTCCATCTCCTGATATATTCTAATTGCTATGGTATAGAAATCAGGCTTGTTAGAATTTTCTGAGCGAAAATTGGAAGTGTTTTTCTATAAATAAAATATGAGAACCTCAGAGCATCACTACTCCAATGCCTATTTTGACTACTTGGATATGTATTTGTTTATTTTCTGTTTCCTAAATACGTTTCAAATATGACAGCTATAACTAGATTAGTTTTAACTTTAATTGGCATATCATTTTTTTCACATTAAAATATGTAAATGCGGTACTACTAATTTAAAAGAAAGGATAACCATTATTTTTATATTACTATTTCTCTGATCTTCTCCAATTTCTATTGATGTGGAAATGAAGACTTTTACATAAAGTTGTAATTCAAGTATATGGAATCCCTGCTTGATTTTTTGCATATTAGGAGGTGACCCGTATGTAGGAAACTAAAATTTTCGTGTTCATCATTTTGTGATTGAATGAAATTATCTAGAATTAATATATCATAAATAATATAATTATTCTTCTATTTTTAAATATGTATGTTGTTTCCAAATTTCTACAGTGGTTAAATTGTGCTGCTACAAATATCTTTTTACTTACAGCTTTCAGTTTTCTTTCTTTTCTTTCCTTTTTCTTTCCTTCCTTCTTTCTTCTCTTTTGATTTTTGGCATTAATTTCCATGATTTGGATCATCTTATCAAAAAGGATCAACAATTATGTGACTCCCCATATATGTCAATAGCTTGATTTTATTATCAACATAGTAGTGTTCTTATGTCTTCAAAGCACAGATACTCTGACTAAATATATTTTAATTTTCCTATGTGATTTTTTTAGCTCTTTATTTTATCTAAATTATTCCAAGTAAAAAATGAGTTTTCTCAATGTTGATACACAAGTTTTCAAGAAGAGTCATTAAATAATATTAGCACTCTCCATTGTTTTCACGTCTGTGTACAAGAATAATCTTTTAAACTATCATCTGATATATTATTCTTTCATGATAACTTGTTTTTAATTCTGCATCTATTCCACCATTAAAACCTGATAAAGAAGATAAGGTTTATTGCTTCATGTAAGGGAAAAGAGAGAGGTAAGAATTATATTCTTGGCCCTTCCACTCCTGAGTAGACTTTTGCAAAACTATAGCCGAGGTGATCATTTACCATAATTATAAGAGCAAGCTTGAGAGAGAAAGCGGTGGGTGGGTGGGTGGGGGTGTTTGTTTGTTTCAAGTTGTTTTTTAATTCCATACACCTTGGAAGACCTAGAGTTCAACCCTTGTAGGGGGCATAAATTAATAGACTGAAATAAAGAATACATGATGATGTAAGAGTTAGCTGAGGGAATAAAAATGTTCCCAGCTGACAGGAAAGGGAAAAGTAGAGTAGATGTGACTAGAGCTTTTCTGTAGTGAGCCTGTGAAAGTGCCAGTCTCTCTACCTAATTTAGAGGTTTGTGGTGAACCAATTTTAAGGTGACCCCCACTTTCCCCACCTCCTGGTGTCCACATCTTTGAATAATTCCTTACCTTTCAGTGATGGTAAGAAAGACCTGTGATTTGCTTCTAACCAAGATAATATGGCAAGTTAGCAGAATGTCACCCCCACGACTAGGTCACGTTATTCGGCAGAGATGAAGGGGTGTCTCTCCTGTGATTACGGTATGCTGTGTAAGTCTCCGTCAGAGCAGAGAGCAGCTAGACTCCCCTTTCAGGCTTGATGATATGGATGGCCATGTCGGAGAAACCGCATGAAAAGGAACTGCAGGCAGCTGCTAGAAACCACCAGCGGTCTCTAGAACCTGAGGACAGCCAGCAGCCAGCAAGACATCAGGGCCCTCAGTCCTACAACCACAAGGAAATGAATTCTTCCAACAACCTGGATCAGCTTGGAAAGGGATTCTTCCTCTGTCAAGCCTCCAGATGAGAATGCAGCCCATCTGACACCTTGATTGCAACCTGCGAGACCCTGAGCAGAGAAAGCAGCCAATCTTGGAAACTCAGAGATCATAAATGTGTGTTGATTAAGCTGCCGATTTGTGATAAGTTGTTACACACCCCTAGAAAACAAATAAAAGGTTAAAATACCTAAGGGGTAGTAGATGGATTACATGAACCCCAAATAGGTTAAAAGAATCCCACAGCAGAAAGAACTATTCTCTGGCAACTTGGAACATAACCTGTGGGACTGGAAGCCTTGCAAAGAAGCCTCAAGGCCAACACGGCTCCTAAGCATTAGGAGAGTAGCCGGTAGAGGCGTGGGGTCAGCTCATCAAATTCCAACCTCTTCAGCATTGTACAGACAAGCCTTAGGAAATTCTCATAGCTGCCTAAAAGGGTGCCTAAGCAGCTGAGTGCTTTAGTTTCCTTGGCTGCTCAAGCAAATACCACGCAATAGGTTAATTTAAACAATGGGAACTTATTGGCTCACTGTTTTGAGCATAGGAAGAGTCCAAATTAAGGACTCATCAGGGTGCTGCTTTCTTCCTGAAGACTGGCATTCTGGGGCTGGCTGCTGGTGATCCTTGGTCCTGGGCTCCTCTGTCACATAGCAATGCACAAGGTGGCCTCTCCCAGCCTCTCCCTTCTCTTCCAGATTCCATTTACTTTCAGCTTCAGGCTGCTCCTTCTGTGACTTTCTCTCTCTTTGACTGAATTTCATTCTTCTTGTAAAGGACGCCAGTAACAAGATTAAGACCCATCCTGCTTGAGTTGAGCCCATACCTTCATGGAAGAAGCCTCATCCAAAGGTCCTACTTAGCATAGGTTCCCACCCACAGGAATGGATTAAGTGTAAAAACATGTTTTGCTGGGATGCATGGCTTTAAACCACCACACAGCCAAGGGCCCAGAGATGCCCAGAGCAGAACAAGGAGGACATGGAGGTCATGGCTTTAAAGCTTCAGAAGGGCCAAAGGGCTGACTCCCCTCTTATAACACCAGGATGGTTCAAAAGCCCATTTCCCACCTTAGAAAAAGGAATAAGGAGAATGGGAAGGAAAGAACCCTCAAGGACAGTGCTAAATCCAAAGAAACTGAATTTCTTTATATTGGCACATTTAAATTTTTAAACACTAATAGAAATAGAAATTTTAAAGCTAAATTATATTTTCATCATAGACAAATAAAGTGACACTTTTGCCACCCATTTGGAGACCATAACTATGACAAATATAAATTATGTGTGCATGTGTACATATATGAATACTCTGTTTGAATTCTATTTTACCCCATTAGCCCTATTTTCTGGTATTTGGTATACAGTATTCTTTTCAATTAGCTTTAACATTGTTCTGTTGATTCCTTTGTGTTTCAAACCTATAAAGAGAACCCATTTTCAATAAAGAAGTTTTTTCCATTTCAAAGTTAATTCCTCATATCTTTTTAATGCTTTGTTTGGATGACAAAATTCTCTAACACTAATGAGATTTCAAAGCAGGGACCTTTTTATATGTCTTCATTCTACTCTAAATATCTATAATGCCCTTAACACAGAACCAATTTAGTTTCCACAACTGACATGGCAACAATTATTAAATTTTTCACGTTCCAAGCCTTTTTTCTAATCCTGGAAGTGTGGTTTGAAGTCCTCAGTCTCCTTCTTTCCACTAGGTTGGACTTATTCTCTTAGACTTTGTAATACAAAATCAGGAAGAAAGCTAGAGGCAGGGAGGGACTGGGAAGCTGTAGGCTATGACTGGGAAGGTGGGCTCAGGAAAAGGTTTGAAGACTGTAGGAAGAGTTTAGGATGAAAGAAAAGTGGAAGTTGTTGCAACACATAAAGGAAGTGAATGGCAGAGATGAAGAAAATTTTAAACTCTTACTGTGGTATATGTATCTTCCTTCATGATACTTGAAAAATGCAAATAAAGTATTTGTTATTTTAAAATCATTTTGTGATGGGCATGTTCAGTTTAAGCTTGGTGCAGCTTTTTCTAGGTACTCTATGTGTGTTTGGGATTATTCTTAATAAGTACAACACGCTGAGCGTGTTCGATTTTTTGATGGTTCAAAATCTTCATTGCATTGCACACAGAGTATGAATCTTTACTATATTGAGGTTGTAGATGTAAATGTAGTGCTTGGATTGAATATGGGGTATTCCCAGGATATACTACACAGAGGTTTAAAGGTTTTTTCTTAATCCATATATCTGTGATTTAGCTTTTGAATATTTCTCCTAAAAGTAGAGTTCATCTTATTAAAGTTTAACCCACAGATTTATACATGTGTATGTGCATAAGAGACAACCACAAAATATCAGCAGCATAAAACATAGTATTTATTTCTCACTCACACAACTGCAGATCACTCAGGTTCAGCTGATTAATGGACTTGGTTCCAAATTGTGGTTGAGTCCAGGTCTGTTTTTCATGCCTTTCATGCTCCTTGGGCCAGCAGCTATCAAAAGAATGTCATCTTTGGGTGAAAGTCTCAAGAAAGCAATTCCAACTGCACAAGCACATTTCAAACTTTTGCTTGCATCGTGTCCACTAAAGTCTCATTGGCCAAATCAATGGGTCAGCCAAACCCAAGTCAAGGACAGAAGATGTGCAGTCTACTCATCCTGAAGTCATGTTACTATTATATGGGAATGAAGAGTTGATATGAACAATTCAATCAACACAGCATGCACATGGTGCTAAATTATATTTTATTATACATGTGTGACATTTGACATTAAGTTGTATGTGAATACACTGCTAAAACCTTTCCTAATACACTCACAGGATTCAGTGTAATCCTTTCATTAGTATCACAGCATATGAAACATATAGCCAAAGATTTTATTGGCTAGTTTCATTTCTTTAAGCCATGTTCCCTGACGTAAACAAATGGGACTTGCTATCATTAGCCAAATCGGAATGGAATGCGTATGGACAGCCTATTGACATTGCTAGTCACTTGGAAAATATGCGTGCAACAGCGAAAGAGCTCGTACACACACGGGCTCCAGCACCACTAACTGCGATGCTCTTATTCCTGTTCCTGACCACCCACTTCTGGAGTGAAGATGAGTCATTTTGGTACTTGGGAAGAGACTAGTAAAAGAAAAAAATTGGTAATAGCAAATTTAAACCCCATGGTGGAGAGATTCTGATAAGCCAGGAAAAGCACAGGTTGACTTAGAAAGCAGCAGGGAGCTAGTAGGGAGACTTAAAGAGGCAGACTGAATATCTGCTACAATAGGAAAGGAAGACTGCTTTTGCTGAAGACCATTTTCGAAATTCCACGGAAACATGGTTGTGACGCCAACAAGACGAAGGACTTCAGGAAGAAGCCATCCCAAGGCAAGAGGACATTGAAAATCCCCCAGTTAGAAACCATGAAGGAAGATTAAGGCTGATGACACTGAGTGCACACTTTGAATGGACTGTACAAAACACAGAGTTGTATAAGAAGGGGAAGCCAGTGGTGGAAGCTGGACTGTGGTTAACAGATAAACCTGAGAACGTTCTCTCATGAACTGTAACAAATGTAGTGCTAATGACCAGGTGGGTTGGGGGAAAATACACCAAATGTAAGACACGGGCTATAGTTAGTAGTAATATGTTGATGATGCTATTTCATAGTTTGTAACAAATGTTTCACAACGCAAGGCGTTGGTGGTGGGGAGATGTATGGGAGCCCTGTATGATGTTATGCATGTTTGTTTTGTAAGTTCACAACTTTTACTGTTCACTTATTGTTTACGTATGTTCATGTATGAATGATACACTTCAATAAAAATTTTACTTAAAACAAAACAAAAAGATTAAGGCTGCTATGGCCATTATAAACAAATAGGCAATGAGTGCTTTTGTTACCAGAAAAGCTTAGTGCTCAGCTTAATGGCGGAAAACACCAGAGCCAAATGGAGCTCTCACCGGGGAGCAGATCAGAGAAGCATCTGGGGTCAGATGGTAACGGTTGCCCCCCACTTTTGACCTCTGTAAAAGAAATGAGATTTTAGGCCCTCATCTGCCTTAAGTTGTGGAGCCTTGAGCTAGTCATTTATTGACTCTGTCTCAAGCATCAGCTATTCGTAACTTGTTTAAAACTATATAAATACAGTAATATGTCTACCTTCCTCTTGCCTTAGAGAGAATGAGGAAAAAAATCTGTGAAATTACATGAAACTCTTCAGAAGCAAGGGGTCCATCCCAATCCAGGATCCAGTAGTTACTCTTTTTTTGCATCCTGACTCATCCAGATCAGTCTCATTATACCAGCACTTTTAATGGATGAAAACATTGCCTCACTGCTGCTAACAGCTCAGCCTTGCTCATTCTGCTCTCCCTGCTGTAAATACTGCTGTGACGGTACTGCAGGGAAGGGTGGCGCATCCTCTTTTTTACCCCAAAAGGTTGAGTGTCATTTGAGGGGATTTCAAATTCAGAAGAGGCCATTCCTCATCCACTAACTCAGTCTAGATGACTGGCCCACCTTCCACAGTGTGGTTCAGTTTCCAGAAGACGCGGCTTCAGTGTACTCGTGAGTTTGGTTTTTTTGTTTTTTTTTTTTTCCTGTCTGTATCAATTGTAGCACCTGGAAATGGCATGGAGGACAACTCCGTTGGGCAAAAGCTCACATATCACAGTAGCAAGTATATCCAAACTCATTTTTTGAGCAAGATAGCTTAGACCATACAAACTCTTCAGTTCTGTGACCAAAAAAGAAGTCTTGTCAATTAGAGTATGTGAAGAAGAAATTCCAGGGTCTCCTTGAATTGGACTTTGCCAGGGGCAACAATTCCTGAGGCACCATCCCAAATCATCTAGATTTCCACATATTAAATTAGGACAATAGTATTATAAGTTATAAGACAGTAGTTGTTATTATTTTTTTATTATTTTAAGTTATAAGGCAGTATTTCTAGTGATATTTAAAACTGCAGCCAAGGATTCTCTTCACATACGAAATATGTGGATATTTTATGGCCCAATAAGAAAATACAAAATTGTTATAATGGTCAAAAACTTTTGTTTGCTGCCTAGGCATCCACCTTACTTTGGCTAAGCCACTTGCCACAACACTGACCTTTGGCCTAACTACTAAGAAGCTTTCCCGTCCTGGGGCATAAACTCCCCCTGAGCCCAAACCTGCATCTGCTGCCACCATCTACACCGTCTCCACACCTCATCCCAAACCTACAGCTGGTCCCAAAAGATAAGCTGACCATCCCCACTGCCATCGGACCCCCAGTCACTGTCCCTTTTCATGTGCAATTGTTTAAACTAACCAACCCCTGACTCCTGTGGGAAACCTCCAGACCTCCACCCCTGGACCATGGTAGAGGCACAAGCCCACGGGTCTGCATCCTTCTGGCTCTGCCTGTGTGCTCCCAGCCTGCTGGCTGAGCCCCCCGTGGCGGCTGCACTTCCCCTCAACCCCTCATGGCCTGCCTCTCTCTCTCTGGGACCTGTGAATAACAAACTGTCTCTTCCCATGCATTATGGCCTCCACTTCCCATTGTGTCACACCTGATCTCCACCAGGACCCAAATTTAAAATCCAACTTAACTAATTCGAAATAAGTATCATAATGATTTATGTTATTTATGTATTAGTATTGCACAGCAATGAAACCACTTCTTAAGATCTCTTTAAATACTAAAACTGTTAGAGTTGTCATTTACCTACTCTAAGTGAAAGATAATCAAATCACTTAGTGATTACGTTCATCCCCGTACTTTAGATAGATCATGGTTCTAGAGTCAGCCAGGCTTGATCATAATGCTTCCATTCACATGGAATTGGAGACAAAAAGAGCCTGGTCTTTGGAGTCAATGGATCAAATCTGGTTTGTATCCCAGCTCTTGTTAAATGGTCCTTTCTCATCCAGCCTTGGTTTTATCATCTATAAAATAAGGATGAAAAAATCTGTTCATAAAATTATGAGATCACACATATAAAGTGCCTGGCATGAAGAAGTCACTCAAGATAAAATCTCTAGACTAACGAAGATTTCACTGTTCTTGTGCATCATCCAAAAGTCTTTTCCTTAAAGCCTCTTTTTAAAGAACCCAGAATTATTTTCTTAAACAAAATCCTTTTACAAATGCCGGTTGTAGCAGTTTGAAGCTTTTGTGGACCCCAGAAGCCTTGTTTTTAAAAGCTAATCAATTCCTGTGCAAACCTATCATAGAAGGGACCTTCCTTTTAAGTAGATCACTTCAGTAGGGCATGACCCAGGGTGGGTCTTAGTCGTCCTACTGGAGTCCTTCCTAAATGGACAAATAGAAAGCTACAGACACAGAAAGAAGGCTGCAGAGTCAGAGAGGAACCCAGAAGCTGAGAGAGAAAGCCCAGGGAGCCAGAAGCTGAGAGGAAGCCGCTTTAGCCCGAATGAGGCTGGGAGAGAGGAGAGAGATAAGCTGATGTTGCCATTGTGTCCTGTCATGTGCATGATTGCCCATAGCTGCAGCTTGGGGAAAAGGCTCTCCTGATGATGCCTGGATTTGAACACTTTCACAGCCTCAGATCTGTAAGCTTTTAACCTAATAAATTCCCATCGTGAAAGCCAACCCATTTCTGGTATATTGCTCCCAGCAGCTCTTAGCAAACGAAAACATAGGTCATGAGTTCCATGAAGGCAAGTTTCCAAATTCTTTTGGCTGCAGCCACAAAACTAGTGCTACATACAGGGGACCAAAAAGTCCTTTAAAAATACCACTCTCTGTGATGGGCCAAGTTTTATTCCATAACTCATTAGGATAAACACTAAATTGGAATGATTACCTCAAAAAAAAGAGACTGGGAGAGACTGCCACTTTGGCCTCCCGAGTCCTATTTGCACTCCCGATAATGTGCAGCTTAGACGAGGAATCGGGAAATTCAAACACTCAGCTAATAATCCCGGTGGATGCTGAAAAGGCCAAACACTTGTCACAACTGATCGCTTACTCCCCTGACAACAGCTAAAATGAGGGTACCATGATGCTCTTTCTCACAGCTGACAAGCAAACAGCTATTGGCAGTTCCTAATTTATAGATAGGCCTGAATTTGGTTTCTTGGGTATAGGAAAAGAAGACATTTTCCTTTCTATTTTTCCAGCAAAAGCAAAAAGCCTAGGCAATCTTCTGAAATGAAAACGATAGACTAATTTCTCATTTCCTTTTCTTCGCCCCATTTTCTCAGCCCCTAATGTTTTTTTTTTTTTTTTCCTGTTTCCAATACCAAACTGGACTGGTTGCCCCAGACTCCTTCACTGAGATCCCACCTGGTCTTTTCCTACCACCCCAAATTCCTTCATGAAGCAAAATGAATTCCTTCTCTCCATTCCCCCTCCAAAAAGAAAATTCCCAAAAGAATACTTAAATTTACAATAACCAGGGTATAACAATTTATGCTTTTGTGTGATGGATGGATAGTTGCATATTTAAGAGTATGATTGTTGTCAAAATTAATGCCTAATTAGTAAAATGTAAGGCAGTGTCACAAAGCATCAAGTCAATATAAGATTCTTTTTCCTCTCTCTCTTTTTTACAAAGAGAAGAATTAGGTTTTAGATCGTTTTCAGGGTCTGGTCCCCTAAGCGGATCTGATTTTTCATAGATTTGTTCCTTCCTCAAATTTTCCTGCCATGGATTCTCCACAAGCTCCGCACATCTTTCATTTGTTTTTCCCCCAGAAAGAGTCCCTTAATAACTGGGTCTCTGGCAATAGAGACCAAAAAGGTGATGTGGGCGAGGGCACATTTGGGCTTCTGAGTGTGCATCAGCTGGGGGGGGGGCACATTTTTCATCTGAATATTGATGAAACCTTGTTACTATTGCATAAACGGCTGACTCCGAGTTAGAGGCATGCCTTTTAATATCACTGCCATCTACAGAAACAAAGCTAGATATGGGTAGAATTTAAAATATTTCAGGCCATGGGTTGGGGGGAGATGGTTTTCCAAACCTTTATAGATAAGGCACGGAGCTGATAATCCCACAAGAAGCTTCCCAGTCCCCTGGAACTTGAAAGAGTTTGCATGAGCCTTCACACTGCCACATCCCTATAGACAACTGCCAAGAACTGTCAACACAACTGCTCTACAGAGGAAGAAGCTCGGCTTTGAGAGGTTAAATGTCACACCCAGAGGGAAACTCTGCGGAGAATAGAATCCACATTTCTAACTCCCTCAATACCCTTCCCTGCAGGCCTTCCTGGGCTACCTCCAGAACCTCTCCATGTTTAGCCTACTCATTGCTAGTACCAGAAAGCACAGATGTGCACAAAGGCACAGTTTAAATTGTGAGCGTTTGGATTTGCTTTTATTTGACTCTCCAGCGTGAGTTCTTCTATCAGTCGTTCTCATTTTGAATCAGATAATAAAAAGAGCTTCAACTTCCCTGAGTGAGCCAATTTTGAAATTTGGCTGCTTCTTGCTACCAATGCAGCTGGGATAAACGTAGAATTGCAAATCCACACTGCCGCTCGCTAAACTACATGACCTTGTGCAAATAACTCAGCTTCTCTCAAGGACAGCTTCCCGTTCTCTAGAATGGGTATAATAACACAAATCTGATAGAGTGGCTTTTATGATTTGACAGCAATGTTATGTCTCATGAGGACTATTGCAATAGACTCAAATCTGGTCCCCTATCTTCTCTCCTTGCACACCTTTCATCCATTACCAACACAGCAGCTCCTCTGTCCTGTTAAAACAGAAATCTTCTCACTCTTCTGCTCAGCTCTCCTTCCTCCGCCACCTGCCTTCTCAACACATTCAGAGTAGAAAGCAAAGTCCTTCCTTGGCTTCCTTGATCTGACACCCCTCTCTGAGTTTACCTGCTGCCACTCTCAGGCTGCACCATTTTGTTCCAGCCACTCTGGGCTCCTCTCTATTTCTCAAATCTACCAGAAAGACTCCTGCCTCAGGGTCTTTGCACTTGATGTTTCCTCTGCTTAGAAATTTTTTTCTTCAATATCCATATGGGCCACTCGCTCACCTCCTTTTAGGTGTTTATTCAAAAGCCATCTTCTCAGAGAGGTTTTCCCTGGCTGACCTGTCCAAGATTCTAACCCACCCCCTTCCCAACACTTCCTCTTATCTGCTTTATTTTTCTCCTGACCTTGAGTTAGAGGCGTTTTCTCCTTAGTACCAACTAAAATACCCTACGTTCATTACTTGCCTTTTTTACTGTCTCTCCCACTAGACTATAAGTTCCATGTTAATATTTTGATCACTCATGAACTATTGACTTGCATAAAAAGAAAAGAGAAGAAAAAGAAAAACTCAACTTCTTTGAATTAGGGTTTCTTCATCTATCTCCAGCACAGTCCCACAGCAATGCCTGGCACACAGTAGGCACTTAATAAATGGTTGTTGAATAAAGAACTGAATCTAAAAGAGCTTTGAAAATCACGACCTTTGAAGCATCAAAAAGGAGGAGAAGAACAAAAGAAGGGTAAAGGAGGGGGGATATGTGAGGAAAGGAGAGAGAAGTCTCATGTCAGAGATTCCAGATCACTGTGATATGGGGAAAAAAAGAATCTGGTAGCAAGAGGAAGACTGAAAGGAATCAGTTAGCACAGTTGAAAACCCCAGGAAAGAAACAAAAGGAACCACAAGAAAGAAGGGCTGTTCTTTGCTAATCACAGTGTTCAGGAGATTTAATTATAATTTTATCATGAGCTGGGACAGCGCTATCTTCAGAAATTTAGGAATCATCCTCTAACTAAAATGTTTTCGTTTGCCAAGCTGCCAAAAGCAGATACCATAAAATGGGTTGGCTTTTAAGAGTGGGAATTTATTAGCTTGCAAGCTTACAGTTTCAAGCCTGAGAAAAATGTCCAAATCAAGGCATCACAAGGCAATGCTTTCTCCCCAAAGGCCAGCTGCCAGCGATCCTGGACCCCTCTGTCACATGGCAAACCACATAGCGGTGTCTGTTGGTCCCTCCCTTCTCTTCCAGGTTTCGTTGCTTTCAGCTTCTTGCTTCCTTGGTGTGGTTTTCTCTCTATCTGAATTTCATTCTTTTATAAAGGACTCCAGTAAGATTAAAACCCACCCTGAATGAGGTGGGTCACATCTTAAGATCCTACTCACCATGGGGCCACACCCACCGGAATGGAGTAACTTTAAGAACATACTTTTCTGGGGTATATACAGCTTCAAACCACCACATCCTCTCTTCTACAAAAGACGGCTTCAACGGTTCCCTCAAGGTGATCATGAACTTGTGAGAGGTCTAAAGAACTTAGAGTGATTCTAAGGTGCCATTAGCAATTGGACCAAACTGCTCCCCATCACCATCTATTTTCTTGGGAAACTGATTTGAACACATGTGTAATGTTAAGTATTCAGTCTGAGGCGTGGTCACACTCTGGAACCTTTTACTCTCCCATGCATCATAGTCATATGCAGATGCATGCACTTCTTTAATACACAATTCATAGATCTCCAATCTTCCTGCAATGCAAGGACCATGGAATTCTATACTTTTCCTGTTCAGATCCCAACCAGTGGAATCCCCTGGAACTAAGAGTTTTTAGCAGGCTGGAGAAGGCTTCTTTCCCATGCCTGGTAGGCTTCCTGGGACCTCAGGTAGAGAGTCTCCCCCTGGGAGAGGGGTCACTTTTCTCTCCTGAGATCATTTCCTTCTCTGGCACTCCAGCCTTGCAATTTGAATGTGCTAAGTTTTCCTCTGAGCCAGCTTCAGAGGTCTGTGCTGAGAAAAACAGCATTCCCTTTACAGCATTTTTGGGATTTTTATTTAGCTAGAGCCTCTTCATCCAAGGGATTTAAAGTATGATGCAAACTTTGGCTCATGAATCAAAACAAATCTCCCTAGCTTAGAGCTACCTGTATTTGCATAACAATTTAGCAGAGCCAAACACCAAGACAAGGCCAGGTGAAATAAATGGCCAAGGCCATGGTTGTCTGGAAGTGGGATTGGAATTCAGAATTGCTGACCCCCAGAGCGTCCTCTGCCCCCTAGATGTCTCTCCCACCTGCTTCGAAATGATACTGTGGCATAAAATAAAACAAATCCACTCAATGCCTGCTCTTAACCCTGTCCTCTCCTTCTAATTCCAGATCAGCCCCGTCATGGAGGAAAAGGGGACAGATCCCCTGACCTCACTGTGTAATCATCCAAATGAAAACGATTGCTAGAAGCTGTCATCTGGGGGACTTTGGGTCTAAATTAGGAACTGCAGTTGAGTGTGTTTGAAACTTTAAAAGTACTTTGAGTCTCTTTAATTTCTTGTACAAATAATTGCTTCGGATAGTCTTTATATATATATATATATATATATTTATTATTCTGAGAGCCTGAAAACATGGGGATCCTATAAAAATTGTTTAAGAAGCCAAGGCCCGCATGCCAGAGAGAAGGAAGCTGAGGAAATTAAACGTGTAAAGGATTCTTGCTTTAATACCTTTTAAAGCGACCCATGGAAGAGAAGTTCCTGAAAGTCACAGCTTCTCTGAACCTAGCGCAGTGAACCACTGGATTTCAGATTCCTCCGGCGCGACCAGGAATTCAGAATTCTCTGCGGCCCGGAGTCCTCGCCCTCCTAGGTCGCCGGCAGCCTCGCCAGGCAGGGCTCCCGGCCTCTGACGCGGGAGCGCTTGCAGCGCCCGGGCTGCGCCCCCCGGGAATCTCGCCATCAGCGGGCGTTTAGCGCAGCCAAGCGACCGGCCCGCGCCAGGGCTCGGCGGCGGGGAGGCGCCGGCCGAGGCGGGGAGAACTTGGGCGCAGCGAGCGGAGCCACCCTTTGCTGGCCAGTCGCGTCGCTCCTCTGTGCGCGCGAGCGGCGGCGGCGACTGGGCGGAAAGAGAACGGAGGGAAGGACGCGAGGAAGTCGCGGGGGAAGAGGGAAGATGAAGGCAGCGCTGCGGGAGCCCGCGAGAGGGTGGCAGGCGACGGAGCAGGGCGGGTTCGGCTGCGGCTTCTCCGCACCCCGGGCGTGAAGGGCCTCTCCCGCGCGGCCCCCAGGACAGAAGTGGGCTGCGTCTGAGCGGAAAGGGCAGAGAAAAGAAGCCAAGTGAGCGCGCCGTCTCCTCTGTCGCCACTGCCCCTTTGGAACTCCGTCTGCTCCTCCGTCCAGCCGCCCCGCCGGCCGGGACGCAGTGCCCCAGGCGCCCTGCAGATGGGGCGCGCAGGGAGCAGGCACCCACGCCGCGGGTGACGGGCGCCGGCCTGCCCCGCTCCGCGCAGGGAGCCGGCGGGCAGAGGATGTGAGGCGGGGGCCCCCCCCGACGCGGGATCCGAGACTGCCGAGGGCGCACCAGGCTGGCCCCAACTTGGATGGCCGCGAGCCCGTTCCAGCCCTGGGGCCCACCTCGCCGCCGCCAGTGAGCTGCGCGCGGGACCTGGGGGCGGAGACCTTAGGCGGCGGCGGCCCCGGGGCGAGCCGGGCGCAGGAGGGGGCGCGCTTCCTCCCTGCGGGTCTCAGTAATGCGGAGACTGAGTTTGTGGTGGCTGCTGAGCAGGGTCTGTCTGCTGCTGCCGCCGCCCTGCGCCCTGGTGCTGGCCGGGGTGCCCGGCTCCTCCTCGCACCCGCAGCCCTGCCAGATCCTCAAGCGCATCGGGCACGCGGTGAGGGTGGGCGCGGTGCACCTGCAGCCCTGGACCTCGGGCCCCCGCGCGGCCCGCCGCGCCCCGGACCGCAGCCGGGCAAGCGCCCAGCGGGATGAGCCGGGCCCAGGGAGTCGGCGGCCCCCGGCGCCGGCGCCCGGCGCACGCTGGTTGGGGAGCGCCCTGCCTGGCCGCGGGCCGCCGGGCGCGCCGAGGACTGGGGAGGGCGCGGGGGCCGAGACCCTGTGGCCTCGCGAGGCCCTCCTCTTCGCCGTGGACAACCTGAACCGCGTGGAGGGGCTGCTGCCCTACAACCTGTCTTTGGAAGTAGTGATGGCCATCGAGGCGGGCCTGGGCGACCTGCCGCTCCTGCCCTTCTCCTCGCCCAGCTCGCCGTGGAGCAGCGACCCCTTCTCCTTCCTGCAGAGCGTGTGCCACACCGTGGTGGTGCAGGGAGTCTCGGCGCTGCTCGCCTTCCCCCAGAGCCAGGGGGAGATGCTGGAGCTCGACTTGGTCAGCTCCGTCCTGCACATTCCAGTGATCAGCATCGTGCGCCGCGAGTTTCCGCGGGAGAGCCAGGTGAGAGGGGGCGCGCGGGGAGTCGGGGCGCGCGGCGCTGGGGCCAAGTCCGGAGGAACTTGGGGCTTACAGCTTTGATATTGTTTAAGGTTCGGACCACATCCGTGTGTGGGAGGGCGAGATAGGAGGACCTGCGGAGAAGTAAACAAACAGACAGACAGACAATGCATTTTAAGCGGGGCTGGAAGCGAAATGTGAGGTGGGGGTCTCGGAAGGGAAGAAGAAGTGGCGAGAATAAGCGAAAAACCTGCACGATTTGACGAGCTGGGAAAAATCTCGGGGAAGTCCGAAGAAAGTAGCCGAAGTAGGGGTTTCGGGATCGTGGAGAGCGAGAAAGCGTGGACTGTTCCACGCGGGGCGGGGCGGGGGAGGGGAGGGATCCTTGACCCTGTGTTGAGTCCTCTTCTCCCCTGAGGAACTCTGAGAGCGTGTGTGGAAAGGACAGCCTCTGCTCTCTTTGACTTCTTTAGAAGGGGCGCCTGAGCCCAGAGCGACGGTGTAAGGAAGGAAGCACATCTCTCTGACTTGCTCTGAGCCAACAGAAAGCCTGTACCTAGTAAGGAAGCTGTAGAAATCCTCCCTGGTGAAGTAAAGATGATGGGGGAACTCTTTGGGGCATTGTTTCTTTGTCCACACCTTTCTGTGTGATGTGGGCTCAGATGGTTTGCAGTTGGTATGTTTAGCCCATTTCTGCTCCCAATGTCTTAGAATAAAGGAAGAGGAATCCAGTGATTTCATTTATTATAGGTTTTTTTAAAAATCTAGATACATTTTCAATGAAAGAAGCTATCTGTGAGCGTTATTGACAAGGAATGATGAGATAAATATTGAAGGAAAGGACAGAATCCTCCCAGCAATAGTAGTTTCCTGCATTTTATGCATAGTTGTTATCATAATATCAAGCTTTATTCTGCCTTGCACAAAGTATTTATAAGCAAATAAGTAATTGGCATTGGCCCATTTTAAAGATTGAGAAATGAAGGTAAATTCTGGGGCTTGATCAGCATTGGTCAGTGTACTAAGTGTCTAGACCCTGGAGGGTTTTCACTCTATCCCTCTAGTTGGATAAATATGTCTAATCTCTCTTCTTCTTTTGGTATATAGACAGAGTTAAAAAAGGAAATGAATAAGGGCAATATATAAGTGAAACATTTGATAGGATCTATGCAGAAAATATCAGGGAATACTTTTTCTAGAAAAATGAATCTTACATTTTCAATCTGGGCAAGGGTGGGTACAAGCTACTTTCAGCAGTTGCCCGGAAGATTCCTGTTTAATGCTGAACTAGAGAGATTTGATCTGCAGAGTGCAGGCTAATTAACTTTTATCTAAAATATTTCTGTCACTTGAATATGAATGACTGCCGGCAGCAGATGGGAAGGCATGGAAAACACAGGTGCGCAAGGCTGCCGATGGCCACAGTGTTATAAACATGAAATTACATCCATAGGGTGCATCATTATTAATATATATGCAGAATCGGATCTAACAAAATGCAGGAGTCAGCACCCCTTGCTCCTCCTCATCACTGCTTCTTCATTACCTAATACTTCATAAGTTGCCAATAATGTGCACCATCTCCAGGCTCATTTCTATTTGTTGATTGTTTGGCAAGAGTCTTAAAAGGCAAGAATTTTCCCCACAATTATTGTTCCTTGCCTAGAAGGGAAAGTGTCTGTGTTCCGTGGAGGACATGTGCGGTGTGCAGCACGTCACAGAAAGGGCCCAAAAGAACCACGACGCAGCATCTAGAATCAGTAGACGTCAAATTTGTCCAGTCACTGGGGGAGCAAAGTCCTCCAGAGACCACCCTTACAAGCTGACAATAAAATAAATACTCTGCCAAGCACATTTACTTCTGTATTTCAATTTAGAAATGTATTTTAAACCACTGTTGTCACTGTAACTTTCATGGTACAAATCTTGATATGGAAAGATTATTGTATTAACTCAGGTCTAGTTTGCCCAATTGAGGGCATTTTCTTTCATCTCCCTTTGTATTTTAAATTCAAACATATCTAACTCGTCTTGCTTTTCGTATATCATTTAGATGTCATTCTATAATGTTCTATGTTAAGAATGTCCCTGCTCAATGCCAAGTCTCTGTAATATGTAATTATAGGGATATGAACATAATCTGGTTTCAGCAAAAATAATAACTGTTCTTCCCTTGCTTCTCCTGAGAAGTGGGCCTTTATCTCATACCCTGATGTGATTTTTCTTTTTAACTTTCTAAATATAAAAGGATGTCAGTCATTTCACACATGAAATAAATTTGACCTAACTGGCTGCCTTTAGCCATTGTCCCCACTGGAGTCTATTGACTAATGACCTAATTTGTTGGTTGTAGCAGTGCCTAATGAAGGATTCTAGATGAAAGTTGCCTGTTCAGACAACCAAGTAAAGTAAAATTGTTTCTTTTATTCCGAAAAATCAAAATTGCTTTTAGAGCAGGAGCAGCAACAGCTGTTTCCTCTCACTTTCTTTTGGGCTGCCGATTGCTTCCACAGGAAGCCTTTCAGTAATAAGTAATGGTTTTGATAACATCCTACTGCACCTCTTCAATGGAAGGAGACACCACCAAGGCAATCAAACCACTGAGAAAAGCATACCAGTTTAATGCAATATGCTATTTATTAAAAATGTAGGATCATGGTAGCACATGGGATCAGCTTGGAAAGGACCAAATTCCTTCAGATAGGCAATATCAATGAAAAGTAAGTTGGTTTACTCACTTGTGGAAATCATATGCAAATTATCACTATATAGCAAAAACTAGATTTAACAACATTACCCACAGATTGAAATCTCCATCCAAAAATTTCTTACTTCACTACCACACTCAAACCCCACTTGAGGTTAACCCATTTTATTAAAATATTCATTTTCTTAGTCCTAAATTCTGCTTCCCTGAACTTCAGATAATGCTGCTGCACATAAAACCAGTTCCATTTACATTTAAGCCACATTAAAGTCCTTTCTTTCTCTTTTCTTCTCCTCTCCATACTACTTTTTCTTCAAGAGGTTTTCAAAGTTAACTGCTTAAAGTTGACCTACTGAAGTAGGGACAGATACATATTTTTTTCTAAAATGCATATCTCATGTAAATTCCATAATGGTTCCATTAGCGGTGGTAAATGGAGTAATGCATTTGTCTTAGACCCAAACCTATGCAATTCGAAAGTTGAAAAAGGTACATTTTCAACTCTCCTTGATGGACCAACCATAACTTTCCCTGTCTCATGAGGCAAATATGCTAACTAAATAATATGCTTATTCCTATGCAAATAGAAGTGTTTTCGGTGGCCCATGTTCTCTGACCACACAGGGCTAAGGACTGAAGCCTATTTATTAGAATTTGACCAGCATAGCACCTCTTTTGTATGCTACAGGAGACAGGACAATGATGCCACTACATACCTTAGATGCCTCATGAGGGGACAAGCAAAGGGCATTTATTTTTAAAACATGTGCGCTCCATTGTGTTGGTTTTCCTTGGCTTGCTCTATGCAAATTACAGCTCTCTCCTCCTCTGGGGGAAATGCATTCTTCTGCAGCTCGTGATGAATGACTGGTAGTAGCACCTAATCCTTGCTGACTAGAAGATAAATGATTTTAAATTAAATGTCGAGTGATGCAAAACTTTTCTTAACAGTGATCTTTCACAGGTTCCTCTTGAAGAGCTGAGTTCTAGGGTTAATTTGAAAGTTTTATTTGGGAATTTATTAACAAATAAATAATGGTATTTATTTATTGTTCCTAGATACAAAGAGCAGAGAAGGTTAGCAGATACCATCATTGGGCAGTCTGTCTCACCCACTTTTCTTTGTGCCTGACACAGGACAGTCATTTAATCCATAGAGAATATATTTGCTCTCCATCTTCCTTGACTATTATGCCTTGGAGTTAACTTATGATTGAATCAGCTGAGTAAAGTATCTGAATCCTCTGAAGACCAATTTTGATGACTAATTCCTTAATGTTTTATCTTCTGGTGCAGAAGAAGGCACCGTGGATTTTATGCCATTGGGCTTTATTTCATGTATCCCTCCCAGCCAAATCCCAACCACTTGGGTCAAAAGACTCCCACTCTACCTCTGCCTCTTACTTGCTCTGTAATCTTGGGCAAGCGAGTCTATCTCTGAGCTTCTATGCTATCAGTCAAGAGAGGACCTTACTAATCTGGCAGAGCTGTTTTGAGAATCAAATGAGGAAGTGAAACATCGTTAGAAAAATTGTTAGCCAAACAATCAACCAGTGGCCAGGTGTTGGGCACGAGCTGGTAAGAATCATCCAAGTCCTAATTCTCCACGAATTCTCCATTAGTGGTTAACTAATCAAAATGGGGCGTGATTCACCATATAAATGTGTCCCCAAAGGCATGTACCAATGGCACCTCTTTACCTGTGGTAGATCCAGCCGTTTCTAGAGCCTGAGGTACTGCCATAGAAACGTTAGGAAGATGCCGGAGGCCTGGGAGAATTGTTGGTCCCCTGCATTGGTTGTAAGTTCCTCCTATGGGCTAACTTTCTGTTGGCCATTAATGAGACTCTGGCTACAGGGTGTCTGCCTCCCCATACTTGCCAACTATGTCACTAAGCACACTGCTTGGCCCATCTGCCTTTTTGTTTTTTGGCAGCAAATCTTTCTTGGTGAAGGAAGCAGTGTCACTGGTTCATGCCACCACAAACTCCTTAGCTCATTGAGGATAATAGTTTGCAAATGAGCGACTTTGTGTACTAGAAAATTCAGTTTGGCTCTCATAGCAAGGCATTAGTATGTTTTAGTGGCATCACTGAATATTAAGATGAGAAATCTTATTGTGTTTTCTCCTGCTTCCTCTAGCTATTCCAACTCACATACACAAAAGAGTAGAGGGATTATACAGCACCAGAAGTGGGATGCTGAATCTACAAAACCAGGCAAGAAGGAAGAAAGAACATCTCTTAGCATCTGCCACATTGGTTTTAGGTGAATACATGAATAACAAAATAATGGAAATCTTTAAGAAGTTGACTTTCTCTGATCTTTCCTTTCTGGGATGATAGGAGAAAAGAGCATTGGGGGAAAAAAGGGTGAGCAAGAACCAAGCCAGTTTGCTCTCCCTTCCCTCCTTTCCCCCAACCCTATCCCTCGGCCAGATTCTCAGATCTCTTTCTAGGTGTGTAGGATCTGGGCACTTTCGGGGGAGACTGTCCACTGTGTTTGAGGAAGAAGGTCAGTCCCACTGACCCCGGGCTGGTATGCGTCAGCAGGAGTAGACCCTGGCACTGAAAGTCTGGGCTCTGATCTAGGCAGGTCTGGGCAGGAGATGAGCATTTAAGGGTTGACATGATACAGAATTAAGCAGGGCTCCTCCCTCTTTAGTCAGACTGAATTATGCCTCATCATTACTCATTTGAGGCATAGATTTAGTAAAAATTTTAATCATATATATTTTTGTTGAATTTGTACTTTTTAAGGCCTCTCACAGATGTACTCGTAAAATCCTCCTAACAGCTCTGTGAGGTAGGTGACAATGTATAGAGAAGCAGAAAGAGCCATTCATTGTAGAAAGTGAGAAGTCATAAAGAAGAGCAAAGGCTAATAGCACCTTCTGAATTTGATAGGTGTCAGCCTACAACCCCAAAACAGACCTGATCCATCACTGCTTTCTTAGACTCCCAGAGAAAATACTGAAAGAAATATCTATTTCCAGATTTGAGTTTTTTAAAATAATATTATACACTAAATTTCTAACAATGGGGACTTCGTTAAATGAATTATGATATATCTTTACAATGGAACATGGTGTACCCACTCAAAATATAAAATATTCTTATTGACATGAAAAGGAAAAAAATTACAAACATTTGTGTGAAGTGTGACCTTATTTCTGTAAAATATAAAGGCTGGAAATTTATTTATAAAAGGATAACAAAGTAGCTAGACGGTAGGCGTCCAGATTTTTTTCCCTTTCCGTGCTTCTATTCTTCAAAAATTAGTATGTTTTACCTATGTAATTAAAAATCACACACAAAAAGATAAATCACCTCCACCTTTCCTCACTTACCTTTTCAATACTTGCATATGAAAACAGATTTCAGGAAAAATAAAGAGCCTTTCTTTTAGAGTATGTTTAACTCTGTTGAAGTAATTCCACATCTAACTTTTCATTTTGTCCTCACAATTACTCTGTATGATGAGCAGGACAAATATTATTACTCTATTTTTACTAACGAGAAACATTGAGACAATGATAGCATTAGATGAAAATAAGTGAGGAGTGAAGAGATTATGTTCTTGAGAAGCACAGACATTTGTTTGAATCTTAGTTCAACATGCCTTGAATCTTGGGAAACATGCCTTATGGCTTCATGCCTCAATTTCTTCAGCCTTAAAATATGGCTGTCTTGGGGAGCAGATGTGGCTCAAGCAGTTGAGCGCCTGTTTCCCACATGGGAGGTCACAGGTTCTATTCCCAGTACCTACTTAAAAAAAAAAAAAAAAAACGGCAAAGCAAACGAAAAAATCAACTCAGGGGAGCCGATGTGGCTCAGTGGTTGAGCGCCAGCTTCCCTCATACAAAGTCCTGTGTTCAATCTCTGGCTCAAAAAAAAAAGAAAGTGAATATCTTATAATTTATGGTGCAGACTGGCACCTGCATGCAAAAGATATGTCTCCTTATGATGATAATGATCATTGTTCTAGCACCAAGTATTGATATGGCAGGATTAATAAAAACCAACCAATATAGGGGAGCAGATGAAGCTCAGTGGTTGAGCGCCTGCCTCCCATGTACAAGATCCTGGGTTCAATCCCCAGTACCCCCTAAAACAACAACAACAACAACAACAAAAAAAAAACAGTTTAAGAATTTAAGTAATCTGGCTTGCTCTCCAGGGTACTTCAATATGTATTTCCAATATGTTAAAATAATATTCAAGCCTAGGAGGTCCAGCAGCAGTGAAATAATACTGAGAAAAATGAAGAAATCTGCTGTTTTGGAACCCTCCTTAGAGTCCCACTTACTGGAGTGCACCCTCTCTTTGCATGTGAAGTTTTTTTTTTTTTTTTTTTTTTTTTTTCGCTCTTATTCTCTTTCACTTTGTTTTGTTTTGTTTTGTTTTATTTATTTATTTTTATATGGGTAAAAATCAAAATTCTCACAATACATGCAAACATTTGTAAAATGATATATAAATATATATGCATATATGTGTATTTGCTTACAAAAATGTTATTTTTATATATATATATACATATATTTTAAGAGGTGCTTAGATTACCTGCATGTGAAGTTGGTTGGCAATCGAGTGAGCTTCGCCGTCTAGTTTAAACTACTTGATCCTTTGTATGGATACAGGACACCCAAAGCAGTCTACAGCAGAGGTTAAGAAAGATATTGTGGTTGTATTTAACTGCATTAGCAACATGGGAATCCCAGTGGGTTCCATGTAATATTTTGGGTAATCTAAGCACCTCTTAAAATATGTATATATATATATATATAAATAACATTATTGTAAGCAAATACACATATATGCATATATATTTATATATCATTTTGCAAATGTTTGTATGTATTGTGAGAATTTTGATTTTTACCCACAATAAAAATAAATTTAAAAAATAAATAAAAAAAATAAACTGCATTAGCGAGGCATTAGCAAGTCTTGTTTTACTCCTGCCCTAACTACTCATATAAGCCTCCAAGGAAATAAAATCAAGGAACAATAGACTTTAAATCAAAGTCTCACTTTCCAGTGCCAAGGTGCATGGCTTTTTAATAAAAGTTTGGGTTATGGCTCTTTAATAAAGTTTGGGTTGGAGCCTATGGCTTTGGTTTCAGGCTTGTATGGCATTTCCTAATTCCAAGTCTTGACACCTTCCATCTGGGCAAATAAAAGAAGGATGTGGCAGAAGAGATGGGGCCAAGAGGTGAGGGTAGGTAGGTTGTATAATGCCCCACCCCCCAAAAGAGCGCCATATGCTAATCCCTGGAACCTGTGAGAATGTTACTTTATAGGGCAACTAGACTTTGCAGATGTGATTAACTTAAGGACCTGGAGATGGGGAGAGTGTCCTTGATTATGCAGGTGAGCCAGGTGTAATCACAAGAGCCCTTAAAAGGATGCAGGTGCATCAGAGCTGGAGTCAGAGTGGGTGTGATGAGACCGAAGCAGAGGTTCAAATGATGTGCTTTGAAGATGGAGGAAGGGGCCGTTGCCAGCACCTTGAATTTAGTTCACTGAAACTGCTTTTGAACTTCTGACCTCCAGAACTGCAAGAGAATAAATTTGTGTTGCCTGAAGCCACTAGGTTTGGGGTAATTTGTTACACGGCACTAGGAAATATAAGCATCATTTCCCACACAATGTAAGGCATGGAAGAAGCAGAAGAGATTTAGAGCGTGACCAAGCCTAGCTTATTCTGGGGAGTCAGGTTCTGGTTCAATGTATACATTTTGTAGCTGGAGCAAAAGAAGAAGTTCCAAGAGACATAGAGCTTGGAAGACATCTGTCTTTTAAGATTCCGTGATGCCACTCAGTAGTAACTGTTTCAGGCCTCTTGGGGGTTGCTAGAAAGGCAGAGTCTAACTTGACATGGAGTGGAGGTTCACAAGTCTTTCCATCTGCACACAGGCTTTATCTGAACTGGTGCAACTGACTTGTGGTTTACTTTACCCAGAGTTTGGGGGACAGTGTGCTGCTCTATTTCAGGGCTCATAGAAAAGAACCATCTGTAAAGCAATCTTTTTTTTTTTCTGCTTCATTGGACCCTAACTATATTAAAACTGCTTGATGCACAAAACTCTGAAGGATTTTTTTTAAATGCATATCGCTTTTCTGATCATAAAATTAATGCATGTGCACTACTATCCCAAAATGTATCCACAGACAACCTTGGATAATATTTGGGAGTATTCTATTTTCTCAAGGATAATGGTGTAAAATTCTAGAAACAGTGTGGTACAATTAAGGAAAGCCTTATTGTCTCTTGAAATGCTCATTGGCCTCAAAGAGCAGGAGAGAGATGTGAAATAACATCAGTTTTTTTTAAAAGAAATTTCCTGAAAGCTCAGAGTTAGCAAGGCTTTTCTGAAGGTTGAGCATTCTGAGGTGATGGCATTTCTATATTAAAAGGTGAGCTCTTCCTTGGTATTTGCAGCTGAGCAAGGTATTTTCATCTTTGCGAGAGGCTGTGTCTGCAGAGTCGCAAACTCAGCCTGGACCTTTCAGTAACCTTCTTAGAAATGGCGTCGAAATGGGCTGCCGCTGTTCTCCCCTCAGTTGGGGTGGTCATTGGCCGAAGTCTCAGTACCAAGCACTTGGATGTGGCTACGCAACTCTGCGTGCAATCCATTAGCATTTTTTTGTAATGAAGTCTTCGACTGGAAGCCAAACAAAAGTTGGGTTAATACTCTCCAGATTAAAAATAAAACAGTTTCCTTTCCATAAACAAAGTTAGCTGCTCAGCATGGCTTTCTCTAACAGAGTCGCAATCTGGCTCGGTTGTAGAATTCTACTTCTTTCAGCCCAACCAGAGGTTCTTAAACAGGGATCCCTTTAAACAAAGAATTTGCTTCGATATTGTGAATTTAATAGGTACAGGTGTATGCACAGATACGTACACACACAGCTGTTGTTGTGCGAGTGCCATCAGAGGAGTTAATTTGAGTTACATCACACATTGTATCAAACCCGTAAAGAAATGCTTTCAGTGCGCACCTGAAAATGAGTAACTGCAAACCTGACCTAAGGCAGCGAGGGTGCCTTCACCTGGCACAGGCACAAAGCACCATCTAGTGGTCTCTGAAATATAGCTGGAAACTGACGCATCCTAGGACTCTAACCTCGCTACTCAGGAAAGGGCTTCAGACAGCTTTTAATCCATTTCCTGATCTTTTGACTATGGGAAACCTAGGCTTTCCCTCAAAGAGAAGACCTTCTTCTTCTTCTATTGCGATTCAACAACTTCTACTATCTCAGCGAGGTGGGGAGAAAAATGTGAGTGACTCCTACCAGCTTTAGAAATGGAGAGTGGATAATATTTTTTAGTAGCTGTGTTTTACTATCTCTCTGGTTCATAATGCAACATGAAAAGATGCAGTCGTTTTTATTGTGTTGAGCATATCATTTATTCCCTTATTTCTCATTATGAAAAATTTATGTCCCTTGTGGCTCGTTCTGAAAGTTAATAAAATAGCAAAGAATAAAATAAAGATCACCCATAAATCCACCACCCAGAGTCCTAGACATATGTGTGTGTTGTAGAATTGGGGCCATGCTAGTTTACAAATTTTCTTTTTAACTTATCAGCACATTGTAAACACCTTTCCACGTCATTAATAGTTTTCTGGATTACTGTTAATCCTTTGAATGGACTGTTTCATAGTTTGTTTAATTAAACCCTCATTGTTTGAATTCAGGTTTTTCCCACTAAACATAAATAAATAACCCTCCAACCAACGGGACCTTAACCAGACGCCTCCTTGTTAACTTTCTTGGGGTTTTTGAGGCTGCAGTCCACCCTTTACTTGAGTCTCACGATACCATCGTGGTTTTCCTCCTTTTCGTCTTCTGCTGTCATTGGCTTTTTCTGGCTGTGCTTCTTATCTTTGGCGCTTTGTAGTAGTAACCGTGGCACTGTGCTGGCTAATACACAGCCACCAGACCCGTGTGGCTATTTAAATTTAAACTAATTAAAATGATATATGGGACACAGATGTAGCTCAAGTGGTTGAGTGCCCCCTTCCCATGTACGAGGTCCTGGTTCGATCCCCAGCCCTGGTACCTTAAAAAAAAAAAGGATATAAAATAAAAATCTGGCTCCTCAGACACACTCACCACACTTCAAGGGCCCAGTGGCCACAGGTGGCTAGTGGCTACTATCTTGGACAGCACCGAGATAGAACATTACCATCTTCAGAAGAGAAAGTTCTATTGAACAGCATGCAGTTGCAAGGAACAGAAACTCAGTGAAGCCCATGTTCGGGGTTGTGGTGAAATCCTACAGGAAAAGGACAAGGCATAGAAAGGCATGAGGTACAGCTGCTGCACCATGGGGCAGTGTTTGGGCAGCAACCCTCTTTATCCCTTCCCCTGGGACCCAGTAGTTCTTTTATTTGCTTCCCACTTCCCATCTATTCCATCTTCCTCCCTGAATATCAGCTTCCTTCTCCCTGCCATAACTTCTACACACCTGAGGCCATGGTTTGCTGTGGCAGGACTTGGCCTCAATGCTGTATGACTTGCCAACTCTTTAATCAACACCGCCTCACTCTGTTTCCTGTGTCTCTCAGTTCCAGTTCTCCAGGCATCTGAACCACTCATCCCAAAATAGAGCTTGGTTTCCCATAATCTCCCACTCCAGTTATATGTCCTCCCTTCAACCAATCAGCAGTGGCCAGATTCCTGGGATCGATGCTTAAGATAAGCCCTAGAATACAGCAGTCAATAGAATAATAAAGCCCCTGTGCTCAAAGAACTTACTTTCTAGCAGGGAAGCAGACCATAAGACATGTCAACAAATTAATGTGTAATGTAGTATTACCAGGGAAAGGCCAGTGCAGAGGAGAAAAATAAAGCAGTTTAAAAGATTCGAATGGCTATGGTTGGTCAGGTAAGGCCTCTCCGGGAGATGACATTTGAGCAGAGAATTTAGTAAGGAGCGAGCCACGCAAGTATCAGAGGGCAGGCACTGTCAGCAAAGGGACAGGAAGTGCCATGCCCAGAAATGGGAATGAGCACGGGAATAAATACTTGTTGAATAAATGAATGCAGGCAAGGCCAGTGCTATTCTTTACAGGTAAGTTAGTAGGTAGAAGTTCAAAGATGTAAATAGTGATGTAATAACCAGATCTAATACAGCCCTGCCTCTGGGCACGTCCCAAGGTTTGTACTCCCAAATTGGTCCCTTGGCATAGGCAAAACCAAAAATTTCTAACTGGAATTTCCACTTAGATCTCTCATCCTCACTTTAAACTGAGAACATTTAAACTTCAGTCCATCACCTTCCTTCTAAGATGGTGTCCCCCCTCACCTCTAACAAGATTTCTCATAGTGCCCTTGACTTCTCTCTTTATTTCTTATCAAGTTCTGTGCCTTCTTTGGTGTATTTCTCATGACCCCACCCTTCCCTTCTTATTTTCACAAGACAATTACTCTCCCCCACCAATGTTCTTCAATAACTTCCACATCTCTAGTTTCTTTTCTCCAAACCATTCTGCACACTGCTGCTGGATAAATCTTCCTAAAGCAATTTTCATTCTTTTATTTGTTCTTTCATTCAACAAACACTTATCAGGTATAATGCCCAGAGCTTTATCCCTCTCCCCTTTGCCAAAGCTGTTCTACTATGGCAGTATTCTCATCTTCTTCCATGCCCGACACTCCTGGGGGAGGAAATACGCACCCATCAATAACAACGATTCATTACAATGGTAATTCTCAGAATTGGAATAGGGGACATCACCATTGACAGAACATATCGGATTCTCCAGGTTTTTGTGAGTATAGTTCAAAAAGAGCATTCTGTCTTCCACTCCTTAGACTCTGACATGCCTCCCCTAAAACCAGAAAAACACGGTTAATATGCATCGGCAATATTACCAAACCTGGCCCCCAAAGCCTGCCACAAAATTTTGTGCAAAAAAACTTTTTCTCTAATTCATGACATTCTGTTGAGATACAGGTACCCAGAAAGCACAAGGTTTCTAGGCATCGAAATGTGTGTGCGATTTTTTTTTTTTAATCAATAAATGTAAATCATTACATTACAAAGCATTTATTTATTATATAACTATGTAGAAAGACGGATAACACATCTAAGATGTGACAATTTGCAAGTGAGTTGTGGTCCAATTCCGAACTGATTTTTCCATTGAAACGATGTTGGCTGTGACCTTTGAGACCAAGGCCAAGCCACCAAAGCCTGTGTGACCCATGCATAGCAGAGCTCTGGTATTCATAGTCCTGTAGACACTGAACACCATCTGTGACAGGCTCTTTCCACTTAAAAACAAGGGGGTGTGGATGGGGGAGGAGAACCACAAGACCTGGCTTCAGGTTACAGCTCAAGAATCATCTGTACATCCTCGGAAAACCTCTCTGGGGCTCAGCTTCTTCCAATATAAATTGTAAATAGTTACTCGTTTACTGACTCTTCATTGAGTGCCTACTTGGCTATTTTAAAGCACTGATACAGGTCCCAGTGAGAATGTTCATGAAAACAATTTGTAAATTCAAATTTTAAGAACAGACGGGGTTCAGGAGCCGGGCTGAGTCTCTATCCCCCTGTACAGTGGGGGCCTGCCCCTTCATACTCGATTGCTCTCCCATTACCAGGCTCTCTGCCCTCATCCTTGCTGGTCTGAAAGGCACCAGGCCCTCCTCCGAAATGAGTCTGCACCGTGCCAAGATCCTCAGGGCACTGAAGCTTTAGCCCACCTCCTCAGAAACTTAAGTCTTTGGATTGTTCGTATACCAGCAGAGCTCTGAATCCCAGCAGAGTTGCAGCCAACTCCTACTCTCCAGGTCTTCGGTCTTGCCCTGGACAACAGTGTTAGTCAGCCAAAGGGGTGCTGGCGCAAAGTACCAGAAATCTGTTGGCTTTTATAAAGGGTATTTATTTGGGGTAAAAGCTTCCAGTTACAAAGCCCTAAAGCAGGGCTTCTTAACCTGTTTTGTTCCACAGACCCCTTTGCCAATCAGGTGAAAGCCATGGACCCCTTACTAAGTCCACACTACACTGCGTATTATTTAATAAATAGATCACACCCGCACCAGCAGCCCCTCACAAGGATAATGTTTTGGTTTTTTTTTAACTTTATTTCAAGCTCATGGACTCCATGTTTAGAACTCCTGCCCTAAAGAGTCCAACTCAAGGCTGCTTTCTCACCAAAGTCAGCTGCCACGTGTTGAAGCAAAATGGTGGGCAATCTCTTCCTTTTAAGGCTCCGTGGGCCCAGCTTCCTCCTATCTCAGCTGTAGGCTGGCATAGGGCTCGTCTCTCAGGGCTTCCTAAATCAGTCTGGCATAGGGCTTGTTTCTTTCCAGGCTTTCTCAGCTGCTCAGCTGCAAACTATCAGGCAATTGGCTCATCTCTCTTCCCGGGGCCACAGGATCAAAGTTCTCTCCTCTTCCGTGTCTATGGAGCTCTCTCTCTTCTGTGTATCTTCTTCTGTGTGTCTTCTTGAGTGAGTGTCCATTTATATCAGCCTGCCAAAGGGGCGGGGACTCAATCTGAGTCACGCCCTACTGATGTGATCAAATCAAAGCCCTAATCTTAACAGGTAATTTAATCAAGACATGTCAGCTGAATCTAATGCATTCAATGGGTATCACACCCAGAGGAATAGAGTGGTTTACAGACATAATCTCTCTTTTAGGGATTCATAAATAAGCTCAAACTGCCACAACAACTAACAAAACGATGATGATGGACAAGTCCCATCCCAAGAAACAAGGAGTATCTTCAACTGCAGGCAAAGCAATTCCTTCCAGCTGCCCCAGAATATCTAAGTCCTCCCTTCTAGCCTGAAGTAGTCAAGATTGAGGAATGAACAAAATTAAGGGGGGAGTGTCACCACGAACGAAAACAGATTTATTGTAATAGTGGTTATCTTATGTTAACGGAGTAACTAAAACATTGATATAAAAAATAAAATTTAAATAAAACCTGGAGACTAGAAAATAATAAACTACTGCAGAGACCACATTAAACATCCAAGGAAGGTTGTACTAGTTGTTTGTGTGCTCAGTTATAAGAACTAATAAATCTTTCTTTCTATTTTTAATAAAAAACAGATGGAACATTTTTATTAAAACCCCTTTTCTTCAGGAAAACCAATTCCCAGATCCAGTTTCTGGAAAGCCAGGACACATGTTCTCCAGTACTAATCGAGCAGTGGGAGCGGCCCATCCTTGCCCCTTCCTCCTGCCTTGGAGCAGAGTGATGGCACTGTCACTCCAAGTGGCCAGCACCCACTGGAAATGGTGGGGAGGACAGCAAGACTTCACATCTCCCAAACAGGAACTGAAACGTGTGCCTATCCTAAATGTTCCCATAGTCAGGGCTGAGGAGGGGTAAGAGAGGGGAAACCAGGAGTTTGGGGGAGTCGAAGCAAGATAAGAGTATAGGTTGGAAAGAGAAACACTTTGGAAATTAAATGCTAAAGCTAGGATAGCCTGTTTATGTTCATAAAGATAGATTTGCTAAGATTTCAGATTGCATCACTTTCTAGATAATCCTCAGGAAGGGGTTGGGATTCTAGAATGATCAAATCCCCTTCTGCCTTCATTCCTTCTAAGTCTGCCTTTAACACTTCCAGGTTAGCAGCCACTCAGACTTCCACATCTCCAACTTCCAGAATCACTTGAGGCTTTGGCTTCAAGGCCAAAGGAACCGTCAGGATCTCCTAGCAGAGTTCAGGAAGAAGCCAACAGATTTACTGTGTCCACAACACCTGTGCCTCCATTCTTGGTCTCCCCCACTCTAGTCTCCCAATTGCTATCAGAAAGAGACCCGATATTATTTTGCAAATGTTGGTATGTATTGTGAAAATTTTGATTTTTACCCATAATAAAAAAAAAAAAAAAAAAAAGAGACCCGGGTCATTAATCCGCTTAAGCACAAACGACAGTGAACTTCGGGCACTCCTGTACTGCCTTCATAATTTTTTCCATATCTCTGGATCGCCTCTTGCTATTGATTTTTAAAGTATCTTATTGTTTTACTTAAATTAATATTTTCAGTCCTTGAAATACTGGCATAATGAGAACGCATATCACTTGCCAACTGTCAAAATAAATCCACAATGAAAACAAAACAATTCTAGCCACGTACCCTGCCTGCCAGAGGCGCTGAGCCAGAGCCCTCTCCTGAAAGGGGAAATTTCCAGGTGTTAGAGAAGCGCTAAAGCCACACTAATACCAACTGAGGCTTTCTCCTTGACTACACCAAAGGATTAGAAGCTAATTGTAAGGGAATTAACTTTCTCGTTGTGTGAGCCAGTGTAATTTAACATCACCTCCCTGGACAGCCGAGAATCATCTCATGAACCACCTACACTCTGCCAACCACGAGCGGCGAGGATGAAGTCTAAGCAGCTTAGTGTGGCATCCAAGACCCTCCATTGCCTGAGCCTTTCTTGACGCTTCTCACTCCTCCTGGACCCCAGCCCTCAGCCTCCGCACTCTGTGCTCCAGCAGCGCCTGAGCGTGCAATACTGCCCAAGCCTTGGGCGTGCCCTTTGCACAGTTTGGAATGCCCTCCTCTCTGTGTCTGCCTGAAACGCCTATTGAGCCTTCAAAGCTGTGTGCAACCATCACCTCTTCTATGCACTCGGCACTGCCCACCCGCCTCCCACCACAATTGACCGCTTTCACTTCTCTGTGACTTTTCTACCTTGCATGTTCTTCTTTTCTAAATCCATCCCATTGTAGTGGAATTGTTTATTAACAGAGGCACCTCTCCCCCTAGTGGACTGAATCCCCAGTCCCTAACATAGTGTCTGGCTCATAACTGATGCTCAGTGAATATCGATTAAACTGCACTAATGGTCCAGTGACCCAGGACTAAATGGCACCTGTGAAAAAATCAGTCTGCAATGGTGGGATGAAGTGAACTTAAGAGGGCGGAGCACCTTGGAAAGAGAGTCCTCATTCACTGTGGTAGCTAGAGTACACGGCCGCCCAGAATTTACTGTTATGAGATACAGAATAAAGCTGGAAGAATAAGGCCTTGGGGAAATTGATTTTGAAGGAAATAGAAAACCTGTTTCTACTACCCTATTAGACTTTTCATACTTCCTTCATTGTCCCCAAATCATTTTTCAATTTCCTTGAGAGCACAAGTGACAGAAAGTCACATTGTTCCCTCCATGTCTTTGAGCCACTGCTTTCCCAAATCTTCATTCCCCTTCGGCCAATTTTACTATATTGACATTTAAAATTAGAGAAAGTCAATGTCAATGAAAAATAACGTCACTAAAAATAATGATCAGTGAAAAAGAGAAAAAACCTAGGATTTTATTTCATCTTATCTCTTGTCAAACAAAATATCAGGAAATCAGACAAGAGCTCAGATCTGGCTGAGATTAGCCAGTTCTATTCCCATCGTAATCACTGCTTGTCTGCCAGGAAGTGCAATTCCTTAGACTGTCAGCCCCCTAGACTGGTGGCCGTGTTTGTGATAAAAACAAACAGATAACTTTTCAAAATACAAATCCCTGGACTTAGTGAATCAGAATCCCTGGGGTTGGAGCATAGAAATCGACCTTTGAAAACAAACGACTTCACAGGTGATTCTCTCCACAGGTGATGCTGAGTCTCTTTGCTTTGGAACCACATTACCCTAAGAGTTTCACCTAATATGATTTTCAAAATGAGACTGGGAATCACCTGAAACAAAACCTGCATTTAGTAAGTTTTAAAATGTACGTTCCCGCCACACCAAGTTCCAGTGAGTTCTATGCTATGGCCTGATAGCTTTATTTTTTTAAAAAAAGAAACTCCCCCAGGTGATTCATAGATGCCCAGTTTGAGAATCAGTGACCTGGGACAAAGGTCTCAAATGCAGATGCCTAGAGGGTGCCAGGAAGATAGTGGAAATGTGAAAAATAGTCCCAAATCATACAGTGGGGAGTAGCAAAAATTGTTGGTAACTGAAGCATGCCTGACCTCTCTAGAGCCGGTGGCAGGACATCACTCAGCTGCCACCAGCTGTAACCCATGGGGAATGTTGCCAGGTGTTCAGACTTTTCACAGGTAGAATTTTTAAAATGTGAAAATATCAAGCGTTGACAACTAACTCACTTTTTAAAAAAAAAAACAAAAATAAAAACAGTCTGCAGGCTCAGTAGGGCTCGGGGTCACCAGTTTGACACTTCTGGTCTAGGAAATGCCGTGGCATTTGTATCAGGCAAGTATTAACCAGAAATGCCTCTGTGCCTGGCTAAGTGATATGAGGTGACATGAGCCTATAACCACAACAAGCATCATGAAAGGGAAGCTGGAAAGATCTGGAATAAATACATGTAAAGGAGAGGTGGCCACTCTCATTTGAAAGCAAAGAACAAGAGCGGGGGGGAAGCACTAAAAGAAAACCAAGCACCAACTAGCAATGCAACTGGAAAAAGACATTTATAAACTAAGATCTCTTAGTTTATATGACTAAGAAGCTAAGAGACTTCAAAGGGAGTCAGGAGGTCATTCCAGAGGTTACACTAATGCACATCTCAGCAGAATCTCATTGACTGAATTTTGCCTCAAATAGCAGAGCTCCTGAGGGCTCTGGAGACATTCAGATCCTATAGTCAGGGCTGACAACTCATGCTTTGCCAGTGGGCCCTACTTTGGAATTTATGCTCCCCAGTGTGACAGAGGTGGACTCAGTTGTGCTTTCCCTACACATGGCTCTTCTGTCTTTCTATTTGAACCTATTATTAGTACTAGAGCTGGTATGTGTATGTCCTAGAGACTTAAATCTTTGGGCTGCCCATGTGCCAGCTGGGCCCTGAATCTCAACAGAGCTGCAACACATACTCTCCAGTTCATTGGTCTCACCCAGGACAACTAATAAGGAGGTGATGATGGACAACTACCATACCAGGGAACCGAGAGAGTCTACAACTGCAAGCAAGAGAGTCCCATCCATAGGCCCAAGGAATTGCAGCCCCCTCTCAATTAGAGATGGAGTGGGCATCACCATCCCAGGATCCTCATGATTGGGGAAGGAACTATGGACTAAAGTAGACGTACTGGTATTCTACAATTGACTTACTGTGATTCTAGCAATGGAAGAAATTATACCATTGATGTGGAGGCAGAGGCCACTGGAGGTTCTGAGAGCAGGGAGAGGGAAAAACAGGTGTAATACAGGGGCATTTTCGGGACTTAGGAATTGTCCTAAATGACATTGCAACGACAGATGCGGGCCATTATATATCTTTCCACAACCTACAGAATTGGGTGGGAGAGAGTGTAAACTACAATGTAAATTTTAATCCACGTTTACTGGCAATGCTCCAAAATGTGTTCATCAATTGCAATGAATGTACCTCACTAATGAAGGATGTTGTTAATGTGGGAAAATGTGGAAGGTGTGGGGAGTGAGGCATATGGGAATCCCCTATATTTTTATGTGACATTTGTGTAATCTAAGTATCTTTTTTTTTAAAGTTAAAAAAGAAAAAAAGAAAATGAAAGTAATCCATTATGTGCCCATAAAGCTTAATCATGAAGAGATAATGAGATATGAACACAACCTCACAGTTTTTTAGGTACAAAAATATTAAGTAAAATTGTTTATATCGAGTGGATTAGCAATGGTGTCCAGATATAGTATATGCTCAATTAAAAATTTTTTTAAAAAGCTACTCCTCTTGCTTTCCCTTTCCTTAAACCTCTGGTCTCACACTAAAATTAACAAGCAAGAGATTCCCAGTCTCATCTGAAAAATCTCATTAGGTGAAACTCTTAGGGTAATGAGGTTTTAGAACAACGATACTCCGAATTGCCTGTGGAGAGAATCACCTGTGAAGTCGTTTGTTTTCAAAGACCCATTTCTGTGTTCCAACATGGGTTCTGATTCACTAAGTCAGGGGATTTGTGCTTTGCAAAGTTATCCATTGGTTGTTATCACGTACATGGCCACCAGTCTAGGGCCCCGAAAGGCTAAGAAAAGCAAGCTCATGCCAAAAAGCTGCCAAACCCCTTGCCTTCCGTGTTTTCATAAAGAAAGCCGAAACCATTTCTATGACGAGAACAAGGTAGTGATGACAAAGTGATTCAAGTCCCTCACGAGAACTATCATCTCAAAGCACAAAAGTGCCCTCGCGTCTCATCACTGTTTCTTCCCTCCATGGTGGGGTCAATGATTACAAATCCTGGGCAGAGGAAGTTGATGTCCCGCAGGTCCTGCACAGGACTCTAGAAATACGTCTTTAGTTGCTAAATAAGTGGTCTTGAGAATTTTTATGGAAAATTCTGAAAAATCTGATAATACTCTGGACCAGAGTGGTCCAGTAAAGATGCCTTCACTTTACTGAACTCTGCTATGCATTGACATTAAAAATAAGAGCTTTGCTATGAAAACAATTTAATGGTAATGTTAAAAATATACACTTACAATTTAAAAGACATAATTTCACCACTTTAACATATGTTTCCTTCTTGTTTTCGTCCTCTCATCTTACGGCGCTGTGGTGGTTTGTTCCTGTTTCATGTATGACTATGGAAACCTGTTCTTAGAGTTAATCCATTCCTAGGGGTGTGAACCTGTTATAAGTAGAACCTGTTGATGAGGCTACTTCCGTTAAAGTGTGACTCATATCGATCAGGATGGGTCTTTTTTTTTTTTTTTAAAGAAGCTTTAGATTACATAAATGTTACATAAAAAATATAGGGGATTCCCATATACCCCACCCCCACCCCCACTAGTCCCCATTAACTACATCTTTCATTAGTGTGGTACATTCGTTACAATTGATGAACACATATTGAAGCATTGCCACTAACTATGGTCTATAGTTCACATTATAGTTTACTCTTTGCACTGCACAATTTTGTAGGTTTTGACTGTATCTGTCATTGCAATGTCATACAGGACAATTCCAATATCCCCAAAATGCCCCATGTTATACTATTCTTCCCTTTCCCTCCCCTCAGAACCTCTGGTGGCCACTGCCTTTATATCAATGATACAAGTTCTTCCATTGCTAGAATAATAATAAGTCTACTTGACACATAGTTGTATTCCCCTCTTATGTTTGTTCATTCCTCAATCTTGAGGATTTGGGGATGGTGATGCCCACTCAGTTTCTGATTGAGAGGGGCTTAGATCCCATGGGGCAGATGGATGGAATTGTCTTGCTTGCTGTTGTAGACACTCTGTTTTTTGGGATAGGCGTTGTCCTTCATCAGTCAGGATGGGTCTTAATCGTCTTACTGGAGTCCATTATAAATGGAATGAGTTCAGACATGAAAGAAAGTTATGGAAGCAAGAAGCTGAATCAATGAAACCCAGAAGAGAAGGGAGAGACCAACAGATGCCACCATGTGCCTTGCATGTAACAGAGGAGCCAAGGATCACCAGCAGCCAGTCCTCTGGAAGAGAGCATCACCTTGATGATGCCTTGATTCAAATATTTTCCCAGCCTCAAAACTGTGAGCAAATAAATTCCCATTGTTTAACTGGACCCATTTCATGGTATTTGCTTCGAGCCACCTAGGAAATTAAAACAGTGCCTTGCAGAGAGTAAAGACTCAATAAATATTTGCTTAAGAACTTAATGAATGAATGAACTTCTGAAATCAAAACATACAAATCAATTTTGTACTCTGCTTTGCTCTCTTCCATTATGTCATGAATCTTTCATAAACTCCCACAGACTTCAAACAGATCACATTTCTCTACCTTTTTTGTTGATTTTTTTCTGGTAATAAAATCAGAAAAATATAAGAGCTTAAAATGAATTCCTTTATCCCACTCCCCAGAAACAACCACTTGTTGAGATATTTTCTCCCAGGATTTATTATATAAATCTTTTTCTTTACCTATGGAGAATTTCTATCCAGATTGTTTCATTTACAATGGCACTGCAAGTATCTCTCATGTCATGGGAAGTCAGTTGTCACCATTATTTTATTAACTGCATATCATCCCAGTCTGTTGGATATGCCTAGAATGTTGACAATTAAGTTGTTCATCATTTTTGTCATAAAATGATATAAATTCTAGTTAATTGGAGTGTTTTCAAGGATCCTTTTTAAATGGGGTATATGAATGGCACAATGTCCTTATATCTCCCAGCATGTTGTGTTTTATTTTTCATATAAAAAATAGAGATTGACAGGGTATAATATTCTTTCCCCAACACACTCACTTAGGCATCAATTTATTGTCTTTAGGCATTTAATGTAGCTGAAATAATAAGCCAGTGATATTTACATTTATTCATTTGAAGATTACTTGAATACTTGACTGATAATTTTATTTAAATATTTTGCCAGATGTGTCTAGGTATAGGTTAATTTTTATTATTTTTTGCCAAGAGTAAGGTAAATCCTTCAGATTGAGGGATTGTTTAGTTTTGTTTTGTTTTTTAGCCCTGAAAAGTTTTCTTCAGTTCTGTCTTTGATTCTTTGGTTGATGCTTGTGTTCCTGTTGTTTGGATTTTTTTTCTTAGCTACGCAACCATTCTTAATTTGGTGCATTCCTCTTTATCTCCCATCTCTAGGTGACCAAAATAGTTTATATCCTAAACAGGACAATTCTGAAAGTAAAAAGTGAGAGGAAGTGTTAATAATTGCCCTGGACATGGGTATGGAACAGAAACTGTCTGAGTACAAACTGAGACACACAACCACCTGCCCATCCTTTCTCTCGTTATTTACAGTCTTGATTCATTTGTTATGTCTCCTAGAAGATTTTCTTGATTTATTTTCCATATCACTAATTCGGTGTTTTGTAGTGTTGATTATGCCTTTTATGCATCCAAAGCTTTTTTTTTTTTTTTTTTTAATTTTTATTAGAGAAGTGTGGGTTTACAGAACAGTCATGCAAACGCTGTCATTCACACCTTGCATTGCATAGTACATTGTTACAATTGATGAAAGCACATTTTTATAATTGTGCTATTAACTATGGTCCATGCTTTAACTTAGGGTTCATTGTGTTGTGCAGTTCCATGGATTTTAAGAAATTTGTATTCTTGTACCATGTATATAGTCTATCATTTCCCCCTTTTAATCACATTCAGATCTATAGTTCGGTGCCGTTAATTCTGTTCACGATCTTGTGCTACCAGCACCACCATCCATTACCAAAACATTTCCATCATTCCACACAGAAACTCTATTTATTTTAAGCCTTAACTCCTTATTTCCTGTTTGAATTCTATTATTGGATTTTTAGTTTCCCTGTGGTCTTTCCATCTAATGCTATTCTTTTTCATTCCATCCTATTATTTTTCATCTCAATGTGTTCTCCTCTTGTGTGCTTCTCATATTTCATGAAAGTCATCATATCTTGCTCATTGTTGAAATGCTAGTTTTATTGTTGAAATGCTAGGTTTTTTATTTTTCTTGTGACTTCTGAAGTAAATCATTTTCAGAGTATGTATGCCTCTGCTTTTGAAGCTTCTCTCTGCCTTATTCCGCACCATGGTGTTTTGTGTTTGTTTATTTATTGGAGAGGGGATCAGTTTACTTATTCTGAAACAATAAGAAGTCTATCCATACCCTGTGTTTTCCAAGATGCAGGATGCTTAGATTGTTCACTGTTCTACTTTGGATTCACTTACGTGCTGGATTAATCCCTTTCCGTTAAATACAGCGGGATGGTAATTTGCCGTGCACATCACCTAAACCAAGTCTCTGTCTTCAGCAGCCATCAAGCCCGTGACTGGCTCTGCTGAATGGAGATGGGCTCTACTTCTCCCCTGCTGCTTTGCTTTCTGATACTCAAACAAGGGGTCCTTAACCAGGCACATGACCTACTCAGGCTCCTGGCCCACAGTCTTAGGAGACACAGGCTTGTGTATGTGGAAACTTTCTCAGGTGATTCTGATATGCCCTCTTGGCTCAGAGGCGCTGACCTGAACCAAAGAAGTACATGGAGACTGGGGGGGACAAAACAAAACAGCTGTCAGTTTGCATGTCCAGTAGGCAACTCCTGATTCTTCTCCCTCCTATGGTGAGGTTCTTGTGGGAATTTTACCTCTCCCATACACAATGCTCTTGAAGATGCAGTTTCTCTCTGGATTCAGGAATAAAAATATTCATCAGAGGACTGAAGTAATTGGCACTCTGGCACCTCAAAAAGCAGAACCCATGCAGTAGAGGGGTAGTGATAACTCTTCCAAATGAGTAAGGGATGGAAGGGAAGGGTGACGGTCCTCATAGGAGTTATAGGAGCCAGAAGACCCAGAGTCCCTGGGTATGAATCCCAGCTCTACCACTTACTAGCTCAATGCAACAGGGAAAAATCATTAATCTCTCTATGCCTTATTTTCCCCATCTGCAAGATGTGGATGATAGAAACTCTCTCTCTGGGTTTTAAGAAAGTGTTAAGAAGTGCTTGGTACATGCTAAGTGTTCAAGAAATATTAGCTATTATTTCAGATAGGATATCACTCATATTTTTTCAATCTTGTTCCACCAGTCTTGAAGTTTGTGTCGCATCCTTCCAGTTTCCAGCAATAAGTTAATTGTTAATAGAAGTTTATAGAGTTGTGAGCGCTCCTGTTTTTCAGTCTCATCTGACAATTTAGTGGGAAGTAGGGGGCTACGGCATCATATCTGCCCCTGCATTTTCTTGGAATTTTATGGATAAGTTCTTGAATGGTAATCCATCACCAGAGCTTTGACTTGCACAAGCAGTCAATCATTTCATTTCTCTCCGTGCACTCATGCCATGTCCTGATGGCTGCCTTGTCTACCTCATCTCTCCTTCTACTTGGTTCTGTGGCTTCAGAGAAGCTTTGAAGTATGGTGAACTCCATGACCTGATTTGAAACATGCCAGTACTGGACAAGCTAGTGAGGTCCAGGAAGAAAGTTGTTCTCTGTAGTCAAAAGGTCCCTGTGGGTGAAGGTCGTTAGGAGGTCAATTTAGCTCAAAACCAAGATCTTTCTAAGCTTTCCCTGACTGACTAAACTGCCAGATAGTGAGTGTCTGAGTCAGGGCCAGTCAGGAGGTATAAACCATACCCATTATGTGAAGAGAGGGAATTTAATGTAAAGAATTAGCTGATACGAGGTTGTTAATTATGTCACTGAAAGGATATTAAGGGAACTCTACAAGTACCATGAAGGGAGCCAATGCTGGAAGCAGTTACCATCCCTGCGGCCAAGGAAACAATAGGAAGAAGCCGGTAATGCTAACACCTAGAAGCTTCGAGAAGGAGTTCCTTGAAGCTGAAACTCAGACATATGGGAAACTGGGTGCTGCTTGGCTGGTGATGGCATTTCAAGCTCAAAGAGGGGGTCCTGAAGACTTGGACCCAGAGTTGGCTAGCTGGGTGGTGTCAGTGTCTCGGGGGGAGATGATGAAGCCATTCTGCAGCCACTCTGGGAAGGACCTGCTGGTGTGGAGTGAAGACGCACTGCTGGGGTGACGCTTCAGGGACCTCAAGAAAACAGAAAGCCCACCGGAAGCAAACAGAACACAGACAGGATGAAGCTAATAGCTTCTCCAACTCCAGTCTTGCAGTCTCCCCCTAGTGGCCTCTACCGACAGAGATACCAGGATCCTGCTGGCAAAACAGAAATGTGGTTTGTAGAGTCCCAAGTCTGGCCTCCCAAAGCATAGAATAGAAAAGTAGGTTTGGAGCTGAGAGATCATAACCGTCTCGGTCACAGTGAATCATCCAAAGTGTCAAAGGCATAGTAGCAATCATTTTCAGCATTCATTCTGCCGTACTAGGCACTAAGCATCCGACATTATTATATTTGATTCTTACTAAATCCTCTCAGGCAGCTACTATGTCTGCCTCCATCTTACTGATAAAGAAGTTAGGGGTTAGAGACTTTAAGTAACTAGCCTAAGCTCACTTAGCTAATGATACACAAAGCCAGGAACCCTGCTCCAAAGCCTCCTAGGGTGGATGGTATGGATGCTATGATTTCCTCTAACTCTGAGATGCCTTCATGTGTAATTGATGTCTCTTTGCTCAACACTGTTTGATTTTGTTGTATTCTCAATAAAAATTATTTCACAACATTGAACTCAGTATGTTAGGCGTGTGTACATAACTGCTGAGAGCTGTAGAGACTGGGCAATTTTCCAATTCATCTGAACTAAACAGATAGTCAAATCAGACAATTCAAACTATAGAAGAAATATATTAATGTGAATTATTTGCCTTAGCTATCTACTTTGTCTTTCAGATTGCCTGGGGCAATGCCTAGTCGCCCATTGACTTTATACCACATAATGTCACTGTGATTGTGTGGCAAAACCTCCCTCAGGTACCTCATACAGAGGCTGATTCTTCTCAGTAGCCCCTCCTATGGGAAAGCAGGCTGGGTAAACTGATTATATGATTTCTCCATACATAGAAATCCCCTAGTTACATAGGGGTCTAAAAAACGGGGTGGAAACTGGAAAGCATCACCCCAATGCCTATCTCTAGACCAGGGGTTCTTAACCTGCTTTGTTCCATGGACCCCTTTGCCAGGCAGGTGAAAACCATGGACCCCTTCCTAAGTCCACACTACACCGTGTATTATTTAATAAATATATCACACCCGCACCAACACGCCCCCACAAGAATAATGTGTTTTTTAATTTTCAATCCAAGCTCATGGACCCCCTGAAATCTTTTCCATGGACCCTTTGTGGGTCTGCAGACCCCTGGTTAAGAACCCCTGTTCTAGTCTAATAGAGATCTCTGCTTTGAGAGTAAATTCATGTTGGTGAGAACTTGAGGCCTCATCAATCATATGCCAACCCTTAAGATATCAGCAAAATATTTCTGCAAAGGATTACCATTATTTGTGCATCTTTTGGCATTCTCCATACAACAATAAATTATATTTTTGTTTTAATTTGTATTTATGCTTGAGACCCAGAAATAATAATCATAGAATTTCTCTGAGATAAAGAATTCGATTGGAACACAAAATAGCTCCAATCTCTAGTTCAAGATTTTTTGGTAGTTGAGTCCTCGAGCCTTAATTATCTTAGCTTCTGAGTTTCCACTCACCCACCGCCATTCTACTCAGACCCCCCAATTATCATTTACCTATAAATACCTCCCTAGTTTTTAAAGACTGGGCTGAGACCACTAATATTTCAAATATAATTTGTCATCCCTTCACTCCACCCCACTCCCCATATACAAATTATTGGGATTTACACAGTTTTCTGAAACAAAGGATTTCCATGAAAAAAAAATCCAGAAGAAGGAGACTAAAAGAGATGGTGTGGAGAATATGTTTAAGAGAATGTGTGTAGAATAAGTTTAAGTTTGAGGCCTTCAAACAGCAACAGCTGTTTGGTATCATACCAATGTGGAATTGGTATCATAAAAATACCAATCCCACATTCTCTCACAGACTCTTTCATAATTGACAGAAGAATAAATACAGTGTAGAGTTAGTAGAGTGTCTCGTTCCCTTTGGGTCTTAGGCACAGGGCACAAGGCCTTTTTGTATCTTTATAATAAAAGCCATCACTCACACATGATGAGGATTTCATAATTTACAACGTGGTTTTATTCACCTAACCTCACACACATAATGACCTACTCCAGGAGAAGGATATTACTCCCTCAAATGACAAATAAAGAAACTGAGCTCAGGGATTTTATTACCAAATAAGTATTAAAATGTGGTTTTCTGCTTTGAAGTCCAGTCCTCTTTCCCTGAGATAACTGCATCTTCTGAGATTCTTCTTCTGAGAGCTCGGGCAGCAAGTATATGAGCTGCTGTGGCACCAACTTCAGGCTCCAAACGTCTGCATTTCTGTCCTGAGATTTTAATTACCAGGGTCTGCTGCCTCAGCACAACCAGGGATAGCCTACGAAAGACCCCATGACCAAAAAGTTGCACTCAGTTTCAAGAAAAGGTATATACTTTTAAACCTGCTTCTAGATTACCCCCTTGGCATCTTAAAGCATTATTTATTATCATCTGGAGCTACTAAAGTGGATAAATAATCAATCTTGTCTTGTTCTGGAAAAGACTGAATTTTTAAAGACTTATTTGACCTTGAACACGCATTAACATATTTACCATTAGTTTTCTTACTCATGTCCAGCCTCTAGAATTCTTGAGCAGCACATCTTCCTAGGAAAAATCAATTTTTAAAGAGAAAAAGAAATACTTAAAGAATTGCAATACAGGTTATAGCTGGGAAAATGTGAGCAAGCTGTTAAAAAAGAGAAGTCCATTGCCAGGAGTCATGAGAACATTTTGAAATTGCCTGTGTTTTGATTATTTTGGATCCTTTTCAAAAGTTTTTAAAAATATTTACAATGGGGGAAACAGATGTGGCTCAAGCATATAGGAGGTCCAGGGTTTGAGTCTCCTGGTGAAAGGCAAGTTGGCCCACACAGCGAGCTGGCCCACGCAGAAGTTCTGGCCCGCACAGAGAGCTGGCGCAGCCAGATGATGCAACAAAACGAGACCCAGAAGAGAGACAATAAGAGACGCAGCAGACCAGGGAACTGAGGTGGAGCAAGAGATTGAGTGCCTCTCTCCCACTCCGGAGGGTCCCAGGATCAGTTCCCAGTGCCACCTAAAGAGAAGACAAGCAGACACAGAAGAACACACAGAAAGCAGACTTTAAATAAGTAAATAAAACAAATCTTAAAAAAAAATTACAGTGGTTAAAAAATTTAATCTTGAGCTTTCTACTATTTCTACTATTTTCTACTATTATGTGGGATTCATAAAAGAAGTCCTATACCATATTCATATGTTGGGGATTTACTGCTAAATTTTATGTGGGAGTCTGCAAAGTTATGTTGAGAATATTTAAAAAACATCTGGGAGACATTAGTATAGAACTTATAATTTTGGAACTAGATACTCACTCGTCCTGTATAAAAATGTGAGGATAGCCATAGAAATGCATGAGACAAATTGCCATTTCATTACTCTGATGATTTATGCTTTTAACCAAGATGATAACTTTAATACTGGATCTCTAAGCCAAATGATCCATCATTAACTATATCCTAAACAGAACCCATCATGAGAGGTATTATATGTATTTCCTAGACCACTTAAATATTTATGACCTTGGGCTCTTTGTAGGGCTGAGCCGCAGGACTCCACTGCTTCTTCCTTACAGAGCTTTCCTCTCCTGCTATAGTTCAGCAATACTACAAAATACCCCCTATTTCCAATGGAGTAAAATATGCTTTCATTGGCTCTACTTTTAAAGCCATCACAAAAACTACATCACCCTGCTTGAAAAGATATTCGAAGGGCATATACGATGTCAGTCCCCCCACCATTAGACAACACATTGACCACAATAAATAATGCTAAATCCTTGGAAAGCATAAAACCCAATTTGTTACTAAAATCTTAAAATAGGATCACATTAGCTATTGAATGATCCATTGACTAATATTAGCAGTTAATCACTGACATGCCTTAGGGTCCTTTAGAATGGAAAAGATTTTACTCTCATCAGTTAACTCATTTTAGAATCTTTATCCGAACTGTAATAGTGCTTTTCTTCTCCTTTTACCTAAGTCTGTTACATATTCAGTACTTCCATGGCCCCAACCCCTACCCTTTTGCATTGAGGAACTCCCTCTTTTCCTTACCTGATAGTCAGCAGCGTGACTTGGTCAACATTTAGGGGGAAGCCTTGCCAAAGAACTATCAAGAGAATTGAGCAATTTTCCATGTCATGCTCCTTTCTACTCTCCTGTCCAGCAGAAAATTACGGGTGAAGAAGAGCAGAACATGACCCTTCTCCAGAGCTTCCTAGCATTCCAAGAGGGAAGTAAAAGTTCACTATCTACTAGTCCCCAAGCCTTAGGGTGCTTTGTCTGTCACCATCAAGGGTGAAAACAGTTGCCTTGAAATTGTCTTATAACTGTCGGCAAGTGCATAGTGTTGGAGATGGCTCTGCTGTTACTGGGAGCAGGTGTAATAAGGTACAAGAAGAACAGGAGTGTTTGCTTAAACTAGATCCGATAAATGTGTTAAGAATTAATTTACTTTTTAAGTAATAAGACTTCCATTTATATCCATGTCTTATTTCTGAGGACCTGTCCATGTGGAATATTTTAGGAGACATATGAAGAAAGCATCACCAGGGCCACCAAAAGGAAGAAGGCCTTTCTGGACTGTTCCAAAGAGATACAGGATCAGGCAATAAACTGTCCGTAAAGAAGAGCACAGTCGAGTGGGTCTATATGGGATTTTGGTTTGAATTCCATTGTGTAACCTTCCTAGATGTAAGCAATTATTGATGATAACAAATGAAGCTAGCCAGCGGATCCCCAGTTCAGTTCGTTAACGATTACCATGGACCGAGAAGTAAAGAAATTGCTGCTGTAGCTACAACCCTCGGGCTACTTATGCACTACCATGCATAATGCTACCTTCCATAAGACAAAATATACTGTTGGGGAATTTTACACTGCGTTTTTAACCTGCTATTTCCACAGTTGACATTTCAACATCATGATCGTGTAATCTCCCGGGAGATACTGGCATCTTTTGCAAATTTCAGTGGCTGTTGAATAATTACTGTTGGGATGTTTCTTGCATCTCATTTCCTGATTTAGTCTCACCACCTCATTGCAAGTCTGTGAGTTCTTGACTGAAATCTGTGAGTTTATCTGCAAGTGGGAGAAAGGGGGTGGGAGTGACAGATCAATCTACTTGGACTTGAGAGACTATAAAACTTGGTCATTTGGCCACACATTCACTCATGTTCTTCCTCTTGGTCTCCCTTGTGTACAACGTTCTACGTTTTTAGATAAGTGCGAAGGTGCAGAATGAAATCTGTGTCCAAGGAACATACTGAAGCTTCCTGACCTATATCTGGGCATTAAATGAGCTGCTGCTTACAAAGAACCTCTGATGACCTCCTCTGGCAGCAAGTCTGCTGCTCAGCCACATGGACACTCAGGCACTTTTGCCTAATGACCAACCCCAAAAGGACAGGCAGCATTTCCCTGAAGTGGTTTACGATGCAATGTATCCTAAGTTGAATGTGATCATGTCAGTCCTTCCAGTGCCCTGATTGCATAATCTGGTCGTTATTCTTTAAGAATACCTCCAATCCCTCTCCAGATTATGGCTCTATATAAAAGTGGCTAGAATGGATCACAGAAGAATAAGGGTTAATCTTGTTCACTTCTCAGGGTTACTATTAAAGGTGTAAGAAATTCACATTCATCCTGAAAACAGACCAGGGCCACGCAGGGCCGAAGGGTTATTTAAGTGCATCTGGCCCTCATTCAATTGTTCTGGCTTCGCAGTAGATGGAGCGCCAGCAGAGACTGATTATATTGGAAGAAATGGAAAGGTCAGAAGGATGAATTAACTACTAAACTGTCAGTGAGGAGCCTCTGTATTCCTTTGAAAAGAAGGTTCTAGTAGTAGTAGTAGTAGTAGGTAGGGCAGAGCAGGACTAGAGGGAATAAGATATGAATTAAAAAATAAAAAAATAAAAAATTAAAAAAGATGAATTAAATCCTCTTGATTTCAGCTGGAATACCTCTTCCCTAAGAAAACCTTTCCTCATTCCCCACACTAGGTCATTCCAAAATGCACTTTCTATACACTCCTTACATTAGGTTCACAGAACTTTTCATGGTTTGTACTTATGATTTTATTTGGAAAGTGTCTTGCCTCTCATTTTCTGATTAAGTCTCACCTGGCAGTAAAATGTAACGATTGAAAATATGGCCGCTGGAGCTTGATTTTGACTACCATCTTAATTGTTGTGTAACCTTAGTTTCCTCCTTTGTAAAATGGGGGTGTTACTTCCTCCATTGTAGAGCTGTTGTGAGGATTAAATGAAGAAATAGTTGTAAAGCACTTAGAACAGTTCCTGGCACATAGCACACATTAATCCAAGAAGTGCCAACTACTATTATTATAACAGTTATTATTATTATTAGTGTGGTTATTTTATTAATATCTTCTCCCCTTGAGACTCTAAGCTCCATGAGAGCAGAAATCATGTCCAGTTTACTCACCATTACATTCCCAAAATATATCATACTGCCCGGTATATAGTAGGAATTCAATATAAACATTTTCAGATTAAATCAGTAAATCCAATTTTTTTTTTGCCTAGAAACATGAGTTGCTCTGGAAGTGAATATGACCTCAAACACCAAAAGATTAAGTTGCACCCTCATTGTGGTGTGCTGTGGCACATATTTGCCCTATTCTATCAGGAAATCTGTTACTGAAAAATATTTTAGGAAACATGATTTGATCCACAGGAAATCCAGTTTTGTAGTAAAGAGCTATGACTTGTTTTTTAGTTTTTCTAATAATATCTAAAGTGTCTCATCTTTTTAAGACATTAGCCAAAGCAGCAAGCTGTTTGAATATGATGATAATGGTTTCTAATGCTCAGTAAATACAGTCACTTACCATCATTATGCTCATTTTAAAGGAAGTCCTTGGCCTTGTGTTTACACAAGAGAGATAAATAGAGATAGAGCCCTAAAGGAGGTAAATGTTTAGATAAAGAAATTTAGAGGCCGAGATGGAGATAGAGATGGAGATAGAAGCATAACTGAAGTCAGAAGGAGCACAAGATACAGGGATGGATGGAGAGAGAGGTAACAAAGAAAGGCAGATTTCTAAGGTCAACCACCCCCTCAAAATTCCACTGGACAATTTCTGAGACCTCTCTTACCAATCAAAAAGCAAGCTTTTAAAGCTTTCAGCAGAAAGATAAATTTTCATCCTCGGTATAGAGGCATCCTGACTCCCTGAGTCACTCAGCCGACAAATGCTAATGCTGTTCCAGACCCTGGGGGGTGTGGTGGAGAACCAGTGTCCGGGCCCTCGAGGAACCTACTTTTATTTTAATATGAGAAAAAATTCAACAAACACTTGGACAGGTAAGTAAGAGAATTTCAGTTATTGACCCAGGCTCTGAAGGAGATAAAAGAGTGTGATGTGAGAAGGATCCCTTTGATGGTGGCTGGCACTGTGGGGAGGCTGCTCGAGTTATGGTGAGACCTGAATGCTGAGAAAGAATCAGGAACGTAGAGCGCTGAGGCACGACAGAGGAAGGAAGAGCAAGTGCAAGGCTCTGAGACAGGAGTAAGCTCGAGCATAATGGTTTTGAGACCACGCCGGTTAGAGCTATAGGCAGGGCCAGGTCATTTCGGGTATGCCCTAAAGAGATTGCATTTTGCTTTAGTTGCAGTGGGAAGCTATTAAAATGTTTTAGCAAGGGGGAAATGAGAATTTATATTCTTAAAAGGTCACTCTGGCTGCTGCATGTAGAACGGATCACCCAGACAGGCAGTGGTGGAGGCAGGGAGACAAGTGAGGAGACTGTCCCATTAGCCCAGGTCTGAGATTAGGGAGGCTTGCTCTAGAAGCAGTGAGATGGTGAGAGGGCTTGAAGTCAGGATATATTTTGGAGTGAATGAGACTTACATTTATAGTTTGAATTATGCCTCTCAAAAATATATGTTGAAAGCCTAATCCCCAGAACCTCAGAATGTGACTTTAATTGGATGTAGGGTCCTTTCAGGTGTAAGTAGTTCAGGTCAGATGAGGTCACAATGTTACCTCATGTAGGTTCTTGAGTATGCTGCAGAAATGAATTTCAAGAGCACATCGGGTTAGTTAGGCCAGTAATTTATTAAGGAATGGTGAGAAGAGAAATGGGAGAAAATCACCGATCATAGGTCCCAGGTAGAGAGGAAGGGGCTGAACGGAGAGGTACCAAATCAGTCATAAAGAGGACTGATTTATAGACTATGATGGCCCATTACAGATTATAAATGCCAAGGTTCTACTTTCATAGTGATCCAGGCGGGGGCCAAGAAGGCCAGAACAGGGGTCCACAGGGCTTAAGCCCTGCCCTGATCCAACCTGGCCACACCTCAACTGATAATGACACCTCCAGAGGTCCTATTTACACACGGGTTCACACCCGCAGGGAAGCAACGGGGAGTAAGACCTGAACATGGCTTTTGTGGGGGGCAGGATTCTGTCCCCAACTCTGTATAGGTGTGTCTCTAAATTCAAGTAAACTGAACCCTAAGTACTTTCTTTTTATGCAAAATACTAAGGAACTTTCTGATTTGCATAATAATAGGTGGGTTATTTCAAGCTTTTAAAATCCTAATAAAACTTGTCAACTTCATCTGTCTTCTTCTTTCCTTTTCGATTATCTTCTTTATTGCCTTTCCATTTTCGCTTTGTTAGGATATCATTCTGTGTTAATCACTGAGATTTTAGAGTCATTTCTCCTTTTTTATAATGGTATCTCACTGTAGATAACAGATAAATCACTGACCGTTTGCCTGAATACCTTTGTATTCAGTGTTGAATATTTAAAGCAAATTCAACTATGAATAATTTATGAAGCACAAAAATATTTTCCCCCAAACCGTCTTGAGTGTAAAGAAAATGGACTGACACACATTGAGTTTGCGTGTGTCATGATGCACTTGTGTTTCCTTGTGCCTTAGGCATGGACTCACTCCAGCAGTTCTGTCAGTCCTCTCTGCATTCAGGTGCCACTTTTCTGATTGACATCGGAGAAGATTTGTGTCATCTGAAAGGATAAGATTTTATGGGAAAGCAGATAATAATTACTCTTGTCTCTGGAGAGGTACCATATTAGTCAAGTCAGGAAGAAAATGACTCGTAAAAAATATACACACACCTCAGCTAAAGGTCGACCTCTGTCTAAATCACCATTCATCCATGTGGAGCGAGTTGCAATACAGTGTGTTGTGGGAATGCAGTCTTGGGCACCACAGAAACTTTTAGAAAATGACCACTTGATTACTTACCAGCACAAAGGGCCCAAAAAAGCGGGGGAAGAGAGCCCATCACGGCCGGTCTCCCTGGGTGGCCAAACTCATCAGGCCGAGGTCAAGATGGCAGCTTCGTGTCAGAGAAGAGAGACAAATCTGTGCTGCCCAAAGGTGGGGTATTTATCCACCCCAGGGGGAGGGGGCCCTTCCACCCTAATAAGCAGCCTGGGCTACTTGTTCTTGGGCTTCCAGGCATGGTCAGGCCATTTCATTAGACCTGGCATCTCCCCCAGGCTGTGGAATGGAAACCGAAGGGCGAGGGCTGGGAGGTGGATTCTGAGGGTGTGTCTGTGACTTCCCCAGATATTCATGCATTCATTCAAGCAACAAACTGTCACTGTGAGTCTGTTATTTTCTGGACACTGCTACCTGGGATGTTATAAAGGCAGCATCTCCGACCTACCAAACAGTCCAGTGAAGAAGAGAGATGAGTAAACTAGAAATGACTACGTCATGTAATAAGTGATTGGGGGGTGCACAGAGTGCGGTGGGGCAGGGGAGGAAAGAGAGGCAAGTCATTCAGTTTGAACTGGCAAGGGAGGCAAGCCAGGGAGCTTTTTCTGCAAACAAGGGGCCTGAGCACAGCCTTGAAAGAGGATGGGGAGTTAGTCCTGCAAAGAGAGGTAAAAAGTGTTCTGAGCAGAGAAAATAACCTATCCACGGGAATGGAGGCAAGAGCCCTGGGCACTTGTGGAATTCCGAGATGTTTGCAGTGGTTTCCAAGGTAAACAGAAGCTAAGATACATTTAGGCAATTAAATAAACGCGACAAAGTGACACCACCATTGTGCTTCAAAGGAGATGATCACGAGGCCTAGAATACATAGAGATGAATCTGCTCTGATCAGATACTCCAGGGTCATTCAAGATAATGAAAAGAAAGGGGAAAAGATCACCAATATTGTGATTTTAGCATTTTGAGATGCTGGACTATGTTCTAAACTCTGGTTGACATTTTTCTCTTTTTTTTTCTAGAAATAATAAGGACCTCTTAAGGTCTTTCTCTCTTTGTGGGTCTATGCTTGCTGGACTCACTTAGAAAACATTATAATGCTCTTTGGAGACTCTTCCCATTTAAAAGCCTAGAAGCTTTTGGTGTAATATATGAGTGTTTCAAGGAAAATAATGGCAATAGATGCTAAATAATGTTAACAGAATTCATATATAGGGACAGCAAATAATTGCAAACAGAGATCATTTCAGGATCCATACAGTAAATCAGATATAAACCCAGAAAATTCATTTGATTTGATTTGATTCTTCTTAGCACTAAATATAATTAGTAATTAGTGCTTCTGTGTTCTTAAGACATGAGATGATTTTATATGTCTGTCACCGTGGAGAAGAAAAATCAGCAAATTCATAAATCAGTGTGCTCTTCATACCCCTCTTACAAAAGGCAATTTACTGGCTTAAGCACTAGAGAGAGGAATTAGAACGTGCAAGTTTTGGCTGAGCATGAATCTTTCTTTTAAAAATCCAGAGGTAAAATTAAATACACATGGAAATATTAAAATTTAGCCATATTCACATCATTTAGTCATATTAAAATTGAGTCATATTCACTAAAGACTACAATAGCAACAGACCACCTCAATTAACCTTTGTAATAGAAAGAGAAATGCCTCCAATTCATTCTTGCCCCTTAATTCGTGGCCTTCCATAAACTGCACAGAAGCTTGGGCTAGGCGAACTTTTAGGTCCCTTCCAAGCCCAATGCCAAAATCATGAGTGCGTTAGTTGGCTTTTGGTGGATCATTCAAGCTAATATTTCTGCCCTGATTACACTGGGCTTGAATGGATACGGGCCATGATCTGACAAGTGAGTTCACAACAGGGCCAGAATCTCACCCAAATCTAAGAATCTGAAAACTAGCCAACTTGGTGTTTGTTGTTGTTGTTGGGTTTTTTTTGTTTGTTTGTTTGTTTGTTTTCATTTCTTATTCTGCTGCAGGGCTCACATAGACCTTCCTGAAAGAACAAGGACCTGTTCATTCAGGATTCACTGTCCTGGACCTGAGGTCACGAAAACCGCTTTAAGAACCTTTGGGTTTGATCACTTTAAAAGCTAAATGCAATATTTCCAATGCCTTGTTATTCTGAACCATGATTTGAAAGGTACAAAGAATAAATTATACTAATGTGCTCCAAGTAATTCAAGTGAAATAAAATGTCATCGCAGCAAAGCTTAATCATAATTAGTAGATCACAAATTTTGAAATAAGGTACTCAAATGGAAATTTACTGAGATTCCATTTAATGACATGCTAAGACTATTTTTAGAGTTCAACTGGTCAATGTCAGTAGCAAGCAATGAATGTGAGTTAATAAAATTTTTTTAATTCCCAATTGAGATAAGCAGCCAGTAAGCAGTTAAACTGATTTAATATTTGTGGAATTAATTTGGGCTGATATCCCAGTATATATGAAAGGCATATTACATCACAATTAGTTGAACTATAGTATAAAGGTTCAAAACATACTAGTATCAATAAAAAATGGCTTATGGAATTGAGAAATAAAGTTCATGTCAAGTGCAGTGTCAGTTCTAGAGGATATTTAAAAATAAAAATGATCAGCATTCAGCTGAGTTTTCATTCTATGTGTGATAAAGTCAATTAGCATGTGATATAAGCCATCTCTTAGTAATAGTTTCAAGCTGCATTGACATAAAGTAATCAAATTTCCATAGGAAATTTAACTTGCCTGCTAGACAGTTTAATTATCCGGTGAACATTTCAATAGTTCCCATTATAAGAAAATATGCCAGAGTTTGTCACCGAGAATGTCTATAACAAGAGTTTGACTACGTCAATAAATTTTAATTATCTTGTAAATCATCTGCCTGCTGATAGATATAAATGTGCTTATTCCTTCAAATATGACTTAATTTGACCAAGATCTAGTGGGCGAAACAGGAACTAACATCAGTTTTTTAAGCAACACCTTCATTCCAAAAGTTTTTAAAATTTGACAAAAAAAATTTTCCCTTTGTAAAATAAAAGATGAAAAAATGGGCATTGAGTTGGAAAATTATAGCCAACTTTAAATCCTACTGCAGAAATGCCTCCTTTACTCCTCCTACCTTGGTCATCAAACCCACCACCCCTGCTGTCCGAGAAGAGATATTTGAATGATGTCTTCTACTTTCACAGTGTTCTCCCCTTTAGAAAGCACTTTCACAGTATAATGTTATGTGGTCCCTAAATTGCTCTGAAGTAGCTGGTTGACAATATTATTCTCCTGTTACCAGTGAAGAAGTGGAAGTCTGAGCTTCTCCACGGCAATCCTGATTTCAAATCCAATCAATCTCCTCAATGCTGCTAAAGCTGATCCGTTTTACTGGTAGGATGGTCCTTGATGTTTTTAACTCTTATTTTAGACAAAACTGTAACATGCTTGTGCTCTTTTTCTAGCTCAAAGCATATCATAAGGGGCTGCAAGGAGTTGATGAAGGTAGGCACACTGACTCAGCAAAATGGAATAGCAGATAACCTGACACTGTGGCAGGAAAGAGAGAAAATACTTTTTTTTTTTTTTTGAGGTACCGGGGGCCGGGGATTGAACCCAGGACCTCATATGTGGGAATCTGGTGCTCAACCACTGAGCCACATGGGCTCCCCTGAGTTGGTTTTTTTCCTTTGTTTTCCTTGTTGGTTTTTGTGGTTTTTTTTAGGAGGCACCGGGAACAGAACCTGGGACCGCCCGTGTGGGAAGCAGGCACTCGACCGCTTGAGCCACACCTGCTCCCCAAAAATACATTTTTTAAAGAGGTGCAAGTGTTCCAACATCACCACAAGCTCAGCTCCACTTGGTTCAGCTGACATGGAAAACAGCTGGCTCCAGAGCCCCTGAGCACGTTATGGCCCTACAGCCAGCATCAAGGCAGGGTGCTAATTCTTAACAAAATAAGGCTAATCTTTACCAAGTACTTACGGGTTAAGCACTGTACAGTGACGAAGCTTCTACCTTTTTCCAACCTTTCCATTTGTCTATGGTTCCTTGACTTCCACCTGCAGACTTGGCCTTGCTCCAGTGCTGAAGGCTGGTCCAAAATTAGTCAGGAAAGCCATGAAGATATTTGCCTTATGATCTGCAACTCAGCACCAGTCAACATTTCCTTTAGTCTGGCTCAAACTTTGGGCCCTATTTCATGTCAATGACCTCTTGCCTCATTCCTAAACTGTTCCTCAATTGGGGCCTGGTGTTAATAGGCTTAAACTCCAGGAAGACTAAGATTTTGAACCCCATGAAGGCAAAGAACCTATTCGTCCTATTCAGTCCTGTAGCCTCAGCAGTAGGTTCCAGTACCTGAAACAAAATAGGCGCTCGAGTGTTTGTTAAGTGAATGGACTGTACCCCCACACCTATCTATACTCCTTCTCTTAGCATACCATTCCAAATCTCATCAGCACCAGCCCCACATCCTTATAAACTACCATGTACTGAGTGCTTGCCACAGGCTGATGCTTTATACACATTACATTATTTAATCCTCACCAACCTTGCAAGGTAATGTCATTTTCATTGCACAAAAGAAGAAAATGAAGCTTAGTAAGGTGAAATGACTTTCAAGAGGTCTCCCACACACGGCTCTTAAATGGCAGAACCATAAGGCAAGCAGAGATCTGAGGGACTCCAAATAGAGCCACCATATTCTCTCTTCTAGACTCTCCTGCGACCTGCAGTGATCTTCCAAACCCCAGACCCAGGGTTTGGATCTGACTGCATGCTGACGGTCTTCCCTGGTGTCTGACACCCACTTTTCCAATGACTGCCTGCCCCTGGATTACCTTTTCCTGTGTTGGGACATCTTGGCCGAGCTGACTGCTCTCCCCAGATCACCACACAGCTACATCTCTTCTGCAGCCTCTCCCCCTTGATCTAAGTCTTCTCGTCCCCAGGTAAACAGATGGCTGCATTTAGGCCCCAGGGTTTGCACCTGGGTGAAGTACATCTTTTATGAGTGGGCTGGGGATCCAGGACCCAGAGAGTGAACAGCAGCCAAAGGCTTGCAAGATGACCAAGAGTCAGTTGAGAGAAATGAAGTATAATTATGGAATGAGTTGAGTATCAATAATTAGATGGAACTAGAATGGGGGCAAAAAATGCAAGATCAAGAGCCCAATGAGGAGACTTAAGTGATCACCATAAACCCACTTTCTGTATTCCTGACTTTCTTTTCCAGAAACCACCCTGGGGCTCAGAAGGATTAGGTTGGCTCAAAGGGTAGGGCATGTCTGCTTCTGCTCTTTCTTCTGCCTGAAGTCAGACTGCTGTGCATCCATGGCCTGGCATATAATAGCTTGCAACATATGTTTTTTGTTGGGTGAAAATATCAGCCAGTTTCCTTCAGAGACAGTGTTGTGCATGCTACGCTGAATTTCCTCCTCCTAAGATTGGGCCAGTCTACCAGTGTCTACTCTGTTCCAGGAGGGGGCCCAGCTCCAGGACCCCACACGGCTCAGCCTACCCCACACTGCTGGAGTGAAACAGAGCACACCCAGCAGGGCAGAAATACTATGCCCACTGCACCCTGCACCCATAACCCTCCCTTCTGAGCATCCCTGAACTTTACTCCTCTGCTGTTCATTGTTTTACATGTCAGATGCTCAAAAGTCCCGGGGGCTCTGTCCTGGGATCTTTGCTGACAGCCCCCCATATCGTGGTTGAGCACCATTACAGATGCCAGGCTCCACCATGAAATTCAGTAAAATCTAAACAAACGTTCAAGCAGCTTTTCCAGCCTTTCTGATTCTATGAAATACAAAACCAATGTCCTATGCAACTGGCTTGCCTTTGGAGATTGTTGACGAAGCAACACAACTTTTGCCATCTGGTAAGAATTGCTCCAAACGGGAGGCTCAGTGAAGAGCCAGGCACACACGGGACCCCAGGCTTGGCTCTCAGGGCTTCCCGTGCCAGCCACCCAGTGCGCGTCATTCTAACCCGGGCCACGACAGCAGCTCAAAAGTCACCTCATTCCCTCGGCCTTTCGGCTCGCTTGCAAATGGTGGGAGCTATAAATATGGAATCTGCAAATGCCAGGGGTCTCTCTCGCACGTTTTTGCCAAGGAGTGGGAGCAGTCTAGAGTAGTGATTGAAAGCCCACACTCTCAATTCTGACAAATTTGGGTTTTGAATCCAGGCTCTATTTTTTCGTAGCCATGTGCTCTTGGGAAAGTTACTCACTCTTCCTGAACCCCAACTTTGTCATCTGTGAAATCAGCCTAATCATATAGTCTCCTCATGAAGCCATAGTGAGAATAAAATAACCCAATGCACAGAAAACACCAGAGGCATCGGTAGGTGTTAGTTCTTCATTTGTATTATTATTATTATTATTATATTATTATTATTAGGTTATAATTTCTGGGCAGGGACTCTGCCTTATGTTTGCTGAATCCTTAGTGCAACCCGAAACATTAGTTTATTTAAAAGCCTGGGCTGCTAAACGAATGAGCTTTCATTTTCAGGAAAAAAAAAAAAGACCTCTATCTGTTAGGTCAAATGAGGTGTAAGGGAATGAGAAAGAGGAAACCAGCTGCAGCCTCTTTGAGGAAAAAGAGAAGCATAGAAAGCCTGTTCTGAGCCCCGAATGCCTTTAGTAATCAGCAGACCCCTGAAAGGAAGAAATTTCTCTCTGTTGAAAGTAGTGGAAATATTATGCTCACTTGAGGTTTCTGAGCTTTGGCCTAGAAGGCGAAACTAAATGGATTTGCTTGCCCAGGGAAGAGCTGAGAGAATTTCATCTTTGCTCAACTCTAAAGCAAACCCAGCTTCAGAACCTCCTCTCTTCCGTCAGGGACTATCTCAGAGCTCTCTGGCAAGTTCTTCACTGCCGCCAGTCCTGCTTGGGAAGCTTTTACTGATCCAGAAAATCGCTGAATTTGCGATCTCAGGAAGAACAAATGTTGGGGGGGTGGGGGGTGCTCCAACATTTGGCACCAACAATTCTTTAACTTACAAAGTAGTGATGGCACCAGTTACCAAAGAAAGAGGGTACTGGGAAGTCTAGTGTGGGCATACTATTCCCAAATAAGTAGCTTCTCCCTGCATGAGACAGAGCCATTGTTTTCCTGCCGCGGCTGGTGTAAGCAGTGTTTGTGAAAGATAACCCATTGCATAGGGAGTGTCTGACAGGAGTGCACCTGCGACACTCCAAACGTGCCTTCCCTGTGGCCCCCCCTGGCGCAAGGGTGGACAGGCTCAGAGCCCTCCGGCTGGTCAGCCTGACCTTCACTGGAGCCCACTTTGGGACCAGGAGGTGTCCTTTTACAGACACCTGCCTCTTCATTGGTCTCCTGGCCTTGGGGGGTCTGTGGTTAAAGATCTGGGGCATTTCCTTCGGTTATTACTATCCCAACTGCTGGGAGCACTTATTTGACTGGGAAATTTGAAGAAGAAGCATTCCTCCTGGAGAAAAATGAAAATGTTTTCCTATAGGTTCAGTTTTAGCTCTTATATATGTGCCTGAACCTTTCCCTTCATTCATCAAGTAGGTAAGGTCCAGGGGTGGGTTATCCCGGGAGAGGCAAACTGTGATATTCAAAGCAGATGGTTGTTTATGTGGTTTGAGGCTCAGCAGATGTTCGTGGCCTCCTTCAGCTCTTCTTTGACATCCGGGGACATCACTTCAGCTCTGCAAGGGGCGCTTTCTTTATCTGACCTTCCTATGACTCTTCCTACCTCTACATGATGCCCCAGTTTGAACTGGATTAAAAGTATCCACACACGAGCTGAGCTAATAAACATAAACAGAGAGGAGGGAGGTCCCTGGTCCATTTCACTCCCATGGATGGTGATGCTGCTAGGCAACAGTGTTGACTTCTTTTAAGCACCCCTTTCCCTCCTCGCCTGCCCCCTAAATTGACTAGCACTCCGAGGGGCTTGGCAACTAGGCTTGTACCAGAGGATGTGCCATGTGCTGACGAGCTGCTTCCGTTAGATTTCCAGAAACATGGTCCCAGCTAGAAGCAGCAGTGACTCTGCAGGAGGGATGCTGGGCTCAGTCCTCTCATGGAGAGAGCTCAGGGACAGGCCATGTGTATATCTTCCCAAGTTCTCTCCCAGTCCCTGACAGGACTCCCTGTCCTTTTTTTGGTTGGTTCCTAGTAGCACTTTTATAAAATACACTTTATAGAATTGAATCCATTACCTTATTTATTTAATGTGCCTTTTTGTCTGAATCTTCCAATATACAGACAGTCTAACAAAATCTTAGATAGAAAAATATATATATATCCATTGTAGAGATAGTTGTGTGAAAATAGATGTGAGGGAAAAACATTGTTTTGTATTCACTTTGACAAGCACTTCCAACACAATGGCTGGACTCTAAGCCATCTGTAACAGCTACTGCTTGCTGGGCTCTCACTCCATGCCAGGCAATTTCTACACATTATCACGTTCTCACATTTAGTTTTTGTAAGGAATCTACAAGGTAGGGGAATAGTGTCCTCGCTTTAGAGATGAGGAGTTTATGACTCAGAGAAGCTAAATGACTTGTAAAAGGCTACATGGCTCATAGATGTTGGCACCAGAATTTAAACATAGCATGGCCTGACTAAGAAGCCAAAGCCCTTAGCTGCTATGCTTTACTGCATCTCAAAAGAGGAGAGAAAAGTTCCACTTACTGCAGAAGACAATGGCCAAGCCACAAGGACAGCTTGGGACTTCAGCAATAACACTGTAGATGCTACAGAAGAGGATGAGGCAGTGTATTAGCCAGCCAAAGGGGTGCTGATGCAAAATACCAGGAATCTGTTGGCTTTTATAAAGGGTATTTATTTGGGGTAGAAGCTCACACTTACTAGGCCATAAAGCACAAGTTACTTCCCTCACCAAAGTCGGTTGCCATGTGTTAGAGCAAGATGTCTGCCGATGTCTGCCAAGAGTTCAGGCTTCCTGGGTTCTTCTCTTCCCAGGGCTTGTTCCTTTCCAGGCTCAGCTGCCCTGCTCTCTCCACGCCAGCTGTAGACTATCAGGCAACCGGCTCTGTCTCTCTCATTAAATCATTAAATAATGATTAAGGCTTTGATTGGACCACGTCAGTAGGACATTGGTGGGGACACACAGATAAAACTACACAGAAGAGCAGAGGAGTTAGTTGGAGTTTTGATGCTTGCATTTTTTGAGCTGGAGCCCTGGAAGTAAGCACACAGGAGCAGAGCAGCTGAGCCTGGAGACAATATCTATTTTTGGAATTTATAAACAATATCAAACTGCCACAACTGGTAAGAAAATTTGGAAAAAGCACAGTGATAGAAGGACCTTGTTTTAGAGGATATTTGAACACAATAGAAAATGCAATTTCAAATAAAACAGTAATCATTAAAACAAGGAAGTACTAACCAAAGAATTAATAGCTAAACAAATAGAATAGATACTAATGTAAAGAAGGACAAAGCTTTACCATATAAAATTAATATGTTATAAATAGAAAATCATAAAGATATGTAGAAGATATATAATATTTGAGATTAGGTATTAGCAAAATAGATTATTTGGAAAAATAGTATCATTTAGATTCTGAATTCTATCATATATTAAAAATAAATTCCAGGCCCTTAAAGAGTAAAAAGTACAATATGAAATTATTAAGTGATAAACCGAAAAGGTAAACACATCTCACAAATCACAACATAATGAGACACTACACTGTACATTATAATATATTATTTCTAGCTCTAAACACTCATCAAACAACACAATAAAGGAAAATGAGAAACAAGGGAGAATATATGCAACAAATTTATTTACCAATCAATAAGGATTGATTGACGGAGCATGCATTTAATCAAGAAAAATAATTTTAAAGCTCCTAATATGTGCCACGTCTTCTGCAAAGCATTTCCTGTTGACTATAATCTAGTACGTGAGAAATAAACAATGTATAAGTACTGGACAAATAAATATTTTATTTAATTAAAATTTGTGAAAATTACTCTAAATGAAACTAATGGGGTACAGCAAGAGTGGGAAAAGGGGAAAAGTGCTTTGGAAAGTTTAGTAATTAAGATTAGTAGGAATAAGTAGATTGCAGAATTTGTATTGTATAAACACACTCTAGTTGAGGCTTTAGAAACAAATAGGAGTCTACTTGAAAATGATAGCTCATTGTATCTGTAAACACACATAATGGTTTAAGAAAGCAAATATATTTAACTAAAAGTGTGGTTTCCTTTTGGCCATCCATTCTTCTCTGCCTGGGTATTGTGTTTTATTCCCACATATTGACTACAGTCACCACTTGCTTCTATATTCTTTCTGTTCCATACTGCCTGCAGCAGCTTGGTATTATTTATGAATTCCAAAGATAGATATCGGATTATGTTTATAAATTGACCTGTTTACACATTAGATTGTATTGGATTCAGAGATTTCACTTTTACTTAATTAAATAATGATTAAGGCTTTGATTGGGCCACATCAGTAGGATGTTGAATCTCCGCCCACTTGATGGTGGGAACTCACAGAGAAAATGACATGGCAGAAGAGAAAGTTGGAGTTTTGAGCTGGAGCCCCAGGAAGTAAACATGCAGAAGAACACAGAGGAATAAAGCTGGCTCCATAGACACAGCAGAGGCCCTGGGAAGAGAGATAAGCTGTTCACCTGATAATTTACAGCTGACTTGTGGAAAGAGCAGAGCAGCTGAGCCTGGAGAGAAACAAGCCCCAAAGAGAGACAAGACTTATCCCAGCCTATAGCTGAAATTGGAAGAAGCTAGGATCACAGAGCCTTAAAAGGAAGAGGAAGTCTGAACCCTTGCAGATGTTTGTAGCCATCTTGCTCAAACACATGGCAACAGACTTTGGTGAAGGAAGTAATGTATCTTTATGGTCTGTGACTATAAGCTTCTACTCCAAATAAATACCCTTTATAAAAGCCAACAGATTTCTGGTATTTTGCATCAGCACCCCTTTGGCTGACTAATACACCAGTTGTGCCTAATTTCTCTGCCTTTGAATTTTAAGACTTGCTGAGTTATAAATGCACCCTGATCCCTAATGGCTTTTGCCATCTTTCCCCACATGCTTGCGTGAGTCTCTGACTCTCAGAACCAATTGCATGGCCACCATGGTTTCCCCGCCTGTCCTCCAGCTCAGCAATTGACTTGTTGGGACTTCACTCCATGAAGACACTGCAGCACTCCCATTACCCACCTCCACTGCCTCCCCTATGTTTTTGGGAATTGCAGCCTCTAAAGTAATGTAGAAGCAGATTATGATCAGAATTAAAACCCCAAAATCAACAGTCAAGTGGAGTGGCATCTTAGGTGGAAAAATCCAAGTGTAATCAGAATTACATTTGAAAATCCCTCAAATTATGCATTAATTTGACATATATGCTTTTGTGGACACAAATATGTTCAACAATGTCTTAGTTTGCTAGGGCCATTGCAACAAAAACTACAGACTAATAGGCTTAAGCAATGGGAATTTATTGTCTCATGGTTTTGGAAGCTGCAAGTCCAAACTCAAGGTGTCAGCAGCTCATGTTTTCTCTGTTCTGTGGCATTCTGGTGGTAGCTGGCTGGCAGTCCATAACCCCATCTCTGCCTATGTCACATGGCCGTCTCTCCCCATCTGTCTCCTACTTGTGTGTCCAAATTTCCTCTGCTTAAAAGGATTCCAACGCTATTGGGTTAAAGCCCACTCTGCTTCAGCTTGCCCTCACCTTAACTAACAACATCTTCAAAAAGTCTATTTACAAATGGGTTCACACCCACAGGACCAGGATTTAGGATTTGAACAGGTTTTTGTGGGGACATGATTCAATCCATAACAAACAATATGTATGTATTACAGTATATAATATGCTATATATAATAAAGAGTACACTCATTTGGGGGAATGAGAATTATCAATACCATTTAAATTCTTATCTTCATTCTCTCTGCTTCCCTCTCCTGAATGTATATCTTTTAATTTATGTAAATTATATGCACTTTATGAGGCAGTTGTAGAGAGACAATTCCTGCTTCTTGGGTTGGTCCATTTCTGGGTCTCAATTTAGGAAGCAAAAATGAGGAAATTCTTTTGAAAACCTTTATACATTCTTTCTGGTTATGGATCTGTTCTTTTGCAAACAACAAACCATACGTCAGACACAGATTTTGATTCTCAATTTGGTCCCATAGGTCTTTAATTTTGTCCCAGATTATGGCAAAGGTTTTACCACCAGCCTTTGTGTATTTTCATATCTTTGTGTATGTCTGCCTTTTTTTGCTGTAATGAAGAGAAATTGGGCAATGCTCCTTCAGAGGCTGCTAGATAAGTGTCATTTCACTAAATATCTCTAAACTATCACTTTGGGAAATATTTGTCTGAAAAACAGTGTCCTGAAGTCTGTGAAAGAACTGACTTCAAAATCTGGAATTTCACAGTGGAGTGTTTCTTAGGATCGAACGTGATTACATGGATTGACACTTATTCACGAGCAGTGTCCATGTTTCACCCCATGTCCCTCTCTCATGCTAGGTGTCTTTGTTTCTGTGCCTGGTGCTAAATGCTCAATCTGATTAGCCTAGTTTCACTCCCCTATTCAGCAAGAGAGCATCCTCATCCCTGTCTCTTTAGAGCTTGTTCCTCACACTGATTTAGTGGGTCCCTCAGGAGAAAGGGCCTGGATGAGACTTTGTGCCAAATGGGGGCAAAAATTGAGTCTTGAAGCCCCACTGGAAATGTTTGTTTTCCTCCCAGGTTTTCAGTGATGATATCATGCTCATACCACAGAACTTGTGAACAAAAGAGAAACTCCATTTGACAAATACTATATCTGGTTAACTAAGAATTATGCTACAAGAGATGGTTGAGATGTGGTCCTTATCTTAAAGAAGCTTGCAACCTAGTGTAGGAGACAACCAAATAACTGCACTATGGTGTGAAGAATTCTATACCAGAGGGATGAACAAAGTGACACCATGACACAGATGAGAGACAATGAATTCTCCCTGGTCACCAGTCGGAAGAACTAAATGCAACATTCAAATGAACAAAACCCAGTTGACCAGTGTAGGAAATCAACAGGGCAATAATATTAGGACAAAATAAAAAGATAAGCAAAAGAAGCAGTGGAAACAAAAGGTATAAACAACATGGAAAATGGTTTCTGGAAATTTGCATGGAAGAGCTGAGTTTTGAAGGATGAATATGGATGCAAACAAGCCCATTCCCAGGTGGAGAGGTCAGCATAAACAAATTACGTAGGCATGAAAATGCATACTCTGATATGAGAAAAGCAAATTGTACAGTGTGACTTGCTTTGGTGGGTATGACTGGGAGTGTTGGAGGTCAAGCTAAAGACTAGGAAAAGCCTTGATTTTGAAACATGTCCTACAGGTGATTCAGAGGTGATGGTGCAGGAGAATGACATGGTCACACTTGGGTTATTAAAAAGAAAACTGGCAACAAAATAGGGAGTTGAAGCCAAGAAAACAGCTGGGAATATTTTACTTCAAGCTAAATGTGTAGCTTGCCTTGTATTGCTCTTTGCTTTGGGAAGAGAGTTAAGGCAGAAGAGAAACTAAAAAGGAAGAAGCTGTATTCGTTTATTAGTACTGTCATGACAAAGTACTGCAAGCTGGGTGGCTTAAAACATCAGAAAGTTATTCTCTTACAGTTCTGGAGACTAGAAATCCAAAATCAAGGTATTAGCAGGGCTTTGCTCTCTCTGATACTCTTGGGAAGGAGACTTCTTTGCCTCTTCCTAGCTTCCTGTGCTTGCTGGTAACCCTTGGTGTTGTTTGACTTGTAGATGCATCACTCCAATTCCTGCCTCCATCACCACATGGCATTCTCCCTGTGTGTCTATGTCTTGTGTCCAAATGTCACTCTTCTTATAAGGATACAAGTCATAGGATTTCAGGCTTACCCTAATCCAGAATGACCTTAACTACTTATATCTGCAAAGATGCTATTTCCAAAAACAGTCACATTCTGTGGTCTCAGGTGGACATGAATTTGGGGGATACACTATTCAACCCTTCAATCCAGTATGGAAGCTAAAAGGGGAGGACAGCAAGAACTCTCTGGAACAATTTATTTGAATCAAAAGTAGGATTGAAGAAGTGAAAGCTCCATTCCTCTCACCTGAAGACCTTGTCTGGTCTCTCAAGTCTAGAAGCCATGAGCTACCTACTGGGTAGTGAAGCTTCCCTCTTTTTTGCCTCTTATGTCTGATCTCACACAATGCTTTTCAACTGTAAAAACTTTTCTCATTGCCCTCCCTGTCATTACCAATACCAGCTTCCTATTCAAACACTTAGCACCTAATCTAGACCCTAGAGGTATTTTCTCTTTCTCTCTGATGAATGCTGCCCACAGATGATCCTCCAAAACTTCTCTTTCATCCTCACAAGCCCTGCTCAAAGCTTAACTTGGAAGGACAAAAGCCAAACTCTCAATAAATTTTATGGCTGCATCCTAAATACCACCATGATTGTTCTCATTTTCTCCCTTTGGTCATAGTTTTTCTCCTGCAAACTTCCTCGGCATGTTAATTTCTTACTCTACACCTCTCAAAACCCTTTCAGTCCTTCAAAGAGCTCAAAGTTCAGCTCAAATCCTATTTCTCATTGTACATATCTTTTGTGGTTAGGGATAGCCCACACTGCTTTCCATTTGTACAGGAAACCTTACTGAGAAAGCTCTCCCTTTTTCTCTATACATGTTGTTGATCAAAATGCTTGGTAAGGTCTCAAAAATAGCCTAATGAAAGCATATTTAGTTCTACTCAACCAATATTTATTGTGCACCTAACACATGTAAGGCATTGTGCTAAACATTCTCAGGGCACTCTGCCAAAAAATAAATATGTCCAATATTTGCACTTAGAAAGAACAGTTAACAAATGTATTCATTTGTTCTGATTCACCTATATGAGTAATAATTTGTGACTTTCAAATAAGATAGTCTTTCTTCATTGAGCAGGTGAGTACTATAAGGAGACGAAATTGTGATGTAAGTTACATAAATGTGTTTAAATGGCACACATTTTACATTCCACAGCAAGAGTCTAAGCTCAGAAGATACAGATATGGGACTATACACGTAATTTTGATTTACATATTGCTAATTGCTCCATGGATAGTCGAAGAATTTCCTTCCTCAAGGGTCTAGAAGAAGTTCAGAAAACTATGGTGTATCCATTTTCCATACCACCCTTTTACAAGTACACAATGTGTTAAGGTTTCTTGGCTATTAGTTCTAAAAGAAAACAAAAGTAATTTCTTTCAATTATTTTACCTGAGAAAGGAAAGTTTAACAAAACAAGTTAATAGCGGTGATACTAAGAAATGGAATGCAGAAGGGGGTCGGTCTGTAAGTTGACAAGCCTGATAAAAATCTAAAGCCAAAAATATGGTAGTGTCAACCCTGACATTTACACCAAGAATCATCTGCCCACTCGTACTCTTAGCAAAAACTACCAGGGAATCAGTTGTAAGGAATCAGTAGTCCCATGAGGCAGGAAGCATAGTTTTCCCAATAATGGCAATATTCTCCCAGAGGCACTTGAATATGGCAGGGGGAAAAATAAAGGATTAAGCCTCTTAAGAAAGCAAAAGTACCCTATGTTCTAGTCTTCAGTTAATGCTTTCTAATTCTTCTTTTTCATATCTTTAAATACAGAATCCCCTTCACCTACAACTGAGTTTAGAAAACTCATTAAGTTCTGATGCTGAGGTCACGGCGTCAATCCTGGCCATGAACGGCTGGTACAATTTTAGCTTGTTGCTGTGCCAGGAAGACTGGAACATCACGGACTTCCTCTTCCTCATCCACAGTAATGCCAAGTTCCACCTCGGGGCCATCATCAGCATCACCGCCAACCTCTCCTCCTCCAGTGACCTCGTGAGCTTCCTGCAGGTCCGGCTTGAGAACATTAGGAACAGTACCTCCACAATGGTGATGTTTGGCTGCGACATGGAGGGTATCCGGCGGATTTTTGAAATCACCACCCAGTTCGGAGTAATGCCCCTGGAGCTGCGTTGGTTGCTGGGGGACTCCCAGAATGTGGAGGAGTTGAGGACAGAAGGCCTGCCCTTAGGGCTCATTGCTCATGGAAAAACAACACAGTCTGTCTTCGAATACTACGTCCAAGACGCTATGGAACTGGTCGCCAGGGCTGTAGCCACAGCCACCATGATCCAGCCAGAACTTGCTCTCATTCCCAGCACGATGAGCTGCATGGATGTGGAAGCTGCCAATCTCACCTCGGGACAGTATTTGTCAAGGTAGGTTGCCAGGCCTGGTTGGCAGGAATTAAGAGTTCCTTATCTATCCCCTCTGCCAAATTCTTGACCCTGAGTAGCTTTAACCTCTAACAGAATGTCTGAGGAATTTTCTAGTTTAATAAGGCTAATATCTCATGATTTGTCGTCTTTGATTTGATCCATAGGCTAGTAAGAGCATGGTGCTATGGGGAGCACGCAGGCCTGCTTTTAAACCCTGGCTTAAAAGCTGTGTGTGCCTGACAAGGTACTTAAAAGCTCTGAGCTTCTATTCTAATTTGTAAACTAGGATAATGTTGAATAGCTTAATATTTTATCATAAAGATTCTCTGAAATTATATATGAAAAGGACCCAGCACCATACTTGGCCCCTAGTAAATAAACTACAAATGTTTCTTTCCCTGCACACTCTTTCCCATATCAAGAGACTTGGATAAGTCTCTCTAAATCTATATTCAAAAAAATAAATAAATAAGTTAAGCAGGGAATGGACTTCTCTCTCTCCCCAGGCCTTGGTTCTTACAGCAGTGTAGAGTGGTAGTTAAAGGCTTGGACTCTGGAGCCAGACTGAACTTGAATTTTAGCTCTGCCACTTACAACTTGTGTGACTTGGTCTAACTTCTCTGAGCCTTATTTTCCTCTGTGAAAATGGATATAATAGATCCTAGTACCCATGGAGTTATTGTGATTAGATAGCAATAGATGATGATAAATAGATAGATGGATAGATAGATATAGATAGATAGATAGATAGATAGATAGATAGATAGATAGATAGATAGATAGATACATAGATACATAGATACATAGATACATAGATACATAGGTAGAAAGAAGAAAGAGAAGGATAGATGGATGACAGATGAGAGATGGAACTAAGAACTCTACAAAGACGATGATGATGGCAATGTTGATGATGATGATTTTGAATTATGTACCTTTCTTCTCAAGGTCCTCAACCTAATTCACAAGCTAAAATGTAAAAGTCCATTTAACTTAAAGAATAACCCATCATATGGAAATGATTTTCATGGGTCCCTGGGAAAAGGGAAATATCCCTAAAGGATACTTTATAGAAACCTACATTTTCTCCTGAAAAGGGGCACCAAGGGACAGAGAAGAATCAGAGAATTATTGTTGTCTCAGAGGTGAAGGCCTCCCTCTAGGGCAGGCTCTAATTTTAGGTGGTCCTCTTAGGACATCTGCCTGTATGAAGGAAAACAAGGCAGCCTCATAGGATCCTGCCTTTAGAAAAGACAGGCGTATTTGGCAAAGAGTCAGGGGGTCCTCAGCATTTTCCATTTAATTGTACATATATAATTATGTATATAAATATATATAATTATATATAAAATTGTTTGTGTGTATATACATACTACTCTGCTGCTGAATGCCATATATATGGCAGAGTTAAAGACTAAGCACAATCTATAAACTCCCTAAGCCATGTTGTTAATAAAATAATGCAAAATTCATTTGTTAGGGATCTGTTAATCATAAGATTAGACATTCTATCCTCATCTGAACTTTCTATTTTTCCCCACATTGTATTTGAATTTACACAGGATTAAAAGTCTATGCATATTTTATTTTACAGCAACCACCCAAATTTAATCAACTGTTTTTGTAGTAGCACATCATTGAGATGCAGGATTTTATCTGGGATAAGAAATATTCCCCATCACCACAAATGTATAGCCAAACCTTGATTTATAATTCCGAGCAGTCATTATTTAGAAGTGCAGCCAGAAGTAGCAGACATAGGAAAAACCACTTGTGAAAGCTACATTATGTTATTTAGCTTCTTTCTTTCTCGTGTAAAAGGGAGAACACAAGAAAAATGGTTCTCTTTGTATCCTAAGTGTTTAAGAAACTACAGTGAGGACTATTTGTTGGCTTAGGTTGTATGTACCCTAAGAGTTCATTTTATAAGCTCAAACTGATCTGTTTAGCTCGTTGAGATTTAATTTATATTAAAATACATGCCTCCTTCTATAAGGATCCCATGTCACCTTGAACATGAAACTATATCATGGTACTTAGCCCATTCTATCATCATTATCTGTCTGCATGTCTAACTTCTGAGCTAGAATATGAACTCCATTAAGCAGAGACACTCTTATTCAGCCTAACCCAATGCTTAGCATAACACAGGAGCTTAATAGATATTTATTGAAACTGACATAGAAAGAAGGAAAGAAAACTTTGCATTATATTGACATCCCCCATCTGTTGTTGTAGAAGAAAAATGGGTAGTTTATAGATAAATAAACTACTATCTAAATTTAAAAGATAATCCATTAAAGCCTAAATACTTACTCTGGTTTTCTTCTCCTTTTTTCCTTTTTTGTGAAATGTTAAATGAGCAGATCACCTCTGCCCTTTGGGCTATTTCTGCATGTTGCTTATTCTGCAGAATTTGAAAGTTGTAAAAGAGGAGAGTGAGGTCTGGAGCCTGGCAGCAATTCAGTGTCTCAGTGTATAAGGGTCAGTGACAATATTTTTGTCCTCATGGAAGTGTTTGAGATCTGAACTCAAAGAACTTCAGAAAATGTAACTAGGACTTCCTAAACTGCCTGAGGAATACAATCAAAGAGGAAGTTTCAAAGTGTTCAGCCAAGGGTCAACAGAAATGAGCAAAATCCTGGAAGGAGTCTTCTATAATGAATAACTGAAAAGCCACCTTCATCCATAAAACATCTGTGGATTTTTCATCATCTTTGTTTATCGTGTTGAATACAGTCTTTTAGAAAGTTAGTTATTCTCAGTCCATAAGTCACATCTGCATACAGTAATTTTCTTAATTTTCCTAAATTCTGTGAGGCTGACCCCACTTCCTCACTGAATAATGAAAGTCATGAGAATAATGAGCCCTGAATAGTAGATGCCAGAGTTGTGCAAGTTTTCATTTCTCACATAGTCATTTTTGGTTTGGGCTGCCAGAATTGGTAACATTTTTAAATGCTAATGAAATTGCCAAAAGCATGGCATTTGCAGCATAGGCTTTTAGACTAGAAAAATCATTTCTCATGGCAGACTACATGGACATAATTAAAGGTATAAGGGATTTTTTTCCTTTCTGGGTCCCCACATGCTAGAGCATATGTCCATCATAGCTAAGTGTAGACACAACTATTTGGGGGCCAAGTTTATAGTGTGATCTTTGACAATTTAGTTGCAAGATATTTTCTTAAATGTTATGTGTTTGGAACAATTATATTTGGCATATTACTTTGAGTCTGTCTCCGTATATACGTATGTATAGGTGTTCATGTACTGCCAATGATCATTTGTTAAACTAAGATGAGGAAGATAAAATGAAGACTCGAAGCCTGCTATTTTGAACTGGAATTCTAGTGCCTGAGGGCAAAAAAATAAGTAAATGCTTATCAAACAATGAGATAAATTATTTTTTACATAGAGATATATTCAGATACACAATTAGGAAATTATGAGTTCTTGTCAGAGAGCTAGTGATGAGGAAGGAACACTGGCATTGGATTCCAATGAATAGGAGTTTTCTGATTTGCAGCAAGTTCACAGGCACAGGAAATGATATATACAAATTCACCAAGAGCTGAGAGGAATTTAGCACTGTTGGAACATAAGTTGCATAAAGAGGATTTGAGATGACTCTGAAGTCATAGGTAATTTGATAGCACAGCACACAGGGCTTTTATGCCAAGCTAGGGCACTTATATTTTATATGGATAGTGGATGTCAGCGGAAGGGTAGGACATTAACCATGACATATTTATAAAGGCATAATCCTGTAACAAATTAACCAAAAAAGTAATACAGTAGAAAAGCCTTATAAGTAATTTTTTAAAAAATTAACATGCAAAAGTTATTTTTGTTTCTCAAAACTGGTCTTAGCCTTGCCCACGTTTACCTCCTTGCTGCATCCTGAACCCCAGGCTCTGGTGAGAGTAAATAGGAGTTTGAGGACGTATCTGCTGTTTCTAGGGTTAGGATTTGCCCATGCCTTTCTGTAAAAGGATGTAGGTGCTAAGAAATCCATCGTTGCTGCATTAGCCATAGCTTTGTCGAGGACAGTTATCCTTTCTTCAGGAATTTCAAGAGTCTAGACACTGAAAGACAGCTTGATTCTCTTGGCTTAAGAGAGCCCTGACACTCTGGCTTCCTTGGGACAACCTTCATTCTATTCGCGATTATCCTCTGGCGTTAGCTGGCATTGCTAAGCTCCCTCCTCACTTGATCCTGAAGAATGGTCCAATGTGCTGGAAACCCTTTCTCCTCCAAGCCATGCTCGTCCTTATGCTTACATAGTGTAGCAGTACCACGGGTCACTGGCCCTTCATTAATGTTCTATTTATTCATTCTGCACATGTTCTCGAGAACCTGTTATGTGCCAGGCACTATGAGGCACTCAGACAGCTTCAGAAAACAAAACAGAAAGACTGCAGCAAATTTCCATTCAAAGAACCCACAGTGTAAAATTATGATGCCCCCTGGTTCATTCCTGGGCTAGCTGAGTTCCAGAAGAACTTGAGGCTACATATAGGTATAATTTTGGATCTTTCTGTCCACCCACCCCCCCCCTATAGTTTACTGGCTTTGTAGCTCTGGCAAAAAAAAAAAGAAAAGAAAAAAAACGTTATTTAAACTCTCTGAACTTTTCTTTCCTTACCTACAAGGATTCCTCCTCAAAAACCTAAGCAGTCTGCCTAATGGCATCCAGCTAGAACCTTCTAGGGGAAGCTTTAAACCAGTTCATCTAAATCCAAGTTTCAAGTTCTTTCAGAATCAATATAAGCCTTTCCTAATTAGAATCCTGGTACTTTGTAATTTATACTCTCTCAACTAAAAGCTAAAGAAATTATGAGGCAGGATTACCCATGTATAAGCTTTCTTGTCCTAAGGACCACACTGAGTCAAACTAGTTAGCCTGTGTGTTTCCACATACACTTAAAAGAAATGCAGTCACATTGACCATGGAGGCCAGGGGCTGGGGGCTGGTGATGCTGGCTCCCTGGAAACGTAAGGCGATCCCGTTGTTTGTAGGGTTGCCTCCTGTATCCAGCTGTTATACCTGGGTTAGCATTTTTTGCTAGGACTACTGAGGAGTCAGCACTTCTAGAAAACACATGCTTTGGTGTCATAAAACTCAGGGACCAACACTTACGGTCTGTGTTTCCAGATGTTTCCAAAAGGAAACCATGATACTGTACCAATTAGAATGAGATCTTTTAAGCTTGCTGTTCCTCCATGTCTCTCAAGTCACCCCAAGAGCTGAATCTGGAATTTACACAGAGTCAAGGGGTCCTCACTGGACACTGGAAAATGTAAATTCCCTCAGGACCTTATTTTGATGAATACAGCTGCAACTGACTTAATCCAGGATCCCGAATATAGCAGGTTTTAAACTGTGGGATCTTTCTAAATCAGTAGAGTTTCCAAACTTACATTTGCCTGAGAGGAAATGGTGTTCTTTGTTGACTTTTGTACTTGATATGCATCCATTGTAAAATTTGGAGATGTGTCCAAAAAGTATGCGGCTGAGGAGGGCAAACCTGCCTCTCTACTCTAAATTCCAGATCTCTCTCTTGGGGCCCACTTCAATCTCCAGACCCTCAGTCCTTAGTAGGGACGTTTGACTGGTAAATACTGCATAATACTCCCAATGTCAGGGCTGTGCCAAGGCAATACTGGAAGCCACCTGCCCTGGTACTGGGACCTGGGAGCCAGGATGAAAGAAGTTGGGGTATTAGAGTGGCCTGGAGTAGTCCATGGGGTGGGCTCGACTGTAATTGTGCAGAAGAGTCAATGTCCATACCTAAAACCAAGGGTAAGGACAAGATATGACTACTATGTGCAAGAAGAACCTGCAGAGAGAAAAAAGTGCCAACCTACCATTTGTGCCACATAGAAGAAGGAAAAATTACAACACTCTGTGTGTCTTATTTCCTAACATAGTGACACCTGTCACACACGCGAAGAGTATCACAGCCCAAATGTATATAAACATATGACCCATCACATAGACCAGTATTTTACTCTTCTTGGGCAAACGGTCAAGAAGGGCAGGAGCTCCCCTTCCACCTAATAGTCTTTACTTTTAACTGAACTTAGGCAAATACTGGCAAAACGCATTAAGTGACTCATGTATGTGCATATGTATATTTAACATATTATGAAACTTCCGTTGCCCATTAACTGATAGAAATGTATTTTAAAGATGATCCTTATATGTTGTCTCAAAAGATGATACAATCAGTCATTCAAATGCCTGAGACCCTCTGTTCTAAGATTAGACTTTAGCAATTTCCAATCCTTATTAAATTCCTTATCATGGGAGAGATTTCCTTTTGAATTAATTTCTCTTTTTGATACTATTCATTATTCAGGGGAAAACGTATGGGGATTTTAATGCTTCCAACAGTCTGTAAATTGCAAATGCAAATGCTTCTCGGCTGATTGAGCCTCATTCCTGTGTCAGGGTGATGAAGAGCTCTTCAGGAGACACTTGTCTGGTTTGAGCAGAAGAAACGCATTTAATGGTATTTAACCCCCACACATTTACTGAGCAGCTTACTCAGGTGGGCACCATGGGTGCCTAAGGTTCAAAGGTGACTCGTGGGCGGTGCTTAGATGGAAGCTGATGCCTTTTCCAGCCTTTTCCTCGACAGCCTGAGATGTGATAAAGCAGAACCGTGGGGAAGGGAGGGTTTATTCATTCCTAGCTGCTGCTCTGCGGGAGACAGACGCCGCTCTTGGTATGTGGAGATAAATGTCAAATGCCCTCAAGGACCCTATGGCCTAAAAAGCCACAGATGGGGCTAAGCACCTGCTAAATACTTATTCTGCAGGGTGCCAAGGAAGATTCGAGGTGACAGCCATGAATCATTTGACATGTAGCCCCAGAAAGCATCTCTGTGAATGTTTAATTTAGAGAGCTGCCCCGTGTGTAGAGAAGATCAGGATGATGTCCTATGACAAAACCAGACCATGTGTCAACTCTGTGGCTAAGATGGCCAACTTCATGTCAACATAGGAGGAGGCAGATACCACAGGGTCTGCTACAGGGAAACAGGCTACAAAGTGAAAACCGACAGGTGAAAACTGCCCATGCAAATAGAGAAAGTTCACCTAGGGCTAAAGGAATAGGGGAGGTGGCAAAGGGACAATGAAAAAAAGATAAAGGCAAGTAAATAAGATAGATTTCAGATAATGGTGGGAAGGCGGCTGGAGTGGCAACACAACAAGTATTTACATTAACTAGAGATGGTCAGTAGCTGGTGTAAGACAAGATTTCTTACTGGCAGGATGGAATCTTAGCATTGCCTCTGGACAAAGCCCACCAAAAGGAAAAAAGGAGAAAATCCAGAAAAAGAAAATAAGAAAATTAAAGGAATAATGAGAAAATCACAGATTGACCCATGTGCCAGAAACCATAAAAAGACTCAGGCATGGGGAAATAATGTAAACCTTGAGGAAAAGAAGATGTCAATGAGAATAATTTAGAAAACAAGAGGAATTGGGAAAAAGCTTTGAAGGATTAAGAAAGATCACATACATGGATCAAGATACAAACATACCATATAAATAGGTAATAATTCAGACAACAGAGAAGAGTTCTCTAGAGATTGTGAAACATCAAAATTGCATGTAAGATTTCTAAAAGAGATAAGACTATCCAGAGAGAAAATGTGGATGAGGGAATAATTGGGGGCTTTTTTATAATAAAGAGAAGAAGAAAACGGTGAGTTTGTGGCTAATGCGAAAAAAAAAAATTTTTTTTAACAGTTTTACAATGCATCATAGTATTCCTGATACTTTTTTTTTTTTTTTTTTTTACCAGGAGGTCTCAGGGATCGAACCCAGGTCCTTCCATATGGGAGACGGATGCCCAATCATTTGCGCCACATCCACCCCCTAATGCAAAATTTTTGATTGGAAGGTTACAGTACATGATTGTAGATGTGAATCACATGGAGAAAAATGGCATCTCTGAATATCTATGAATCTCTTCCCAACTCTCTACCTCTGGCAAAGGGAGGGAGGGAAGAAGAGGAGGAGGAAGATGGAGGAGAAAGGGAAGGAGAAAGGAAAACTTTAAGGATATTGCCTAAAGGGGCATCATCATGATAGCAATTCTGCTATTTATCAACAATTGATAGATCTGAAACTAAATTAAAAATGGCCAAAGAACAAATATTTGGATTCAGTACATAAAAGCAACTAAACCTGATGAGTGAGTCCAGTAAACCTGACAAGAATTGGGGCAGGAGGTGGGCATTGGGACAGTTTGGGAGAATGTCACTAGTGATAACCTAGCCAAAGACTTCTAATCAGATAAAGGCAAAAAATCAAAATTAAGTTCTCACAGCCTAAAAAAATCTGATAGAACTTTATGGAGAATGAACAAATGTCTCATTCCCAGGGTAAAGTATTAAATATGATAGGAGATGGTCCTGGAAAAAAAAATTCCACTCATTTTTCAAGATGTAAGAGAATGATGATACAGATTTTGTTAAGGATACAAAGAAAATTCCCAAGTGGGGGAATATAAATGTTAAGGCTTCACAGAGCAAAATAGCTATTTTCATGTACAGATATGATTAATGGAAGGCAACAATGGGGAGAGCAAAGATAATGGGACAATTTAAAAGAAATAAAAAACAAATGAGAGAAGTATTTGTACACGGAGACAAGTTGTTGAGTGAAAACAGATCAAAGTGAGAATGAACACATAACCTATAAACAACTAAGGATTAGAGGAAGACATGAGGATAGTGATGAATTTAAACAACATAAAGTTAGATTAATATGTCTCCAAAAGAAAACTAGAAACAATGGGATTGGGAATTATTTCAAAAGCAAGAAAATATACAGAATTATAATAAACATAATATTAGCAAAACTTTATATGTTGGACAAGATAGAAGAAATCTCAGGAAGACATTATTTGTAAAAAGAGGGCTTATGTAACTTAGTAAACTTTAGAGCTAGTTAGGAAAAAATAAAGATAGTACATTTAGTTTCTTAGCTGCTAAAACAAATACCATACAATGGGTTGGCTTAAACAACAAGAAGTTATTGGCTCACGTTTTGAGGCTTAACAGAAGTCCAAAATCGAGGAGTCAGCAAGGTGATCCTTTCTCTGTGAAGACTGGCGTTCTGGGGCTGGCTGCCAGGAATCCTTGGTCCTTGGCTTTTCCGTCACATGGCAATGCACATGGTGGCATCCTCTTTCTCTTCCAGGTTCCATTAACTTCCAGCTTCTGGCTGTTTCCCATGGCTTCTCTTCTGTGTCCAATTTCCTTTGCTTATAAGGACTTCAGTCATGTGTATTATGCTCCCCCTCACTCGTGTTGGGCTCACTTTAATAACATCTTCAAAGATCCTATTTACAAATGGGTCCACACCCACAGGACTAGGGTGACCTGAAAGTGCCTTTTGTGGAGGACGTGATTCTATCCCCAACATATATACACAGTGTAATTAATAATATAAAGTAAGATAAACACCACAGTTAACAGTGCACAGAGAATGTACACTCACTTCAGTTAGTGCATGGACTATTTATCCAACATGATGATATTCTGGGCTATAAACTTAAACAGTAGATTTTCATATGTCAAAGTACAATAAACCAAAGCCCAAACCATTTAAAATGATGAGAAAACCACCTCCTAAATCACAACTGACTCAGGCCTAAAGCAAGAATGCAATTATTAACTATTTAGAAAACAATCAAAACAAAAGCCCAGCATATCAAAATCATTTACATGTGACTAAAGCAATAACCATGGTTAAATTAGTAAATGTGAATGATTAGATTTTCAAAAGAAAAATATAAACCCTTTAGTGAAAGAGAGAAGATAGACAAGGGAAATAAGAAGAAAGACATTTCGTGGTTAAGAAAGACATCAAAACATGGGATCAATAAATTCAAGGGCTGCTTCTCTTAAATAACTAAAACAGACAAATCTCTTTAAAATATTATAAAAATAAATAAAGGGGGCATAAGCTATGAACATAGATTTTTCATTATAAGAAAATTATACACATGTATGATAAATTTGGATATATCAATAAAGTGATGGTTATCTTCTAAAACACAAAATACTAAAATCAGCAAGTAGAAATAAGAATAAACCAAAAAGGTAACTGAGACAGATATGAACAAATTACCTACCACCACTACACCACATGCCGTACACACAAAGCAGAGCACAACGTAAAAGATGCCTGAACTATATGATTCACTGGTATAGTCTTTCAGATCCTTAAGAAATAAATAGCTCCCATGATACTCACTCTGTTCTGATTCAAAGAAAAAGATGATAAGCTACCTGATTCATTCTATACCAAGGAGTGTTTGTTTCATAATTCAAGGTTAGCTGTTTAAAAAAGAATTTTTGCTACCACTGATTATGTATTTGCTCCAAACACTATGCCAAGAAAGGTTTATACATCATCACAATACATTTAAATAGTAAGACCATCTAAAGCAAAGGTCACAAATTGAAATGTCAGGCAGGCAATATTAATGACTCAAGTGAGGAGGTACCTGGCAGAGGGGCACATGCCCCCACGATATGAGGATGAAGAGCCTCCAAAGAGGCTGACTTTCAGGAATATTGGCCCATTGCCACCAAGTCTTCTGGTTTCTAATTTTTTCCAAGAAATTCTCATTCTGTGAAGCCCCAATTTTGCAATGTTGTCTTAGAAGATTACTAAAGATGTCATAGGTCAAAAAGTAAAAAAGATTTGTTGCAAAACTGTGGGCCACCAATTTACAACTTCTGATCTAACAAACAACAAAAGGGAATTTCTAAACCTACATCTATTTATATTAAAACACAACCACCACACCAGGGAACTGAGAGAGTCCACAACTGCAAGCAAGAGAGTCCCATCCATCAGCCACATAGGATCGAAGCCCCCCTCTCAATTAGAGGCGGAGTGGGCATCACCATCCCAGAATCCTCAGGATTGGAGAATAAAATATGGACTAGAGTGGACTTACTGATATTCTGCTATAGACTTACTGTGATTCTAGCAATGGAAGAAATTATATCACGGATGTGGAGACAGTGGCCACTGGAGGTGCTGAAGTTAGGGAGAGGGAAAAAGGTGTAATATAGGGGCATTTTCAGGACTTGGAATTGTCCTGAATGGCATTGCAACGACAGATACAGGCTGCTATATATCCTGCCATAGCCTACAGAATTGAGTGGAAGAGAGTGTAAACTACAATGTAAACTATAGTCCATACTTAGCGGCAATGCTCCAAAATGTGTTCATCAATTGTAATGAATGTACCACATTAATGAAAGAAGTTGTTAATGTGGGGGAAAGTGGGAGGTGTGGGGAGTGGGGCATATGGGAAGCCCCTATATTTTTTTTATATAGCATTTTATGTAATCTAAGTATCTTTTAAAAATAAATAAAAAATATAATTTAAAAAAAACAAAAAATACATCTAAAAACAAGGAATAAAATAATATTTTTTCTTAACCTGATGAAACTACATAAACTAAATATGTACATCAAACAATATGGCAGCTAAGATATTTTTTAAAAAGTAACAAACACAGAAGAAATTAATTGAATACAAACACATACACACATAAAGTAAGAGGTATATATATGCAATTTTCCAGGTCTACTAGGGAAAAGAAAGCAAGAGCATAGATTTTTAAAAAGTACAGTCAACAAACTTCATTTAATACATACAAATAAAATAAATTATTTTCTTTTGCCCATTCAACATTTACAAAAATAATTTAATAAAAATCAGTTATGTGCTTGATCACAAAGGAAACCATAGTACATTTTTTTAAATTAAAAAGTATATATTTTGGGAGGCGGCTGTGGCTCAATCAGTAGGGCTCCCGTTTACCATGTGGGAGGCCCCGGGTTCGGTTCCCGGGGCCTCCTGGTGAGGGCAGGCCCGCCCGCACGGCGTGGTTGGCTGACCCAGCGAGCACAAGCAGCAAGGGGGGGATAAATGAATAAATAAATAAAATCTTTAAAAAAAAAAAAGTATATATTTTATGGGTTACTTCCTCTGATCATAATCTAATGCAATCATAAATTAATTAAAAGATGATAATTCTTAATTGCTAGGAAATTAAGAATAACTCCAAAATCAAAAAGAAATACAAACAAATTACAAAAGAGTGACACTTTAAAAGAAATGTAACTCTTTAATCACATTTCCAATTTCTTCTATTAAGCTTAAGCTTTCTACTTCTTTGGATCGATTTTGGCAAATGATATTTTTCTAGGAATTTGCTACGATGGAGTTGCATATAATATCGTTTATACTAATTTAATACCAATTAATTTCCATTTTTACTTCATTAAATCCTTCTTTCTAGGTCTCTTCTCTCTCTCTTTCTCCTGTAGTTCTGTCTAAATTTTTGGGATAAGAACATACTTATGTCAGCTCCAGCTTCAAAATATATACAGCATCCTACTCCTTCTTCCCACCTCTACTTGCTACTACCTCATTCCAAACCACTGTCACCTCTCACCTTGGCATTCGAAGCAGCCTCCTCAGTGGACTTTCTGCTTCAGCCCTTGTGTGGCTTATGGCCATTCTCAGCATAGCAATGTGATGATATTGCAAAAATGTAGAGTTAACAGCAATGAATTAAGACCTGAATGCAGTTAAAAGGGGAAATTCTAGGTACTATATATGCTGCTGGAATAAAAATTTAAAAACAAACAAACAAAAAGCAACCGTAGGAATGTATAACACAGTGAACCCTGGTGTAAACTACGGACTACAGTTAATATTACAATTATAATAGTCTCTCAGCAGTTGTAAGAAAGGTAACACACTATGGCAAAGTATTAATAACGGCAGCGGGTATATGGGAACTCTATTTTCTGCATGATCTTTCTGTAAACCTACAACTTCTGCAGTTAAAATTAATTAATTAAGCTTTTTGTTAAAAGTAAAATAAAAAAAAAAACACTAAACAAACAACAGCAAAACGTTTAAGTCATATATAACTTCTCAGCTCAAAACCCATCAATGACTCAATGTCAGAGAACAAAGTTCTTACTTTTTTGAAAATCCTATATTCCCCAATCCCTGATTCCCCATAAATTTTCTCTGTCCTCGTGTTCAGCTCTTCTTCCCCTACTCTCCTGGATGTCCTCACACATACAGTCCCATCTCGAGGACATTAGTTTGACCGCTCCCTCTACGTGGAAAGTTCTTTCCCCAGATATCCTCATGGCTAGCTAATTTCCATTCTTCAGCTCTATACCGAGATTTCACCTCCTCAGAAAGGCCTTTCCTGGCCTCTAAAATTTCAGCCCACAACCACCAACTCTGTCTCTTATATCCTTACCCTGCTCTGTTTTTCCTGATTTGCACTTAGCACTACCTGGCATCCCATACTGATTACCTATTTATAATATTTATTGTCTCCTTTGAGAGAATATAAGCTGCCTAGAAATTGTATAGATATTTGTCAGCTTTGTTTCACTGCTCTATCCTCAGAGCAGTGCCAGGCACTTAGTGAGTTTTGTTGAATGAATAAATGATTGGGTGATGCATCATTTTATAGCATCATTTGTTTTAATAAATAAGTAAAAAAAAAAAAAATCCTTTAATTATCAAGTCACGATTTTGTGTGCAAAGGTGGCTTCTTAAATATAGTGAACGCTGAACTTGTTCAGTCTATAAACTGTCTCAGAAGCATTTTTCACAAAATTTGCAAAGTGCACATTTTCTCCCGGCTCCCATACAACCAACAGTACACTTATTTAGAGGCGTCACTGGGAGATTTAATGCAGGTGAGCTAACGAGCCGCCTCCTCCTGAGCGGAGCGTGCAGTTGGGAGGTTCGAGCTGCGTTTTACAGGCCCCAGTGTGTGCCAGGCTCCCGCTCACAGACAGTGTTAAATCGTCTCCTAAGAGTCTCCTGGTCGCCATCTCTTCTCCCTCCCTAGAGCCACATTTTTCCTGCTTCCAGTTCAGGATGACTAATGCAGACCTCTGGTTGTGTCCCCTGCTCAGAATCTCCCTGGCTCCCCTTATTGAATAAAATCCAATTTCAAAAACCAGACCTGCGAGGCCTGCACAGCCTGGTTCCGACCTCCTCCTCTCTTACTTCCTAACACTTTTCCGCCCCGATCTCCAGTCAGATTTGCTTTGACAGTCCACGCCCTGCTGTGGATCCCTCCTCTGGCCTCCCCTCCTTACTCTCCGGAACCGGGCAGATCCGCTCGGCGTGGCTCTCTGAGCTGGAGCCGTGGCCCCATCAGCACACAGTGCGGGGGTGCTGGCCCCTGCCACCACGCTCCAGATTTCCAGGGAAGAACCGTAAGCCCACCTCTCGGCTTTTCACGTTGCCCTGCCGGGTGGGTCGAGTCAAGCGTGACTCCAGGTTCCCTGCGTGACGTTGCATCAAGCCGAGTTGCCCTCGTTCTTCGTGTGGTTTGTGAACTAAATGCACCCCTGTGCGTTTGGCCCTCCTAAAATGACTGCTTTTCTCCTCTCCACCTCGACAACTGCTGCCTTAGCCCTTGCGCCCTCCAAGCCCTCATGCCACAAGCCGAGCCAGGGGAAGAGAGCAAGCAAGGGGGGGCGGGGGACATTGTCACTCACGTTTGGGACTAGCTGGCAGGAAAAATTCTAAAATCAGGTCTGAAGATCGTGGTCCCTTCCCAGATAAAAATCTCTTCATTGGCTCCCCATTGCCTTCATCATGACCTCTGGCCTTTCTTAAAGAAAACTTCTTTTTATATTTATATAGAAAAAGTTGATAATTACATATATAGTTATATGAATGGACAAAGATCTAAGTCCTCTTTTGTAATTCTTTCTTTCCGCTCACTTAATAAATAACTGATACCTTTCCATCTCTACATCTCACAGCTATTAAGTATGACTATGGATGCACCGTAATTTATTTAATGCTCTATATTTAACATTGAGATTGTTTCTAATTTTTTTGCTAGTAGACACTATCTATTTTGAGAGTAAATTATTTTGTTAATTTTTTAAATTTCTAAAATATCCAAGCAGTCTGTACCCACCAAGCAACTGCCCTCCATCCCCTGATAACTGCCAATCTACCTTCCATCTCTACCAATCTGCTATTTCTAGATAGTTCGTATAAGTGAATCCATACAGGATTTGCCCTTATGTGCCTTGCTTATTTCCCTCACCCTAATGTCTTCAAGGTCCATTTGTGTTATCGTCCATCTCAGAACACCATTCCTTTTCACAGCTGAATAATATTCCATTGTGTGTATGCACCACGTTTTGTTTATCTGTGCATCTGACCTCAGACCTTTTCTAACTCGTCTCTGGCCCTCATCCCCAGCCTGTTTCTCATCGCTGACCTTCAGGCAGCTTGCACGCCCTTGCCTCTTGCCTTTGCAAACCTATCTTCCCCGGTTGACAGCCTCATTCCCCAGCCTCTCTTCCTGGCTAACTGCAGTTCCTTCTTCAAGACTCAGCTCTGGCCCCTCCTCCTCTGAATAAACCTTCCTTCATTGTGCCACTGCCCTTGCTTCCGGTGAGCTCCATCATGACACTTGTCACACTGCCTGTTAACTTTTCTTCCTCCCCAAAAACTAGACTGTGAGCTCCTGGGAAAAAAAAAAAAAGGGTGGCTTTCATCTCTGGAACCTAGTGTTAAGAACAGTGCCTGGCGTTTGTATCTGTTTATCTTGCCAATAAAATTAGCTCTGATTTTCCTTTTTCTTGTTTTTCTGAGAAGAGTCCAGGGCAAGGGATAAAGGAACGTGGTAGAATTCAATTTAAGCAAAAGCAGGATCTCAATCTTTCCGTCTTTTAGCTAATACTAGCATTTGACCTTTGCTGCTCATTGTCATTGCAGAGAATCATAGTGAAGGGCGCTGTGACAAAAAGCTACCAATGACTTTTTTTTTTTTTTTGTCTACTTTATTGACTGAAAATAAAATAGACACACATAATCCATCATAAAGGGGATTCTCTGGGACCCACAGTCTAGGTGCTAATTGCATAGGGAGACGAGCGCTGGGAACAATTGAAGATGTTTAGAACCTGATTGATGCACATTCCTATGACAAATGACTGCCTCGAAGACGACCGAGCATCGTCCTTCAGGGATGGCCACTTTGACTGTTATTTTCCACCTAGAATGAGGACTAGGTTCTAGTGGAATGAGGAAGTTGTATAATCTCTGAAAGATTTCTGAACACTTCTAGTGCCTTTTCTGAGATGGTTTACGTATATATTTACTCAGAGGTAGGTTTTCAAGATTCCATCCAATTTAAAGAGTCTATCATCATTAAGACCCAAAGGCTCTCAACATAATGAAGGGCTCCTCTTTCTACAACTTTCACTGACTTTCTTGATCACTAAATTGACCACATGAAATTAATTATTTACTGCTAACCATTTTCCTCCCAAAGCTTTATCAGCAGGTATGTGTATTTGCATTTCAACAGATCTAAAAGCAGGTTGCTCATCAGAAACACCATTGTACTCACCCTTCCTTTATAGTACCTAGGTAATTATCAATTGATTAATCTGGATATATTTTAGTGATTTGGCTCCCCACTTCTCTAAAGAAGCAGAAAATTGTTTTAAAGTCTGAGATAACTGAGACTTCATTACTTGTTGCCAAATAGAATTCTTTTTAAGTGGTGGAGTCTCACTGGGGAGTGCTCAGATGAATAATTACCATTACGTTGAATCTACCAAAATGAACGCTTTCACTGCATTGAGTAGAGTGGCATCTTCAAATGTAATTTACATTTATATCACTAATGAAAATTAATACATTCTTTACACTTTCTGATTTTTCTATGTCCCTTCTGTGGCAGCATGACTTCTTAATGCTTATATTTGCATTTGTAAATTACAGGGTAATATTTATGAAAGGCAATGGATGCATGTGTTTTGCTAAGAGCCTAAACTTATATCACTCAGTTCCCCAAAAAACCTTCTATGTTACATCCCACATTTCTATTTAATTCCTTTTCATTTGAAATGGGCCTTAAGTACCCTCTATGGGTTCCTCCTAATGCCGTACTCTGTGTCTCCAACTAGAAAAGTTCCATAAAAACACTTGAGAAAATTACTCGGGGGTGGCTTTGATTGAAAAATTTGAACATTAAATAATAGCTACCATATCTGGAATATTTGCTCCATGTCAGAAGGTGTGGTATGTCCTTTACATACGTTATTTCCAACCCTTGAAATGGAGGAAGTATTATTTTCCCCATTTTACTGATGAAGACGCTGAAGCTCAGTGTTTCGTAAATTGTCCAAGGTCAATGCTAAAAGGTGGCCAGGTCAATATTTAAATGCATGTGTGTCTGATGCCAAAGCTTAGACTTTTCTTCTGACACAAGGCCATATTTAAGTGTGCAGAGGTGCCCCAAGCTTATATGGTGCCTCTTATTGTCTTACCGTGCCAGACTCCAGAAAGACAAAGGACATGGCAAGCATTTTCCTGTCTAGTCCATATCAGAACCTTGGTGCCCTGGCTCACAAGGTTAAGAATCAGTATATCATTCGGTTGGTGATTTTCCTTTCTTTGATTCTGGCAGAAGCTCTCTCTGGAGTCAGAGCCAATTGTTTTTCTCTAATGAATTAGAGGGGAGGTAGCCTGGAGCTAACCTGAGAACTACAAGTCTATTTATCATCTCTTTGTTTGCTCCATGGATGATATCCAACTTGCAGCTTTGACTGGCCTCAGAGGGACAGGTGTGTTGATTGTTTCTATGCTACAGTGAGTAACATTAATAACAAGATCTGGCTGTTTTCTAGTGTTATGAATGCAATGTCTAAGCAATTATAAAACTATACACATACTTATTAAAACTCCTCCCCCACAACAAAAAATATTTATCAAGCTGCAACAGAATTATAGTGAACAATATAAATGAGACACGATAAAGACCTCCATAACTTAGAAAGTTGTGAGACTACATAATTGACAGTTTACAACAGAAAACAATTAGCACATCTCTTAACTGAGAATGAAGAGATTTGGAATAAGACCAAGAGTTAAGCACCTGGCTGGGGTGTTAGAATCTGAGGGTGAGATGTCATTCTCTCAGTGAAAAAGGACCCTTCTCCTGGAAAAAGTCCAGCTTATTAATTCCTAAAGAAATGATAGGCAATGTCTAATTTTTTTTTCTTTTTTTCCAGCTAAAACCAGCATTGCTTCCTACTTCATGCCTCACCTCTCTTTCTGACTCTTCGCCTTTGCTCTTCTTTGCCAGGTTTCTAGCCAACACCACTTTCAGAGGCCTCAGTGGTTCCATCAGAGTGAAAGATTCCACCATCATCAGCTCAGAAAACAACTTTTTCATTTGGAATCTGCAACATGACCCCATGGGAAGGCCAATGTGGACCCGCTTGGGCAGCTGGCAGGGAGGGAAGATCATCATGGACTATGGGATATGGCCAGAGCAGCCCCAGAGGCACAAAACCCACTTCCAATACCCAAGTAAGCTACACTTGCGAGTAGTTACCCTGATTGAGCACCCATTTGTCTTCACACGGGAGGTTGATGATGAAGGCTTGTGCCCTGCTGGCCAGCTCTGTCTAGACCCCATGACGAATGACTCCTCCTTATTGGATGACCTTTTTAGCAGCCTCCATAGCAGTAATGATTCGGTGCCCATAAAATTCAAGAAGTGCTGCTATGGATATTGCATTGATCTGCTGGAAAGGCTAGCAGAAGACATGAACTTTGACTTTGACCTCTATATTGTTGGGGATGGAAAGTACGGAGCCTGGAAAAATGGGCACTGGACTGGGCTGGTAGGTGATCTCCTGAGTGGGACAGCCCACATGGCAGTTACATCCTTCAGCATCAATACTGCACGAAGCCAGGTGATAGATTTCACCAGTCCTTTCTTCTCCACCAGCTTGGGCATCTTAGTGAGGACCCGAGACACAGCAGCTCCCATTGGAGCCTTCATGTGGCCACTTCACTGGACAATGTGGCTGGGGATTTTTGTGGCTCTGCACATCACTGCCATCTTCCTCACTCTGTATGAATGGAAGAGTCCCTTTGGTATGACTCCCAAGGGACGGAATAGAAGTAAAGTCTTCTCCTTCTCTTCAGCCTTGAATGTCTGTTATGCCCTCTTGTTTGGTAGAACGGTAGCCATCAAACCCCCAAAATGCTGGACTGGAAGGTTTCTAATGAACCTTTGGGCCATTTTCTGTATGTTTTGCCTGTCTACATACACGGCAAACTTGGCTGCTGTCATGGTAGGTGAGAAGATCTATGAAGAGCTTTCTGGAATACATGATCCTAAGGTAATACTTCTGTTTACTCTAGCTTTCTTTATTGCCCTTCAAAACTCCCTATGTTATGTCTTATGCTACATAGTGTGTCTATATTCTTCCATGTAACACAAGAATATTCTCTCAGTCAACTAAAGCAGAGGTCAAAAGCTATTGTTTAATTGTATTGTTAAATGAAACAAAAAAAAAAAGAAGAGCAAGGGGTTTTAGGAAGTGTTTGTTCTCTAGAAAGTCGTTCTGGTAGAAACATCTAGTTGTGCAGTTTTTCCTTGTATTATTTGACCATCGGATAAAATGGATGTCAGTTCTAATCTCTCTAGCATAAAGCATTTTCTCACAAAGCAGACTTTATTAAATGATTAATTGCTTGACTTAGGAATTAATGAAAGTAAATAGTAGCATCCATATTCTAAATAGAAAAGAATCCTTTTTTACCATTGTGTTAATTTCATAAGGCTGCCATAACAAATTTCCACAACCTCAGCGGCTTGAAACAACAGAAATTTATTCTGTTGTGGTTTTCCAGGCTAGAAGCTTGAACTCAAGGCCTTTCTGAGGCTCCTCTTCCTCGCCTCTTCCAGCTTGTAGTGGTTCTAGACATCCTTGGAACCCCTCCATCTTCACATGGCCTTCTCCTTCTTTTTGTCCTAGTGTTCTCCTCTTTTGTCTCTTTTAAGGACACTTGTCCTAGGATTTAGGGCCCACCCAGATAATCCAGGCTGATCTCATCTTGAGATCCTTAAATTAATTACATCTGCAAAGACCAATTTTTTCCAAATAAGGTCACATTCTCAGGTCTTGGGGACAGAACATGGACATATCTATTGGGGGCCACCATTCAACCCACTGCAACTATCAAAAACAGTAAATTGGGAAGATCTAACATTTTATCACAGCAACCCAGATCAGCTGCTAGGGAATTCAATGGGTACAAACCAAGGAGTACTGAACTAACTGAGGTGGTAAAGTTGGCTAGTTGAGGATAAGATGTCGGCGGTGTCTTTATAGAGTAAGGACACTGTACAGGCTACCTTGGGTTAGAGGGAGGATGCCAGAGGTCACATTACAATGTCCAAGGTAAGGAGGCTCATGAAAATTCTATCTAGGCTGCATTTGAAATACTAGACGAATGCTCCTAAGCGTGGAAGGACGGAGGAGGATGGAGATGCTCGTAAACAGGTAAAGCAGTGGTGACACTCAGGTAAAGACAGCAAAGTCTGTGTTCTTTCTGGATATAAGGAAGGCTCTTTTCAGTAACTGAGGATATAGAAAACCTAGTCTGATCTAGTGGGAGTAGAGGGGAAGGGCTGTCAACACCCAAGGCAGTTAGAAAGAGACTCGGGGGGAACAGTGCAGTCATGATGGGGAATGGGATGTGGAGCCAGAGCAGAGGTGCGTTCCAGTGCATAGGCCACACCTAATGGAGACTGGAGAAAGCCGAAATCTAGGACATACATGTTTAAAGCAACTTGAGCTAAGAGGAGCATTTCAAACTTGTCAAATACCCATCCGGCCTTTTCAAATGCCCTTATCACATCAAGGCTGAACTACAGCCGCTCCCTGTGTTGCTTCTTAATGAACACTTACCTGGAATTCTGTAAACACAAATATTTAGCATATATGTTAGCATAAATAAATGTGTCACCCTACAGAAAGATTTGGGTGGTGCTTCTAGATCCCCATTTCGTACCAGTATTTACAGCTACAGTCCCTAAGGTTTACTGCCTCTCACTACAGTCTTACTCAGATTTTTCACAAGATTCTTGCCAATATAGCTCTTAAATTACAAATTCAAATGGAAACAATTCAGTCTCGTCTAGTTCAAAAACTCATCTAATACATGCCCTGTTATAGTGTCCAGGCCATTACCCTATAAGCAATACTGATTAGAGTTTCATTAATCAGAAACAAAGAGCACCAAAATTGAGTCATGGAAGCTATGCATTGGAAACCTGAAGCAATGACTACTTTAGGGTATTAAAAAGTAAAACAGCAAATATAAAACATAAGCAGCAGTAAACCAAATTTTTAAACATAAGGAAACAGTGATTCGATCCCAACTCCACCAGAAGAAAGTGGTGAAAATTTTAGAAATCTAATCCAGTCCATGATACAAATTCAGTAGAACTGAACAAAGTTAGCTTTGTGTTCCAGCTAGTAAGTTCTTGATGAAGTGGAACAAACCTAAATCAAAGCCATTTTCAACTGGATATCAAAAACGAATTTCTACCAAGATCCCAAATAAATTAATATATCTTTACTAGGGTTCTTGGTTTTTTGTTGTTGTTTTTTAGGAGATACCGGGGATTGAACCTGGAACCTCATACATGCGAAGCTTGCGCTGAACCACTGAGCTACACCCTCTCTGCTACTAGTGTTTTAATGTTAAAATCTCTCCTTTATAGGTTTTTGTCATCTAAGGACACCCAGACTATTTGGCTAAGCAATACTTGACATCTTGGTTCTTAAGATTAATGGTGATGACTGAATTTTTCAATTTCATCCAGATATGCAATATTATGCAGATTACATAATGTCCTCACCCTTCTGCAGATAGATATGATAAAAATAATTTCCATAGCCCTTCAGTCACTCAGCATGCATTCTTAAGTGCAGTGCAGTAATTGACATAAGGGTTTTTCTCTTCCCTGACGGCTACACTGTCTTCATATACTAAGTGACGTGAAGAAATTCAGATGTACATGAGTCAAATAATCCGGCTGCAGTCATTTAGGTGGGAAAGACATAAGCAGAAGGGGAAATAACTTAGAGAGTTATACGCATGCCAAAGTCTAGATATAAATGGAGTACTGTGGAATTTCAAGGAAGGGATGGTCACTTTCAACTCAGTTTATCAGGAGAAAGCTTAGTTAATAAGGCAAAATGTCTGCATATTTTGAGGAATACGCAGAATTTGGACTTGCAGGATAGGGGAGGAGACATGAACATTCCAAGCAAAGGAACAGAATGAACTACTTGGAGGTAGAAAGACAAGGCAGGGTCAGGAGCTGCTGGGGAGTTTCATTGAACTGCAGCCTACATTAGATGAAGAGGAGGAGGTGAGAGCTAAGCCTGAAAAAAGAAAGTTAGGTTCAGATAATGGAGGATATTAGCATAGGTCTAGGGAAGGTACTTCAGCTAACAATAGAGGCCTCTTGACTTTGGGACAAAGGAATAGCACAGTGGATCAGTATCCATTTCGTATGTCTGCTTTGGCAACAGCACCAGGACAAGATTGGAAGAAAAAGAGAATGAACATAAATTGAAGTTATAGCTGTGGTCACCGATAAAAGAAAGGATGCAAGAAATATTGTGGTGATCAAATCAGTAGGACTTGGTGGTTAATTGGGTGTGGGAGGTACTAAAGAGTCACACTCAGAGTTGCAGGCCTGAGTGTCTGAGACGATGACGGTATCATTCAAGGAAGCGAAAAGACAGTTTATGGACCAGACAAAATGGTGGTCAGTTTGGTTTCATACATGGCATTTTAAAATCTGTTTGGGGCAGGGGGCATTGAAATGAAATCCATCAAGCATTTGCAAACATGGAACCAGAGTCCAGGAAAAAGATTGAACTTAGTGGGAATCCTGGGCAGGGGGGTGGTCCTATGTGTTGAAGCCCTGGAGGAGTATGAGGTCCCCAAAGGAGAAGAATGGATATTCCAAGGCAAGCTCCAGGCATAAGGAGGCACCAGTATAGGACTGGTGGAGCTGTGGAGGGTAAAGAGATAAAGGAGCCCTGTAGCAAAGTCATGCAGGCCCTTGAATGACAGTCTATAGGGTGAGTGTTGACTTTTTGAGATGGAGATTGATATGCTATCACTGCCATGTCTAGCTGCTTGCCAGTGGTCATCAGAGAGGACAGAGGCCGATCCATGCACAATCCCAAGCATGAGAATTAGCAAGTGTTTGTACATATGTTTGTGTGTGTGTGAACGTGTGACTGTGTGTGTGTGTTTTTAGGAGGTACTAGAGATTGAACCCAGGGCCTCGTACATGGGAAGCAGGCGCTCAACCACTGAGCTACATCTGCCCGCCTGTGTGTGTTTTAATGTCTGATGAAACTGGGTTTATGTGATGTGCGTTTTTTCCCAGTATTTTTCAAACTCCCATATTCACTTTTCAAATCCACTTTCAGTTTGAATAAGTGGAAACCTTTCGTTTACCCAGAATTCACAGATTTCCTGCAGTTCTTTGGGGACATTTGTTTTTCTGCTGTCAGGTGAAAACCTCCCAAACCCGAATGAGAGTTGACATGTGATGTGGAGTACTTTCCATACTCTGAAGATTCGTCTACCCTGACTCATTCTGAATCATTTGTCTTCGTATTCTTTCATCACCTCATCTTCTGAATATCAGAAAAGTTCCCCCTTATACCATGCGGATATTTTCATTCTGCTTTTACTATGCGCTGCTCAGTTAATTCATCTCAGGTGTATTTTTCCTGTGGCTCCACATCAGTGATCTTGAACAACCTGTCTCCTTCCTTCCCTAACCCTTCTTTAGTTATCTCAGGAAAACCTCCCCCATTGCTCTGTTATAATCGTGTGCCCTAAAACTTTGGGAATAACTCCCAGACTTCCCTAGAAGCATTTTCTTAAGAAATGAGCCGCAAAGAATTGATGCCTTCGGTTCTTAGAGGCCATCTAAACCCCCAAATCTGGAAAAAGGGACCCCTAAGAGTCTCCATCTACTCTTTCCTTAAACTTACCTTCCTGTTGCAGATAATATTTAAAATTGTAATCATAACGGCTTCTTACTTTTTATGTAAACAGTTTATTGTAAATTTCATCTGTGTGGTTTTTGGTGTCAGTCTTGGAACCTAAATACCACTTTAAAAATATTTCTAGGGGCAAATGTGTTTGGATGAAAACCTATTGACTCATACAGTAAGATTTGTGGTGTGTGGTTATACACAGCCTCTCTGTAAATTGAGTCCCGGCCACATAAGTGCCTGTAATCGTGATCTCTGATAACTTACAGTGCAGGTGATAGTTCCATTTTTCTTCTTGATCATAATTATTTAGCATGCTGGCTCTCCATTTAAGCAATTAATACAACTGTTAAGAGCTAAGAGTGGCAACACTTTACCACCGTTTCAGGACAGAGATTCATTGGCTCAACCAACTTCTTTGAATCAGAAATAAAATTAAAAGCAAAGCGCTGTGCAAGGACAATTTATGATTCACTACATGTTGCAGCAGTCAAAGGAGGTTGGAAATTTTTTTCCTGATAGGGGGTTGGAGGGAAAGAATAATCTTGCTGCTGGCTGTTCCTGCAGATAACCCCAAGGGAGAGGGACTGGCCTGCTGTGCAAATGGAATTCAAGAGGATGATTCTGTCTTCACTTAACTAAACTATTTTGGCCAGAATAATTTATTTTACACTAAAAGTAATCGATGTGGCTTCTCAAAGCCTCCCACCGACTCTTCTGGGAAGTAAGCTCCAATGCTTCAAAGCTGGCGGCTCCTTGAAGCATGAGACCATGAAAGCAGAAATTTATGAGCGATATATATTTAATAGAGCTTATTTGGGTATTTCTCACCATAAATCTAGCACCGTTCATTATAGGCAATGCAGAAAACAGAGTAAGGTAGACAGATGGAAACAAGCACCCATTGCCTTATCATCCAAAGTCATTTCCTCTTAGCACATTGGGGTAATTGACAGGTAGATAGAAAGTATAATATCATTTTACTTAACAAATTTTCAATCTGGGTCTTTGATCAAAGGAAAAGATCTAGGCATACAAAGAATCTTCCAGTCACTGACATCAGCTCTGCTGCGTTATAAGACAAGCCTCACTTCTCAAATTGCAAAGTATTCTTAAAAATAAAGCCCCACCTCCCCTCATTGTGTCGAACTGAACTATTTAAAAGGCCACCTGAGCATTCAAAATGAGCTAGTTGCTGATTTTAATGTACTTTCTAGGTCTTCTTTTTCCAGATTTTCACTTAAAATGTTCCCTTTATTCCTGTGCCTCTGATGTATATAAAAAACGTCTGCTTCTTGGAGGGGACAGGAGGCTAGAGTCATTTTTTGCACAGGCAAACAACAGTGCTGTTTTGGGGAAAAAAAAAAAAAAAACAGGCTTGATAAACATTTGAGTAATATTAAAAATTAAATAGACCTGCTGGGAAAGCAAGAGCAAACTTTAACCACAAATATTAAGGCAAGGGATACTGGCATTGCCCTAGTAGGAAATGAGAAGCGTTTCCCAAAATAATTAAAACCACTTTTATTGATCTTCATATAACAGCATGTGGCTGCCCAATAAAATGTATGAATTCATATAATAAAAGTTGGCCACGAAGAATGGTGGGGTGCCAGAACTCCAGGGCAAATAAGGCTCTGAAAATGGATCTTGAGGTGAGGGGAAAGAATGCTGAAATACACCAGGCCACTCGTCCACGTGTGCTTTCCTTCCTCCAGCAGCATCACCTTCTGTTCCAGGCATGCTAGATGGCTGGGAATTTAGTCATGAGCAAAACAGACACTGTCCTTGCACTACGGAGTTTAGGGGAAAAGAAAGACATTAGCTCAATGAGCACATAAATCAGCTAAAGATTTAAACTGTGAAGGAAAATAAAACATTGAGAGCCTTGCGGGAGGGCTGATCTGAATGGAGAGTCAGAGGAGGCCACCGTGAGGAAATAAGTTCTGAGATCTGGAGGTGGGAAATGCGCTAAAGGAAGTTTGGCGGAAAGAACAGCATCTGCCTAGGCCCCGAGACTGGGGAGGGCTACCTTCCTGAGACCCTATCATGACGAAAAGGGGAAGGAGAAAATGACAAGTGGCTAGGTAGACAGCTTTGTCCATCAGAAATTTCTCAAGAGATGAGAAGTCCAATGAACACTCTCGTCTGGGAAATGCTATACTTCCCAAGGGCTCCATGTACCTCCAGATAGAAAATACCAGGAAAGAAACATCCCACTTACTCTGGCAACAAGAATTCCTAACAGATCATGGCAGTGTCCCCTATAAGAAGTAGAAAAAACTACCTTTAATGGATTAAGACATGAAAGATGATTTGGGTACAATCAGCTTCCATGTTGTTGACCTGGAAGAATGAATATATAAAGATGTCAAGCTTATAGGCTTAAAACAATTCTAATCAACATCCCAAAGGGCTTTTTTGTTCATTTATTACTTAACTCTTTTTAAAAATTATAACAAAGTCAGTCTGAAAAAAAGAAGCAGAATCAAGGGAAATACTTAATATGAGCCATGATAACAGAAAAGCTCACAGTCATCACCCACTCCCCATGTGCCAGGCCCTTCTGTAAATAAAGTTAATAAAATGCCTCACCCCATTAAGGAGTTATGAAGATTAAATAAAATCATCCACGTAAAGTGCCTTGCACAATGTCTGACACCACCTAGAGGGCACACAATAATTTTAATTCTTGTCTAATTTTAATACCAATGTTAATCACATTTATCTTGAAAAATTAGGTTCCTCTCCCTCTCCCTCTCTCTCTCCCGTTATCACTGTAAACTGGATAAAGGATACGTTCCCTTTTTGAGCTACCTTCTGGAGGACTCAGAGACACATTTCTTGCCAACCAACAGCAGAGTTGTGGTCGTTGTTGTAGGCATCTTAAGCATCATTTCCTAGCTTCTATTGTTTCTTTTTCCCTGTTCACCATTTTGTAATTTATGCTCTCTTGAATTTTATGACTTGTAAGCTACCTGAAATCTCTTCAGGAAGACAGTAAGATTCACATTAAGTAACGTTAATATCCAATAATAAGTAAAGAATATTAGCAATTCAGGAAAGAAAGAAAAAAATAACCGATAGATATTTTTTAAAAAGTTAAATCACTTGTCATCAAAGAAATGCTAATAAAGACCATAATGGGTTTTTTTTTTTTACCTATCAAATTAGGAATCTTTTCTTGATCGTTCTCAATCTCGGTGGGCAAGCATTAAAACTGGCAAGGGCATAGAGTGCTAGTGAGAGAGTACGTTGGTATAATACATTCATTAATCAATTTGGCCATTTGCATCCAGAGCCTTAAAACAGTTCATGCCCTTTCACCCTTGGCTTCCTCTTCTAAGAATGTGTCCAAAGAAAATCATTTAAGGTGTGGACAACAATTTATTGCAAAGATCCACTGCAGGCTTACTCAAAATAGCAAAACTTGGAAACCATCTAAATACTCAACAATATCACAATTAATAAGTGATAATATTCCTATGAGCTATAAAAACGCAGTCAGTAGAGATAATTTTGGAGCACGTTCAAGATGTCAAGAAAAATTCAAATATAACGTTAAATTAAAAGTGAGGAAATTTGCTTCTTTCCCTTTTTGTACTAGACATGTATATAATATATAGTATATGTACGTACTCTGAAGAGGAATGAATGGAAGGAAATATAACACAAAGCGATCAGCACTGATTTCTGGACAATGTAATTACAGGAAATAGTTATTTTATTAGGTCTACTTTCCTACTTTTCTAGATTTTCTACCATGTACATGCATCAGCTTTGTGATGAGACAGTACATAATAAGCCAAGTAAGAACGAGAGTAATTCTGACACGAGACACTTGTCATGACAGCCCTGCTGGCTCTGACAGTGCTGCCGACTGGAGCTTTCAAGTCCAGGCAGGCCTCTGTCCACAGAGACCTTCTGTAGTAAAGTTTCATTCCCACTCAACTTACTCTCTTCGTAGGACTTAACACCATCTGTAATGGTCATTTCATCTCTTTGTTTACTTGTTAATTACCTGTCCTTCCTAGTTTATCTGTCTCATTCACTGCTGTGTCCTTGGACTCCAGCACAGTATTAGGTGAACTTCAGTAAACTTTGTTCAATTAATAAATGAGTGAAAAATGGCAGCATCACTGGCGTAAGGGTATATCCTTCTGCGGTGATTATTTTGAAGGTCAATGCTTCTGATGTGACAGTCCAAGACCAGTCTCATACCACATGTTATGGAATGAAAGAAGGAAAGCCCAGTAGGAAGCGATGTATGTGGTGCAAAGGCAAAGTCTTGGTGTTGGAGGGGTGTAAGTGTGATGTGTAACCCCATCACATGTCAGCTGGTGAAGTTTGGCATGTTACTTAGCCTCATAAGGACCCTCGTGTCTCTTTTGAGAGGATTGCGGGAGATAATGGACATGAAATATCTATTTGGAAGCTCTGATACCATCCCCCACTAAATTATAAACTCCATGAGAGTGGAAGCCAGATCTACCTTATTCATCTGTATACCTAGAGCTGAAGCATATGGCAGCCACTCATTTAGCTGAGCATTGGGTTACCTGGTCATGAAGACAGACAGAGGTGGCCAACGTGAGTCCAGTAGGATAGGAGCAGAGGGTGGGAGAGCCTCTCATTCGCAGTTGCAGGGTGTAGCCAGGAGAGTTGCAAAGTATGTCCAAGAGTAACTCTGCAGGTTTGAGCCATGAGATTGAATGTAATCAGATCATCAAAGCAAAGAAGTCTAAGACCATGAGCCCCATAGTGGATTCAAGGGTTAAGTGTAGGATTTGGGAGAGGGAATATGAGACAGATAGCTGCCCTAGACCGAATGGTTCTGGGCCCTGGGCAGTAGATTGTGAGGTCAGATCAGATCTATTTAATGGAGAAGTGTAGATCAGGCACACGATACATGACAATTATATGTAAGGTTTGGTTTGGTTTTTTTTAGGCGTTACCAGGGATTGAACCTGGGACGTCGTACATGGGAAGCAGGTGCTCAACCACTGAGCTACATCTGCTCCCCAAGGTTAATCCCGTGACAATTAGTAGGAATCAAAAAAATGAGTATTTTCCTTCCCTTCCTGAATGTTCTCCAGTTCAAAAAACTTTAGAAAAACTATCAAGACTTTGCTAATTCAGTTTGATTAATGGAAAACTGAACAAATGAGCATGTGATCTGTTTACGTCCTCACCTACTTCCAAAATAATTTTGGAATGGCATCTTTACAGAATTTTTAAAATAACTGCAGTTTTATTGCCTTCAAATAGATACAGTAATTCATACTAACTGCAGCAAAGTGTTTTCAATTAGGCACTCTGCTGGGTGTGCTTTAATGAATGTCTAAGATTGCTGCCTTCATTTGAATACAAAGAGTATGCAAAATTTTTACAAACTCTTCTTTTAAATTAGGAGGAAATTGGCTTAGAACCTTGTTTACATTATTAATCTTAGCAAGCACTATCTCTATACACACTTTATAAACAATGAAACACGCATGGGATATGTATAAATGTTCATATATATTTTATGTATTATTGTCATATGCATGTTTGTCAACTGTGTGTTCACACATACAACTATATTATTAAAAACTGATGCAGATGAAATGGACACATATTTGGAATTAGAGAGTATTAAGTTAACAACGGTATGCCCTATGAAGAATATCATTTTTATGCTCTATGTGTGTGCGTGAAGAAGTTGCAAGCAGTTCCTCATAGGGACAAGTTTTATGTCTAAAATATACATTTTAGCTCCACAAACACAATGAGAATTAAGTTGAATGTTGGACTTTCTTATGATTCAGCCTCAACTTGACATTTTGATCCTTAACTAGATTGGAGCTAGTATGATGCAACCACTGGTTCATTCAGTGACAAGTCACAAATTTTAACTGTAAGTTCAGCTCCATCGTAAACTCAGTCTGGGAATTTGGTCCAGTTAGGGCTGTTTTCCCAACTGCAACTGGATACAAGCCTACTCAAGCCAATTGCATAGGCATATAGATCATATGTAGGATGTTATTCCTAGCTTACGTTCAGAAAGACACGTTGTCAATCCATTAATATTTTTCAAACTCAAGAAGTGTGCTTTCCATGGCATTTTATCAGTAAACTGCAGCTTAAAAAATGCCAAGTGACATAAAATTTTAACAGTGCCAACCAAAACAGACCGCATTGTCACTGTAAATTCTATTTGAATAGGGTTTATTTCCCCATGCATGACCTGAAAAAATAGAATGACTAGAGATGATTCTATTGTCAAATAAGAAGGAAATGAATATAGGTATATAAATACGGGACTCTCCTATGCTGTGTTTCAAATGATGGTCAGCGGCAACCTGAGGTTCACACGTGACCCACCAGCCTTCATATTCAGACCATGGATATAATTTCAGAAACAGAAACCAAAAATATCAGTGGCAATAAATAATAATTGGCTGCCCATTATGTTCCAGGGACTACATGGACTACTTTATATAGGTTTTACTCATTGAAACTTTACTGCAACCATACAGATGAGGATTAAGGAAGTTAGGTTACTTGTCCAATCTATACAACTAGCAAACGGAAAAGGCAGGATTCATACCCAACAATATCTGACCTCCCCAACCTGATGTGTTCCAAGCAGCCCTTCCTTCACCATTGAAATTGGGCCAGGAAAGCTTTCATAACAGAAAGATGGTTCAAGGGCAGAGACAGCTGCTGGGACTGTGACATGTTAAATTGTGCACACACCATATGAATCAGTATGGGATGAAGGAGCAAGAGGGACATGGACCCAGAAAGAATTAACACCCACCTCACCTCCACCATCACCATCACTACTACTCTGCCCAGGAAGTGCCGCCGCAAGAATACGCCCCTCTGGACACTTCACAAACTGAGGAGAAGGTGAATAATTTATCCGAGTAGGATCTTCCTTCCACCGCCTCTGACCTACTGGCGCAGTTTCAGCTGGTGCCCCACCCACTGTGAAATGACAACTTCCCTTCTCCACGTCCAAATGAGGCTGTGGTTTGGGTAACCAGTTTGAGTATAAACTCTGGTGCCAATTACTCAACCTTCCCACTGTTAAATCCCTCCAACCATTAACCTGCTCCTCCTTCAGTTCCACTTATGCTTAGCTCACCTAACTTTTGTTTGAAGCATCAAATCAGTGCCTTCAAGATATGGTTTAAAATCAAGAGGATATTGATTAAATAAAGTATGGGACATTCATTCGTTGGCATTGTTGCTGTTTTTAAGGGGGGGAAAAGTGAGCTAGGTATGGATTGTCAAGTAAAAAGTAGTAGATTATACAAAATATATGCATAAAATTAAATAGAATGATAAAAAATTCCACAGACATTTTCTTCTACCAGATTCTACTGAGCATTTCCATCTTACTGAATTGGCCCTCATGATAAAGGTCCAGCACTAAAATATAATGAACATCAGAGGAACCTCAAAATCTCTTCCTATCACAGGTCCTGAAATTTCCCTAACAGCCAATCCTATGTATTAAGAAATGGTCTCCAGAAGGCCCCTCTCTACACAACAGACATTTCAAAACAAAAGCAATGCTCCCTGAAAGGGGCAAGACTTCTGTGAGATCCTATATGGATTCTCCATTTAGACTAGATGATTCTGCTTATTCTGCTTTACATAGAGAGCAAGAAGAATCTGTACCAAGGGCCAATTTAATGAGTTCTAGGGAGAAGACACCAAACATCAGATTTACAGAAAAAGAGTTCCAAAGGAGAAGGCAGACAACACAGCCTCCTGCCTACTGCACTTCCCTACCCTCCTTGTTTCTCACTGCTGAAGCCACTTCTCACCGCTGAAGCCACTTCTCACCGCTGAAGCCATTCAGGCACAGCCCTCTCTGTCACCTTTCCCCCAGCCCAGCACAGGAACTTAACCCATCGTCATTCAGGGAGAATTTGAGATGCTCTCTCTACATCTTGCTCCTCTGAAGTGTGGTCATGGGATGCACAGTTTCAGCATCACTGGGAGCTTATTAGAAGTTCAGAAGCTCAGGCTCCACCCCAGATCTACTGAACTGCAGAAGCCCTAGGTGCTGCCTTTACACAACACAACTTGAGAAGCACTTCTAGTCAGTTCCCACGTGACCCAACACCAGGCCACTCTTGCTGCTGGCCCCATTCTCACCTTTACCCTTGAATCAGTAACACGTTCCAAGACCAAACTTACCTGACCTCCTATAATTGGCTTCATGGCCTATGAACCAGTTCAGTGTTCTGGAGACTATCACACTGCCATCCTGCTTAGTTACTGCCCTCTCCCAGCTTTGACTCAGAGCACAAGCCTGTCAGCCACAATTTTAGCCCAGCTGCTAGACCTCCTAGATAATGGATCTATACAATTCTCTTCTTCATTGTCCACCCACAATTTTCCCCACCCCACTGCCAAACTCATCTATACTACTTCATGCTTTCTGGCCAAACCAGCAACAAAGCAGTCCATCACCTAAAGAATTTCAGAAAAGTTTCCCTGGTCTCTGTTACCCTCTCAGCAAAGGCTTTTTATTCTTGCTTTTCTTTCCATGGAGATAACCAACTTATCAACATCCTCCTTGAACCCTCATTAACTCATTTCCCACCCTGCCCTTCATCTTGTAAATCAGTTGACAAATCACTATCTCCAGCCTCTCTGAAGGAATGAAAGGAGATGCTCCCGTAGTCACACAATTTTACCAACAGCACTGCCGTGCCTTGGTCCCCGTCTACAACTGAGTACTGAAAGAGGAAAAAATATCACAGATGGGAAATGCAAGCATTTCTCCTGATCCAGTGATTTTTCTCTTCGCTTTTACATGATTTAGAAAATGGTTCTTTTGCTTCACTGATATGACAAATAATGATACACACAATTTGCGTAGCACGTCATTGCTTCCAGAGCACTTGCACTCCAGGACTTCAGTTTACTGCTCCCTCTCCCCCATTTTGATAGACAGAAAAAGCAGTGAAAAGGTAAGGGACTGAGGCTCAGAGGGGTTAAGTGACTTTTCCAAAGTGTAAGCTGCTGCTTGAACCCAAGTTTCGAATTCCAAACTCATCACAATTTTCAGTACAATGTGCTGCCTCATTGCCTCATTAAACTATATTTAAAATCTTGATAAGCAAAGATAGAAATGCTTGTGGCTCCCAAAGCTTTGTCCGGCATTTCAAGAGTATAATTTGAGAAACATAATTAACAGAACAAATAATAAGAAACTCATAATACTCTCAATTAATTACTACTCAGCAGACATATAGCGCTTGTGATTTACTATAGGTTGTTGGACGGCTTAACTTCCAGAGAGCTGAATATTTTGCAGGTCAAATAAAGAATCAAAGAGTCACTATATGGAGAGCCAAACTGAAGTCAAGGAATGTGGCATATATTTTGCTTTGTGTCATGTACCAAGTGACTAACAGGCAGCGAGGGCTTTCAGGGTTATAATTTCGGCCCAAGGTTCTGGTAACTACATGAAATCCTTGAGTGGTTTATGATACCATAAGGTGAAATTATAACTCCCCAGGGGCACAAGTTGTTGAAATGCTTTCAGCCATTGAGCATCATAGCTAGCCTGTCCTCTATAGCAATTATAGGAAAAGCTATAGTAAATGTCTGCTGATACTGACTAATGACTCCAAATATAGAAATTATTTTTTAAATGATAATGCCAGGCAGGCAATTCATCCATCCGTTCCATAAATAATCATAAATCACCATATGCCTGCTACTAAGAAAAGGGCTGGGGTGACACCTGACGAGTCAGAGCCCTAGCCCCACCCTCAAGGAACTTTCATTTTAATGGGGAAATCAGGCACTAAATGATGACACCCGTGTGATAATCGCTGTGATGATGAACAGAGCGAGATGCCCACGTGTTTTGCAGGACCAGAGCAACGTGGGGGGCAGGGGCCGTGCAGTCAGAGAAGGCCTCCTTGAGGAAGTAGACACAGAGCTGAACTTTGAGTGATGAGTCGGAATAATGAAGGTGAAGAGGAGAGGAAAGCTTATTCTTAGCAGGCAGATATAGAGAGTGAGAGAGCAAAAAGAGACTTTCAAAAGGAAGGCAGAGATCCACCCTCCCTCCAAATGATTCGAAGAGCTATATGGATACACCAGAGAAAAAATTAGAAAAGAATCAGAAAATTATGTAGAAAGTAATGTAGCCTGGATATTAATAAGAAATACATATAATGTATAATATATAGTACATATATAATACAGGTAAGAGAGTCTATGATTTGTAATATATGTGTATTTTATACGTCTGTACATGTATTTGTGTGTACATATATTCCAGAACAAAATTTGCAATGAGAAAACATCAAGCCATTTTCTATAAAATGCCACATCTCCAGTTCCCAAAAGAAAAGGATAATTTAAGATTCAAAGACTATAGAGATAGGACGACAAGATCAGATAAGATCATAAAATACTGTATTGAAAAAACAATAGGTATAAGAATCTGAAAGACAAGGAGAGGTTATTCAATGTGAAGCATCTACCTGGTGAAGATGTGATTCATTTTGGAGGAAAATATAAAGATTGCTACCAAATGGAAAAGCCCAGCAAGAGTTACTGACCACTCATGTTTTCTCTCAACAATATTTCCATATTGTTTCACATAATTAACTGATATTTTTGGGGGTGATAATAGCAGCTTACATCTGTATCTGGCATACATGTGCATATAAGTACATATATAGACACATATAAAATACATACTTTACAGATTATAGACTGTATTCTCTGTAGTATGTATGTACTATATATTATATATATATATATATATATATATATTTTTTTTTTTTTAACTAATGTCCATAATTTACAATACACACATGTGTTCTCAGCTTGGTGGCTAGAGACACTGACAGCAGAGTTTTAGCATAGCTAGCATAGCTAAATATAAATAAATCATCTATAGTCATACACATAAAATGAAAAATAGATGCAAGAAAGATTATGTTTCTGAATGTCAAATCCTATCAATAATAGATGGAGGGAGAAAACAAATTAAAGACACAAACTAGTGGCACAAAGCACTTACTTAAATATGTGCCCCAAGTTCTAAATAAAGACCTTTAGATATAGGAAGTTCTGGGTTAGGTTTTATGGTAATTACTCATAATTCTGCTCCCCAAATGTTGGTTTCACTAAGAAAGTAACATTTTTATAAAGTCTCAACAATGTGTCTTTTGCCAGAGATGCACTTAAAACAGACCTAAGATAAAAAATTAAGAGCTTGCTTATAATATAGTTCACAAAGTAGAGAAATGATTTTAGATGTATTTTGTTATTTTAGAGTTCATAATAAATTCAAAAATAGTAGAAGCAATCTAAATAATTATTTCTTCTCTGAAAAGCTGCATGCTACCCAATTTTTACAGTAAAATATAAAAATAACGATGAGAAGCAGATGTGGCTCAAGCGATTGAGCTCTCGCCTACCACAAGGGAGGTCCCTGGTTCGGTTCCCGGTACCTCCTAAAGAAGACAGCAAGCTGGCATGACAGGCAGGCGCGGCAAGCTGATGCAAGAGACACAAGCAGAAAAACACAATGAGAGACACAACAAAGCAGGGAACAAAGGTGGCTCAAGTGATTAGGCACCTCCCTCCCATATCAGAAGTCCCTGGTTTGGTTGCCGGTGCCTCCTAAAGAAACAAGGAAGACGAACAGACACAGCAAGTACAAAACGACAAGAGGGTGGGGAGAAATAAATAAATAAAATCTTTCTCAAAAATTAAAATATTTTAATCATTTTTAAACTAAATGTTTGAATATTGTTATAAAGAGAAGGAATCTAGCCTTTGGGAATTATAATTCTTTTAAATTCTTACTCAGATATCATTCCTGAGACAAAGGGGCGATGATGACTACAGTTGTAATAGCTATTCATATTTGGAATTTTTTATGCATTAATAATATTTGGAATGAAAATGAGCAGCGTTTTCCAAACACAATAACTCAAAAACAAACGGAGACATTGGTGCAAATGTTTCATTTTTGAAAATCACCTTGGGCTGAGTCAAACCATGGAAAAATTTAGCTCAAAGGAAAATTCTTGCTCTCCCCAATCCCCTTCCCCCAAAAATCACAAGGATGTGAACGCGGAGGATTATAATGGAAGCTGCCTTGCATTAACTGCAATGTTCATTCCCCTAAAAGCCATAATTTATGGCTGCTTTACAGCCTTTTTCTTTCAGCAATTATGCATATTAGAAGAAAGTTTGAATACATAAAAGCTAAATGCTGATAGAAAAGCAACCCTCATAAAAGTCAAGTTCCCTGGATTAGTTTGCCCCTAAGGAAAACATGTAAGCTAACTAGCCCACCCCAAGCCTGAGGTGTCCTTGACCCTGGAATCTTCTGTCCCTGGCAAACCCAGGGCATTTCCTGGTGTTCCCATTGGTGACCATCTCCATCCTAGAGAGGTCGCACCTACAAGGGGAGGAAAACTTGGGGGACCAATGGCCCTCCTGGGAATTTAATGCAAAAGATGCTCTTTTAATTGGACAAACTGCTTCATAGAGTACTTCATACCCATTCTTCTTCCTTTCATTTCCTCTTCTTTTTCTGATGTGCATGGAGTGTCATAGAAAGCAGCTGGTGAGAATGGCCCCTTTCCATTTTGATCACCTTTGTATTTCCAGAACCCAGTACAGAACCTGGGTATTATAGTCACTTGGCAAGCATGTGGTGAATGAATGAAAGATCTCTAAATGCTGATTTCAAGTCAGAAAATTCAGCTACTACTCTCTGTTCCTTAAGTGGGCTGTGTGGTCCTGGCAAGCTACTTAAACCCCCAGAGTCTCAGAATTTTCATCTGAGAAACAAGAATAAAAATAATACTGTGGTAATTTCCGACACCAACTGCAATGCAAATTCTGGCACTAACTGTCTGGAATCAGGCCTGACTCCACAGGTTACGGACACAGTCCTCACAAGGCTGCCCTCACTTCAGACACCAGTCACAAGTTTAGGGGTTTCCGGGCCACCCACACTTCTGATCGAATTTGGGAGTTGCTACCACCCCTGCAGGTCTGATAATTCACCAGGAAGACTCAGAACTCAGGAAAATATTACACCTACAATTAGCATGTTGTTATAGCAAAAAAAGTCAGGAGCAACCAAAAGAAGAGGCGCATAAAGCAAGGCTTGGGAGGGTCTCAAGTGCCCATGGAGTCAGGACGAGTCAACCTCCAGCACACTGAGGTTTATCACCAGTCAGGGAGGCTCACCCCAGCTTCGGTGTCTAACAGGGGGTCTCATTACGTAGGCACAATTCAATGCCCATGTGGTTAAACTCAACCCTCAGCCCCCTCCCCTTCCTGGAGGTCAAAGCCTCAACCCTCTCATGCCATGGTTGATCTTTTTGGTGTGGCTGCCCCACCCTGATTCATCTCATTAGGATAAATTATCAGGTATGATGGGCCGGAGGGAGCCTTTTTGGAAGCCAAATTCTTTACTTCACAAGTACTTACTCCTAGTACTGTTCTTAGGCAATAACGAGGTAGCATATGTAAAATCCTTGCACCATGGCTGGCCTGTACCCTTGCTCTGTAATATTCATTTGCTAAATCTGAAATCTCCGCTTGCTGTTAATCTCAGACACAGATGACCAGATGAATGAAGGAGGACAGATTACATGAAAATTAAGAGCTGAGGAGCCACCGTTACTTTTTCTCATACATCTGACAATGGGCCAGGACCAAATGCCTACTTGACTCCTCCGTGAAGAATTTACAGTCAGCATTCACGGCATGCAGGATTTATACTTTGACTTGCATCCTTAAAATAAAGCCTGTGACCTTTTGTAAATGGGAAATCTCAGAAGAAGCCCAGAAGCATTACCAACGAATACAATATTTGTTTGTAGAATTTACAAACTTATAATAACTCTCCATGCAAGTAGCACATGTTTTAAAACCCAGGGGGAAGACATCACAGACACACACATCCAAACACACTCAAGATGAACTTAGTGTGCCCCTCCTTCTCTGGTCAAAAAGTCTACCAGAAAGTTATTCTCTGTGCCTACAGGCTAGGGAGGATACAAGGAACTTTGTACACAATCCTTGACCTCGGAAAATGTATATAATGTATAAGATGAAAATGCTACAGTAAAACTAAGAAAGGATGCGTGTTCACCATTGAGATGACAATTTCCTGACCATCCAATCAAAAGTGGCCTCCTGGGAGTGAATGTGCTCAGTGGTTGAGTGCCTGCTTCCCATGTACAAGGTCCCAAGCTCAATTCCCTGGTACCTCCTTAAAAAAAAAAAAAGTGGCCTCTTCTGCCTGACTTTCTAGCTCATCATGCTGTTTCTTTCCTTCTTTTATTTATTTAACCATATGGCTTGCTTTTCATTAGTTTCACTCCATAGAAGGGGAGATCTTTTCTATGCCATTCATGGTAACATCTACTGATACATAATACATAACATATTTGTGCTGAACTCATGTATTCTTTGTTCTTAAATCTGTCACCCACCCCATGGATCCTAAGTAAGGTAGCAGATAAGACCAAATCAGAAATATGCTTGAAACCTTCAACAAGAAATCGTTCATTTCTCTTTGCATGTTCTTATCACTACCAATTAATACAATTTCAAAAACATTAATGAGGACAACCAGCAAGATGGTGGCAGAGTAAAGAGCTCTGAGAATCAGCTCCTGCTATGGGGCAGTTGGTGATCAACCACAACTAACTCAAGCACTTGTTTGGGGGCTGCAGGAGACCAGAAGTGCATCCAGCAACATCCTTGAAAGAAAGGAAGGAGGAGATGCCCATCTGCAGAGAGGATTCGTAAGTAGAGCCCTCCACGCCACGGAGGCCGGTGCCCATCCTCCACTGGAGGCACAAGCCACCTTGGGAGCTGTTCCACGGCTGGGATTGGAAGCTCCACTTCCCAAAACGGGGGGAGAAGAGATGGTTGGGCACCAACTTCAGCCACTGATTAGTAAATTCGGCGGGCTAAAGTATAATCCTAAGAACAGCTGAAGTTTGAACCTGTCCAAGTCAGAAAGAGGCCGGTGGCCGCCATCTTAACTCTGCGCCTGACACGAGGGGAAGTGGGGCTGACTGAAAATCACAGTGTTGGTAGAGACGGCTTCTTTCCATCTAGATCAAATTGCAGCTCTAGCCTAAGCCCCAGGCCCACCTCGGGCAGGGAGGAAGCTGGGGGGAGTTGCACCAGCATCTCGGGAAATTACAGGCCACGCTGCAGAGGCCGGTGATCATCCTACTTTGGCAGCACAAACCACCCCAGGGGCTATTCTGTGGAAGGAATTGGAAGCTCCATTTCCCAGAAAAACAGGGGAGGAAGAGACGGTTGGCCATCGATTTCAGCTACTGATTAGTAAATTCTGCTGGCTAAAGTCTAACCCTAAGAACAGCTAAAGTTTGAGCCTTTCCAAGTCAGAAGGAGGCTGGTAGCTGCCATTTTGACTCCACCCCCAGCATGAGGGGAAGCCAGGCTGACTGAAAATCACAGTGATGGTAGAGACCGGTTTCTTTCACCCAGACTGGCCTGCAGCCCCAGCCTAGGCTTCAGCCCCACCTCTAGCAGGGAGGAAGCTGGCGGGCCCTGCACCAGCCCATCCAGGTAACTGCAATTACATTAGGCTGGCACAGACTGAATAATTGGAAATCTACCAGGGCAACTGGACCTACACTGCATAGATTGCTGCCCACACCTGCAGCTCCATCCTTGCCCCAGGCAGGGGAGAAAGGGACATGAAGCTTCATCAGTCTCTCTGGGCAACTACAGTCTAGGTCTGCATGACTTGGATTATTCCACACAGCTGTGGCTCTGTCCCTACCCCTGGCAAAGGAGAAAGGTGGGAGAAGCTTCACCGGGCCTTGGGGCAATGAGGGCAGCTTGAGCCTCCACAGCTTATAGCACCAACTACATCCTTGGCTCCTACTACACAACCAGCAAGGGAGAAAGGGCAGGAAGCCCTAAACTAAAGAGAAAAACTGCACCCAGAAGAAATACTCTAGTAAGCCAGATGCCAGGACATCAACAAAAAATTACAATCCACACCAAGAAACAGAAAGATATGGCCCAGTTAAAGGAACAAGATAAGCCTCCGGATGACATAAAGGAGTTGAGACAACTAATCATAGATGTTCAAACAAATTTCCTTACTAAATTCAGTGAGATGGCTAAAAAAATTAAGGATATTAACAAGACATTGGATGAACACAAAGAAGAATTTGAAAGCATACATAGAAAAATAGCAGATCTTATGGGAATGAAAGGTGCAATAAATGAAATTAAAAATACACTGGAATCATATAATAGCAGATTTGAGGAGGCAGAAGAAAGGATTGGTGAGCTTGAAGAAATGGCCTCTGAAAGTGAACATACAAAAGAACAGATGAAGAAAAGATTGGAAAAACTTGAACAAGTTCTCGGGGAACTAAAGGATAGCAAGAGACGTGCAAACATACATGTCATGTGTGTCCCAGAAGGAGAAGAGAAGGGAAAGAGGGCAGAAGGAGTATTTGAAGAAATAATGGTAGAAAATTTCCCAACCCTATTGAAGGACATAGATATTCATGTCCAAGACACACGACATACTCCTATCTGAAAAAATCTGAATAGACCAACTCTGAGACACATACTAATCAGAATGTCAAATGCCAAAGAGAGAATTCTGAGAGCAGCAAAGGAAAAGCAATGCATAGCATATAAGGGATACTCAGTAAGATTAAGTGCCAATCTCTCATCAGAAACCATGTAGGCAAGAATACAGTGGTATGATATATTTAAGATACTGCAAGAGAAAAACTTCTGGCCAAGAATCTTATATCCAGCAAGATTGTCTTTTAAAAATGAAGGCGAGTTTAGAATATTCACAGATAAACAGAAACTGAGAGAGTGTTTTACCAAGAGACCTGCTCTGCAGGAAATACTAAAGGGTGTGCTACAGCCTGAAAAGAAAAGACAGGAGAGAGAGGTCTGGAAGAGAGTCTAGAAATAAATATTATATCAATAAAAGTAACTAAAACTGTCAAAAGAGTGGAGAAATAAAATATGACAGATAAAACCCAAATATTCAGGAATAAACGTAACCAATGATTTAAAGCACTAGTACTCAGAAAACTACAAGTCATTATTAAAAGAAATCAAAAAAGACCTAAATAATTGAAAGAACATTCCATTCTCATGGCTGAAAGACTAAATATCATTAAGATGTCAATTCTACTCAAATTGATATACAGATTCAATGCAATCCCAATAAAAACTCCACCAGCATTTTTAAATAAATGGAAAACATGATTGTCAAATTTATTTGGAAGGGTAAGTGGTTCCTGAATAGCCAGAAACATCTTAAAAAGGAAAAGCAAAGTTGGAGGACTCTCATCTCCGGACTTTAAGTTGTATTACCTAGCTACAGTGGTAAAAACAGCATGGTACTGGCATAAAGACAGACACATAGACCAATGGAACCAAATTGTTGGTTAAAAAACAGACCCTCACATCTATGGTCAAGTGATTTTTGACTAGCCTGTCAAACCCAGCCAGCTCGGGCAGAAGAGTCCATTCAACAAATGGTGCTGAGAAAAGTTGATATCCATAGCAAAAGAAGGAAAGAGGACCCCCATACAAAAATTAACTCAAAATGAATCAAAAACCTAAATATCAAAGCAAGAACCATAAGGCTTCTAGAAGAAAATGTAGGAAAATATCTTTAAGACCTGTGGTAGATGGTATATTCTTAAAGGAGATAAGAGGAGGACTGAGATGGACTACTGATATTTAATGTATGTAGAAGTTTTAATTAGCTTTACTGTAAAAGTGTGGAAATGTACAGAGTTGATGGTAACACATTATAATGAGTAACAGCTGGTTTATAAATGGGAATGTGGCTGAAAATGTTAGTCTAGGGATGTAAATGCCAATTGACAGAAAGCTAGAGAATAACCTAGGGACTGAATAGCACAGTAAACCCAGAGGGGGATGAGAATTGTGGTTGATGGTAGAGATGTAAGAGTGTCCTTTGTGAGCTAGAGCAGGTGTACATTAGTATTGCAGGGTGGTGGGAATGTGGAGAAGCATGGGGAAAATACAACTGGAGTGACCTATGGACTGTGGTTAACAGTAATAATGTAATATTCTTGCATCTATGCCAAAGATGTACTGTGTTGATAGTGGGGGAGTATGGAAGAAGTGTGCCAAATGTATGCTGTGGAACTTGTAATAATCGGATGATATTATCTCATAATCTGTAACAAATGTTCCACCACGGTGTGGTGTGTTGATAGAGGGGTGTTGATTGGGAATTCTGCACATGTGCATGATTGTTTTGTACGTTTACAACTTCTGTCATAAAAATATATTTTAAAAATAATAATAGGGTGGATTGGGGGAAAATACACCACATGTAAGATAAGGACTATAATTAGTAGTAAGATTTTGACAATATTCTTTCATAATTTGAACAAAGGTCTCACGATAATGCAAGGTATTAGTGGAGGGTTGATGTATGGGACCCCTGTATGATGTTATGAATGTTTGCTTTGTAAGTTCACAACTTTTACTATACATTTATTGTTTATGTATGTTCATGTATAAAAAATGATATAAATAATAATAATAGGGTGGGTTGGGGGAAAATACTTTGGTTAGTAGTAATATTTTGAGGATGCTCTTTAATCATTAGTTAAATGTATTTCACAACAATGCAAGGTATTGGTGGTAGGGTGAGGTATGAGGGCCCTGTATGATGTTATATATGTTTGTTTTGTAAGTTCACAACTATTACTATACACTTATTGTTTATGTGTGTTCATGTATGAGTGATATACTTCAATAAATTTAAAAAATAAATTAAAAACATTAATTAGGCACTGTGATGGGTCCTGAGCTAGTGCAGAGAAACTCAGGTTCCTTTAGAAATACATACAAGTAAACAATTTACCTTACAACTGTGATTGGTGAAATAATAAAAAGGTATAAGTGGTGCCTCCCAGGAGGATGTTAACTCAGAGAAGGCCTCTGAAAGGAGATGGTAGCTGTCATGGGTTGAATTGTGTCCCCCTAAAGATATGTTGATATCCTAAACCCGGGTACCTGTGATCTTATTTGAAAATAGGGCCTTTGCAGATGTAATCAAGTTAAGATGAGGTTATACTGAGTTAGGGCATGACCTAAATCCAATGACTAGTGTGTGACTTTATAAGAAGAGGAGAAAGACACAGAGAGGAGAAGACCATGTGAAGACAGAGACACACAGGAGAAGATCGCCATGTGAAAATGGGCAGAGACTGGAGTGATGCCGCCATCAGCCAAGGAATGCCTGAGGTCACCAGACTCTAGGAAGAGGCAAAGAAGGATCCTCCTTGGAACCGTCAGAGGGAGCGTAGCCCTGCTGACACCTTGGGTTCAGACTTTGAGCCTCCAGAATTGAGAGACAATACATTTCTGTTGTCTAAAGTCACCCAGTCTGTGGCTATTTGTTATGGAAGAGCTAGGAAACTGATCAGTACCTAAAGTGGATTTTAAAGGAAGAACAGGAGTTTACCCAGGGACCAAAGGGATATGGGAATTCCAGGCAGAGGTAGCAGCATGTGTAAATACAAAAAAGGCAAGATTGAGCAAAGGACATGAGCACCAGACTTTGAGAAAGATGTTGGTTCAATTTCTGGATCCTCACTTACAGTTCGTACGTGTAACGGTTATCCATTGCCACAATAATACCAGATAACAAACAACCACAAAACGTCAATAGCGTATAAGTGTTTATGTAACTCACAAGTTTGTGGGGTTCAAATGACGTGGGCTGGGCTCACTGGCATATCTGGGGGTCACCTGGCTGTTAGCTGATCCAAGGTGGCTTCAGCCATTTGCTGGGATACTGTGCCTCTTTCCCATTCCAGCAAGCCAGTCCAGGCACGTCCTTCTTATGGTAATGTCAGAGGGCTACAGGGCAAGCAGAAAGGTGCAGGCACTTTTTGGAGACTTCCTTTGCATCATGTCTGCTAATATTCCAGCGACTACCACACAAGTCCCCTGGCCAGCCCAGAGCCAGAGAGGGAGGGTACTCAGTTATGGTGACATGGCAAAGGGCATGAATCAAAGAAACAGAGTCATTGATGCGATCAGTCGACTGCATCCGCTTAATCTCTCCAGGGTTTGGTTTCCTTGACTGTAAATGGAAAACACATTTCTCCCATCTGACATCCCAGAGTTTTGGGGAAGAAATGTATGGAAGGCGTTTTTGAAGTTCTTTAACTGAAAATAAACACCAAAAAACTTACTACAAAAATCTAAGAGATTGGGATCACTCTGCTTGTGGCTTACATATCAGCTGGCCACACATTTAAACTTAAGCTTATACTTCATATTCCTTAGACCAAACAATAGTCTCAAACAAGGCTAGTACATTTCCAAGCTGTAGTCAAAAAAAAAAAAAAATCTGAATGCTAAATTCTGTTTCAGAAAACAGAAAGTGTATTAGTCAGCCAAAGGGGTGCTAATGTGAAATACCAAAAATGGGTTGGTCTTTATAAAGGGTATTTATTTGGGATAGAAGTCCACAGATACCAGGCCATAAAGCATTAAGTTTCTTCTCTCACCACAGTCCATTGCCACGTGTTAGAGCAAGACAGCTGCCGGCGCTTGCCAGGGTTCAGGCTTCTGGGGTTCCTCTCTTCCCAGGGCTGCATTTCTCTCCGGGCTTAGCTCCCCTTTCCTCCACAAGGTCAGCTGTAGACGATCAGGCGAACGGCTTGCTTCTCTTCTCCTGGGGCCTTCTTCCCAACATCAAAACTGCTTCTCAAAAGACTGCTCCAACTCTGTCCTTTGCCTTGTCTTTTATATTCAATTCCCCACCCACCAAGGGGTGGGGCTCAACGCCCTAATCCTAACCTAATCATGCCCAGATTAACAGATCAGTTTACAAGCATGATTCAATTATATTTTTGGAATTCATAATTACATCAAACTGCCACAGAAGGTGTATCAGTCAGGGTTCTGTAGAGAAACAGAACTAACTGTGTGTGTGTGAGTGTGTGTGTGTGTGTGAGTGTGTGTGTGTGTGTGTGTGTGTGTGGTTAAGAATTTATTATGAGGAACTGGCTTACTGGATTCTGGGGCTGACATGTCTGAATTCCATAGGGCAGGCTGGAGGCTCAAAATTCTGGTAAGAGTGATGTTGAAGGCTTGAGTTTGAACTCCTTAGGCTGGAAATTCAAGAAGGAGTGGAGGGTGTAGTCTTGAGGCAGAATTCCTTCTTTCTGGAGCCCTCAGTTCTTTGGGTCTAGTTCTTCCCAAGTGTCAGCTGATTAGATGAGGCCCACACACATTATCCAGGGTCATCACTTTTACTTAATGTCACCTGATTGTAGATACTAACTTTAACTACAAAATACCTTCACAGCAATAGGCAGGTCAGTGTTGACCCAACAACTGAACCCCATAACCCAAGGTGATATGTGAAATTAACCATCACAGAGGACATAGGGAGGGACCTGAGCTCAAGAATACTCATGATAAACACAAAAATATCAGCAACGACATTGTTGGGGAGGCAGTAGAGTCAGGGAGGAAAAAGAGATACTACAACAGTTTATGTTAGAGAACTCCTGTTTGAGTTTCCACAGTAAGAATAGATGCATGTTCTTACTTATGAAATTAATAAAATAAATATGTTATGGAAAATTTTTCATGAAGTGAAACTAGTTAAGTTTTTCCATAACTCACTTTTAACAGCTTAAACACTGATCGAAATAATCAGGGTTGTTTCTGTTTCATTTTTATCCCTTAACTGTCTATGAATGCACCCTGTATTTTTATTTATGTAAAAGTATAAACACATTGCATGACTCATGTAATTTCAAGGGCCCAGGAAATAAGATTCTGGTCCCAACTTTGCCATAAATTAAGTCTTTGACCTTGGGTAAGTCATTTAACCTTAGTCACTTCTGGTTTCTTCATCCGTAAATTAAGAGTTTGAACTAAATGGTTCTAACATGACTTTAGGTCTACCATTTTATTATTCTAGGCAGAAATGGTCCATTTGCAAATAAGCCAGTTTGCCTGCTAATTATGTCAGAATATGAACAAAAAAAAAAAAAAGAAAGAAGGAAGAGTTGATTCAGGGTTTTATACATAAGCAAATTTTAAAAATCCATTTTATAGTTAAAAACTCTTGTTTTTAAAAAAAAATTATTGATTTAACAGATGATGACTTTTAAAACAACTACATTAACAGCTATCATTTGTAAAATGAAAACCAATGAGATACACTTAACTTGTTTAAAAACTCATGATTTTTAAACCGATTGTAAATTGAATAATATCATGGATTTTAGGGCCTGAGTCAACCTTTGTTTTTCTTTCTCCACATTATTTGTGCATTTATTCATCAAACACTTATTAAACATGAACTGGGATGAGCTAGTCACTAGAGAGACAGTTCATGGACCCAATCTTCTCTTCCAGTTTGCACCTTGCCAATTTCTGCAAATGGATTACAAACTCCTAATTTCATGCCCTTATTTTATTTGCTGTGAAGGTTACTCAAGATAATGGAATCGGAACTTGCATTCAAGTTAAATTCCAGAGGCAGCACACAAGTTCAATATGTTAAATGTGTGTACCTGACGTAGCTCCACTTCACTGTCTAATCTTGGCCAAGTTGCTTAGTCTTGCTGATCCTCGTTTTTCTCAACAGCAAACTTTATGAATCATCACATGTCTTTTGATTGCTGCATGAAAGTTTCCTCAAATTTGCAAAGGGAGGAGAAAAAAAAAATGCCGCGAACTCAGCTGACTGCTGCCTTCTGATGCTTGGCTCACAAAGCAAAATTCTACTTTAGTTGTGCTGCACTTGTGATTCATTTAACAGGAGTAAATGTGCTGAACAGGAAAGGAAGATAAGCAAACATCAGCTTAGGCATAAATTAGGAGATGGTCTCAAGTGGAAAGACTGGGAGGAATGCTACTGGCAGGCATCCCCGGGCATGTGGGAAGTAGGAGGCATCTCCCCTCACCTGGATATAGTTTTTCAGAATAGACACAGGAATCTTTGAGGGCAGCCTCACAGTGGCTGAATCACTGCTGGCTTGAACACTCCAGAGCATAGAGAGGCCATTGAACTATGGCAAACAAAGCTCTTGGATGCAGCCCAAGCACCTCCAAAGGCTAGCCTAAGTGAAGAATGAGGTGAGAGAGAAGAATTTCTCCTCTCACTGTTATCCAGTAGTTTGTCTGTCTTTCTGTTTGTCTGATATTTTGTCTTAGCAGCACATCTAAGAGGCTGGCTTTCTGGGGTCCATGATGGGCTATCACTGACCTTTTAGCTAAACCTGCCACTGGTACTTCTGTCCCCAAACTACCTTCAATGAAAACCAAACTGGACACGCTTTAATATCTAATTACTCTGAGTTTTATAATTAAGTAGAAACTGGCATTAAAACAAGTCCTTTTGCCATGAGGATCTGGGGAGATTTGTGCCAAGAAGTTTGCATCATTAGACAGGGGGTAAATTTATAGCCTTTTTCATTCATTTGCATTTAATCAGCCCAGAATTGCTGACTCTAAGTTCGGCAAGGACCTCCTGACTATCTGCTCAGTCTGCAGGGTACGTTACACTGCTGGTGATGGGCAATGACTCAAGGGAGAAGTTTGAGTTGCACAGTCCACAGGTCCTTTTTCACCTTGAAGCTTGGCTGGATAGCAAGTCAATTATAGAAACAAAAAGCCAGGGTAACTCTGATGCCATCAGTTTAAAGGAATTCTTTCCTTCCATAAGAGGCCCTGTGGCATCATTTCCAGCCTCAGCTCTGACCTAGTACAAACCCCAGTTCTGCCACTTAAAGTGGAATCACACCTAAAGAGGATTCTGGCTCTAGAATAATTGCACGAAGATCATAATTGCCTCTGAAAATCCCAGGTAAGACCATATCTTACATGGTCTCTGGCTTCTAGTGGCAGCTTGTAAGTGTGTATAGACAACTGGCCCCCACTGCATGGGCTGAGAAGTCCGGGGAGAGTTACTTCCTGTCTCTGAGCCTCAATCCCCCATCCCTGAGCTGGAGTTAATAGCAATCCACCTCGTAGGGTTGCGGCAAGGCTGAAATGAGATGATAAGTGTGGAGGGCAGAGCACAGAGCACAGCAAATCAGAGCAACTAGTGTTAGCAAGTTGTTAGGGATTAATTAAGCTCTCACAATGGGCTGGTGTGGATAAGGGAACTGAGTCTCACAGCGTTAGGGGAATAGCTGGTAAAGCAGCAACAAAAAAAACTTTTATACTGTCTACTCTCGTGGTTAAGAGCATAAACACTGGAGCCGCAATGCCTACCCAGCTCTGTCATTTTCTGGCTCCATAAACTTAGTTATACATGCTAATTAGCTCCTCCTTGCCTCAGCATTCTCATCTATTAAATTACATGAAAATAATATCAGTGTTGGGGGACAGATGTGGCTCAAATGGTTGGGCGTCCGTCTCCCATATGGAGGGACCCAGGTTCGATCCCCGGGACCTCCCGGTAAAAAAAAAAAAAAAAAATCAGTGTCATAGGACTGTTGTAAGTATTTTAAAAGTTAACATCTAAAGCATTTAAACAGTGCCTGGCCCTTGGTGAGCTATTTCAGCATCATCATCATCATCATCGCCATCATGACCATCATTATTCCATGTTTCCTTGTCTGGAAATAACAGTAACATTGGCAATGCCAGCAGTGAAATAATCAGCCTGACATGTGAGGGGGACATGGACTTGGTTCCACAAGATCATTCAACAAAATAGAATTTGAAGAGGATTTCGAATAAGAAAATTGAGATGGGCTCAATACAGGTGAAATGTGGGGGCATTTGGGGGACTTGGGAATTTTCCTGAATGGCATTGCAATGACTGATATGGGCCACTGCATGTCTTGCCATAACCTGCAGAATTGTGCGGGAGAGAGTGTAAACTACAACGTGAACTATAATCCATGCTTAGTGGCAATGCTCCAAAATGTGTTCATCAATCGTAATGGCAGTGCCACACTAATGAAGGATGCTGTTAATATGAGAAAATGTGGGAGGTGTGGGAAGAGGGGCATATGGGAATCCGCCATATTTTTGTGTAACATTTATGCAATCTAAATGCCTTTAAAAATAAAAATAAAAATAAAAAATATATTAAAAAAGAAGACAATGAGACCAGGGTCAGAAGAGAAACAAAACAAAATGGCTTGCATGAAAGAAAGGAAAAAGCAGGGAAGAAAAAGAACATTTGTCACAGAACAGCAATGATTCCTTTGTAGAAGCCCTATAAAGTTTTCCTTTGGTCTCTATAGTATTAAAAGGCCAGACACTTAGAGACCATCACAACAGGCAGTGCCCTTCTATTGCTATAAACAAGACAAAAAGACACCAAGGATCTCCAGAGGCCCATTAAACGAGTACTGCAACACCATTTCATTGATATTGCTGGGAAAATTTAATTCAGGAAATTATCCCTTAGAGAAGGAATTAGAGAGTGGAAATTTCTGGTTTCAGAAATAGTAGATGGGGAAATGTTAGTGAACAGAGAATGTTTGTAAAAGGGACAAAAGATTAATTATTTTTGTGAGCCATATTCATTTGGGGAGGCAATGGATTATATTTGGATGGCCTGAGTTAGGATTTTACATGCTCACCTTTGCGCTATTTGTGCAACCTCAGCACATCCCTTCCTCATCTTTCCCACCGTAGGTCTGAATCCCCTTATTGTAGATCATGAGCAAGGACAGTGTGACGGTCAAATACAAAGAGTCTGCAATCTGATCAAGTTCAGAATCCTTGCTCTATGCCTACTGACTGAGTTATCTTGAACAGGTTATTTAAACTCAAACCTTGGCTTCTTGTTGGAAAGATGGAGATGATAATAAATACCTCACAGGGTTGTTTTAAGCTTTAAATTATCTAATCCATGCTCAGGTTTTTAGCACAATGCTTGGCACACGGGAGGTGCTTAATAAATGGAAACTACCTGCATTATCATCGGTAAGAGTATATAAATGAATGGACTAAATGATCTCTAACAACTTCCTCCAGCCGCTCATTTTCCTCTAGCTTGGATTCCACCTTCTGGTTCAGGCCGTATTCGCCCTTGTAACCCAAGTGGGGTGGTAAAAAGGAATGCAAGGTGGCCAAGTGGCCATCAGAGATGTGCCTGAAGAAGTGGTGTGTTGGCAAGGGGATGAGGGCTACCTGGACCTCAATATCTGGGTCCCCCATGAAGTGGTACTAACGGCAAGGGAAGAAAAGGAGCAAGGCTCAGTCCTCCTATAACCCCCACGTCACATGCCATGCATTAAGCTCAATCATTTCGCACCGTGGGCCGCAGGATGAGCATGCTTTCTTTAGGGAGCTTAGCTGATCCATCGAGCGCATTCACTTCCCTTCTCTGAAGAGAACACAGATGCTGCCAGACTGCCGGGGACTTGCGAACAGGAATGCTACACCTGGACGGGTTTGTAAGCAGCCCAGTCCCAGCGATGCTGTTGTCGCTACTTTTGCTACAGCTGTGAGAAGCACCTTGTCTAAAAGCACAAAGGGTGCAGGCCGTTGGTGTCATTTCCGTAAGCTGGCACTAATTGGATTAAATTGATCCTTGAGGAATGCCCACCTTCTCTGTGGCCTCTCCAGGAAGGAGAACCTATCCCGAAGGCAGATAAGCTATTGATTAGTGGTACAAGTTCTCGGTTTTCTGACTTCAGTTCCTTGACCTGCCGTGGTTGTATGGCCTCGGGCTGTGGCTTAGCTGCTCCAAGCTTCCCCTTCTCCATCTGTAAAACCCGGGTGTTGGTAGTACAACGAGAGGCTGTGAGGATTAAACGAGGTGATGAATTTAAGATTCTGGCAAAGTGCCTGGAATGAAGGAGGCACCCAATAATGGTCAGATATTACCATTATTAGGAGAACGGAAAAAATAACTGAACTAATAAATAACCCCAGCTTCAATGAGATGGCAGATACACAACGCCTGGATCAAAAGGATGCAGAGTGGAGGGAAGGCAAAGAAACGGATGAGGCCAAAGAAAAAATGGCTCAGCAAATACGTCGGCCTGGCCCTGGCCTGGTGCCCTATCCTCAGCCCCACAGCAGCTGCCCCAGAGGCACCCCCCAGCCTGGGACAGGATTCAAAATTAGTCCAAGCCTTACACTACTGCTTCCATTTGAAATTTTGTGACCAGAGTCTTCCTGTTCCTAGTCCTAGAAATAAACAAAGGGTTATCGTGGTCAGAGCCTCCAGGTGAGTGACGAAACACCATGTGGCTGGAAATGAGGTTCATCATACTCAGCCCTAAACTGGGCTGTGTCAGGAAGCCTGCTGCGGCTTAGCCAATCTACCGGTGTTCATTTACCTGCAAAGGTTACTCTGCCTAAGTGACCGCTGGAACTTTAGAAGGCAGAGGAAAATTGGGAATTTAGGCATTGAAGAGCCAATTAGTTCAGTACTCTGTAGAGCAGGGGTCAGCAGCCTTTTTCTGTAAAGGGCTAAACAGTAAATAATTGATGCGTTGAGGTTGTAGCTGTCCCTGTTGCAACTACTCAACTCTGTAGCTACCGTGCAAAAACAACCATAGACCATACATAAATGAAGGGAGTGGTTGTGTTCCAATAAAACTTTCCTAAATGGGACTTTTGAAGGTATTATTGGTTAAAGGGTGGATTCATTTGGGAATAGGATCTTTAAAGGTCCTATTTAGATAAGGCAAAATTGAATCAGGGTGGGCATTAATCCATAGGACAGGAATCCTTATAAAGCAGAGGAAATGTGGATGCAGTCAGTCAAAGAAAGCCACAAACGGAGACCGGGGAGATGGACCACCACGTGACGGAGGCAGAGATGAAAGCCAAGGAACTCCAAGCATCTCAGCAAGCCAGCAGCAGACTGCTGTAGACTATGGGTTTGTGCTCCAAAACTGGGAGACAGTAAATCTCTGTTGTTTAAGCCAACCCATTTTGTGGTATTTGTCATAGCAGCTCTGGCAAACTAAAACACTCTCGCCCTTTTTAAAGTGTCCTAGTTTGCAGTTATAAACTATGTGGTTACAACTGTAATAACCCAAATGATTTTGGAATGGCAGCACAGAGAGGTAAATATTATTTAAAGTTATCACCAAAACTTGAATGCTACAGATCTATACCTTGGGAGGTGGAATGGAGTATGAAATAAGGGCAAGGGCTTCAAGTCAGACATTTTCAGATTCAGCTCTTTCCTTTATCGCTTTTTGCCGATCTTAGTGCGCTAAATCTCGGTGAATCTCAATTTCCTCATATAATAATAATTAATAAAAGCAGTAATTCCATTAGAATTTAATGTATTAGTATATAGTACATGCTCAAAAATATTAGCTATTATTTCATTACCAATGTTATTATGATATATTCAAATGGAGTAGATGGATTGGATGGAATCACAAAGCCACCCTTCATATATAGAAGCTTCTTGCTACTAAAGACATTCAAGCAGAGACTTAACAGGCACTTAATGGTGATGAAATAAAACCTTCCTACTCAAAATGTGATCTACAGACCAGCAGAATGGGCAACAATGGGAGCTTGTTAGAAATGCAGAATCTTGGGCCCCAACCCAGACTTCATGAATCAGAATCTGAATTTTAATGAGATCCCTAGGTGATACTTTTAAATGATTATAAATAATCAGTGAGTGATTAGAATAGATCAACTTTAAAGCCCCTTGGGACCCTGAGATCACCCAATATTATAGGGTCCATACGTTTTAAGTGAAATAAAACCATGGCATGGGGAGAAGCTATAGTCGTAATACCTAGCATATCCCATTCCATTTGGCAAGCTAAGAATGGACCTTTCCACTCAATTCCATAAGCTTGTATTTAGCTGGTGTTTTGACAATGCTTTCCTTGAAGGCCAGGAGCTAACAAAACAAAATTTGGTAAGGAAAAAAAGAAAACACCTTCCTGGGTCTTTGCAGGTTAACCTGTGCTGAGTGCTTTCCTTCAGAACTTATCCACACAGGGGCTTCCCTGGTCCTTTCTGTGCATGTCTCTCGTCTTAGACATGCTTGAATGGCCCTAGGAAATCCCCCGTTTATGCAGATATGAATGTCCCCTCTTCCCTAGAAAAGTTTCCTCATGGTCAGGGTACTGCAATGCAAGTCCTACAGTCACAGTCCCTTGCCCCAGGCAGCTGCTGTCCCACGGCACTCTGCAGGAGAACTCTGTGAGCCACCCTCTTCATGCAGGGCAAATTCTGCAGTGAGTGTCCTGGTTCGGTCCCTCGGACTCCAGACATACAGGCTCCCAGTATGTGCATGAGGGTTCCTCAGCTCTCTCTGGGACCAGGGATCCACACTGGGAGCACGGGGCTGGCTCCACGCCAAGCCAATGAGGGGTTGAGGGGGCAGCCAGCCAGGGTGCCAGAAGAACCTACCACTTTTAAGTGGCCTTTTTCTTGATTTGGTACTCACCCTGTTATTGCAATCCTTTAACTGTTGTCTGGAACTTTGAGGCAGATGTTTCTACTGGCTCTTGTTTGTTGTTCAAAGCTGTGGAGGCGAGAGAGAGCCCTGAAGCCTCTCACTCCACCATCTGGATCTGAGCTTTATAAGACTTTATAACACGTCCAGTGGCTTCGTTCTAATTATGATTTAAATATATCTCTCAGATAAGTGCAAATTTAGGCATTCGATGAATATACCCAACATTGCAACTCTTTCTTCATCTAAAGCATCACATCTACCTTGGACATAGCTGCTTGATTATTTCTTGAGTTTGCTTCCATTTTGTTATGAGCCGCTTCTCTTCTTTCTAGAAAATGCCTGCTTGCTCTCCGTGTATATTCTCGGGGTGGGTGCATTAATCCTGAACAATTCACCTACAAATAGATAGTTTAACCTAAGATATTTCCCAAGGCTTCAAGAGGTTGGCACAAATTTAAACAGAATTGGAAGAGCTGATAAAGTATTTTGCTGAAACTTTAAAGAAAGGCTGCTCTCTCTGGAATTTCCTGGTGGTAGTTATAATGCAGCTCAAATGCTTTTGTTCTCTGCCTACTTTTATCCTCCCTCCTTGATTCAGGCTTCCTGACTTCCTCGCTGTTTGAATTACACACCACATGAATACACAGGATGAGCTACGTTGGTTCATCAAGCTGCATTAATCGCTTCTGAGACCCCTTTTCTAATTCTATTATTCTATGACAGCTAAGTAGCCTATTGTTATTTTCCCATTAGAATGTCATATGCAGGAATAAAACAGAATATTTGTTTTGAAAGAATTAAAGTAACAATCAAAGGGTAGAATTAATTTTTAAGGGGAAAGGAAGTCAATACAAGGTGGAACTTTAGGATCAAACCTGTAATATATCTTACCTAAAAGAACTTCATGTTGATAATGGTGATTCATTCATTCCACAAACATATATGGAGAATTTATTATATGCCAAGCACCGCTGCATAATAATGATAATAATAGTAATAGCAGCTAACATTTGTTGAGGACTTATGTACACATGAGTGAGAAGCATGGGTCCTGCCCTCATGGAAACTTAGAACCTCATGGGCAGGGCAGACCTAACCTCACAAATAATGCAAGTGTTATCAGTGCTGTGTGAGATCGCCGGGTACAGGGGGAAGGTGTCCCAGGTGGCCTGACCTAGTCTAGGAGTCAATGAAGGCTTCCCTGTGAAATGACTCTTCAGGACTAGCTAGACAAAGGAGAGGCAGGGGTGAGGAGAAGGAGCCTCCTAGTCAGTGAAGACCATGTGCAAGATTGGACAAAAAAACGTATGATGTGGGGAGTGGGTGTAGCTCAGTGGTTGAACGCCTGCTTCCCATATACAAGGTTCCAGATTCAATCCCCGGTACCTCCCTAAATAAATAAAGAAAAATATTAAAAAAGATGTGATATGTGGGAAGAACTAAGAGAACTGGCTAAAGTTGGGAGGGCTGGGAGAGAATGGGGAGATGAGGCTGGAGAGAAAAGGGTAGAACCAAGACTATGCTGAACCTTAGAGACCATGTGAGTTTGGGCAAGAGAGTGCCATTGACGGGTGTTAGTAAGTGGCATGATCAGATTTGGGTTCTAAGAAGATTACTCTGATATGGCAAGGAGAGGAACATGGGAGCCTAGAGGTGGCAGTGCTTGTGCAACATCTACAAGCTTGGGTAGCATCTTCTTCAGGCTTACAAAATGCTTCCTCTCCTGGAGTCTGGTTATTTATGGTAATACTTGAAGGAACTTCCTATTTTCAAAACTCCCAAACCGTTTCCTCTATGGGTATTAGACTTCCATGAGGCAGACATGGGAGTCCACGGGCAAAAGGCTGCAGAAAGACATGGAAAGGAAAAAGTATGAAGGACCAAATCTCCCCTGGAATTCCAAACATGGATCTGCTGATTCTTCACCCCTTTCCATTGCCTTGGAAAAGAATGAGGCATTTTCATGCTCAACAAAGAAAAGGAGGCCCAGAAAGGCAGAGTATACCTAGAAACAAGTCATAAGCCGTTTAAGTATTGTCACAGCATAACGTGAGGAGATAGACTTCTGGAAGATATTCTTTTCAGAGGTAAGACAAACTTATTTTAATTAATAATCTTACAGCAGCCTTTTACTTTAAAGGGAGGAGTCATTCACAAAGCTTGAGCTGCAAGCTCTATGATTAACACTTTCCCCGGTCTAAATAAGTTAGTCAGCGCTTTTGTGATAAGTGGGATAACCAAGCTCTCATCTCCCTTTTGGTTCAGAGAGTAGTTATCTCTCAATCAATCATCAAAAATTTCATTGAGCAAATATGTGATGAAAGGTACTGAGGAAACAGTGGTGAATTAAAGCAGATGTGATTCTGGTTTATATGGAACTTCCAGTCCAGTGGAAGAACGTAAAGGTCTAGACTTTAATCAAACCATCACACAATTAAATTTAAAACTACAACTGTGATGAGTTCTACAAAAGAAAGATACATATGCTATAAGGGCATATGAAGGACGATCTGGCCTAGGCAGCAAGTTAGGGAAAACTTCCTGTATTCGTTTCCTAGGATTGCCATAACAAAGTACCACCAAAGAAATTCATTGCCTCACAGTTCTGGAGGCTCGAAGTCCAAAATGGTGGCAGAGCCATGCTGCCTCTAATGATTCCAGGGAAGACTCTGTTCCCTACCTTTCCCTTGGCTTCTGATGGCTCCAGGTTTTCCATGGCTTGTAGAAGCATAATTCCAGCTCTGTTGCCATCTTTATATGACCATCTTCTCTCTCGTGTTTTGTCTCTTCTTCTCTTCTTATAAGGACGCCAGCCATTTTGGATTAAGGGCCCACCTTACACCAGTGTGACCTCATTTTAACTTAATTCCATCTGCAGCAAACATTTCCAAATAAGGTCACCTACTGAGGTATAGAGTTAGGACTTCAACATAGCTTCAGCCCTTAACACTTCCCTGGGAAAGTGAGGACTGAACTGAGAAAGGCAAATAGAAGTTAAAGGGATAACGGGAAGGAAGAAGATGAGGGGAAAAATTCATTAACTTGACAAATGTGTATACAACACCTGCCAGGTGCCCAGTGTCACAAGAGGTAACTGTTATACACAAATCAATGAAACTCAATCTGCACGTTAGGGAAAATAGCAAGGGCTGAATCCTGGCCATTGCCATCCATAAGAATTTCTTTATTGTTTTGACTCTCCAAGCTTTGGTGTCTTTATCTGTGAAATTAGAAAATAATATCTATTTTCCAGGATTATTGTGAGGAATGAAAATGTCTAAAGCCCTTAGCTCACTGCCTGGCACATCAAGAGCAAATACTCTAAAGACTGGACTACAGGACACAGTAAGGCCCCGTGTCAGGAGCAGGTCCTGCAATGGTCAAAGCTCAGTATGTTTGATCAGACTGTGTTAAAACCACAGGCCCAACATTTATTAGTTCTGTGCCCTTGGGCAAATGATAAACTTCCAGTTTCTTCATCTCTAAAGGAAAGATAATAGAAATGTTTACTTGATAGGTTTCTTGGGAGGATCAGAGGAGATAAAGCAGGAGAAGAGTGTGAACGATTACCAAATGAATGCCTAGACTACATGTCGTGTATGTGCAAGGTGCTGCATCATCCCACATGAATAAGAAGCTAACGGCTTTTGTTGTTGTTCTGGGTAGGAAGGTGGAGGTGGATAAGACTAAAGACGTCACCTAGGAAGTCCTCATGTAGGTCTTTAAAAGTGAACAGGCACGGGACCGACAGAAGCCTGATAAACTTGCCTTGCTCCAGCCAAAGGTCTATAATCTGCTACCATGAGACTTGCCAGGGGGTTGGCAGCTTAAGGATAATATTTAAAATACTGGTTAGTTCCTTCTCATAAACACCTTCCCTCCGGTTACTGATGTGACCGTGGAAGCAGGATGATGTGGTACATGACAGTGTGGACCTTGAAATCAGACACACTTGAGTTCTAGTCCAGTCCCTACTCCTGCCAGCTCTGTGGACATAAGCCAGTTGCCTCACTTCTCGGGGCTTTGGTTTACTCATCTTTAAAGAGGAAATAATAATAGAGCCTCCTTCATGCAGCCGTTATGAAGATTAAACAAGATGATGCATTTAAAGCATTAGGCACCGTGTTTGGCACATAATAAGTGTGTTGATGCCTCATTAAGGTTATAGTGGCATAAAAGTTTAGAATTTGCTCAGTGTGTGGATCAATTGCTTTGAACAGAAATGTATGCCATGCTACCTACTCAACAGTAAGAAATCCAAAGAAATGTGAGCAACCAGACTCCTTGATGACAGTGATTATAGGTATTTTTCTTAGTGAGCCCACTAAATATTAAGGGCCGCCCATGTAAGCTTTCAATAAATGTCGAATAAATGAATGAGTGATTTATTTTGCTGATTTTAAACTAAAGTTTTTTTCTCTATAGTTATTTCTGTAGAACATCCAGTAAATAAATACATCTGTAATTTCATCATCAATGGGGAAACCACTGCTAATATCTTGATATATTTTCTTCCATGGTATGTGTTTGTGTGTGTGTAAACACAGACAATATTTATGGGATCACAGCATATAAAATAAATGCAAACATGTTTAATTTGAATCATACCATATTAAAGATTTTTTCCATTTGTCTTATGAGCATTTGCTTCATTTTAATTTATATGCTTTAAAACCACAATTTATACATTGTATAACTTCTACAAGAATGTGCCATAATTTATTTAACTAGTCCATGCCAAAGCTACATTTGCCTTCAAATAATGGCTTTGTTATGTTATTCAGTGAGTTCATAAGCTTTTTTGGTTATAAACAACTTGTAAGCCTAATTATTAAAAAGCAAAACTCTGTTCTATCTCCCTCCATAGAAGAAAATTATAAACACATCTGTACATAAAAGTTTGCTCTACAATTTCAAGAGATTTCTAAGCTCCATGAAACTCACCCATGGAGTCCTGTCCCCAGGCTTCAGGAGAGAACCAGTGATGTTAAAATATTAACACACAGCAAAATTAAAAAGTATAAAGATTTTGCTATAGCTGTTGTAGAGAAGTATAATCTCTACTAATATTTGATAATATGGCCCAATTGCAGTTCATTCTTACATTTGAAATAGGCCAAGTTTTACATTTCACATTGTCAGCTCTACAACTTTCACTGACTAATAATGCTTCATGTGGTGTATCTTTATTATTCTTAGTGACAAAGAGTCTCTGCAAAGATCCCGATGTACTACATCTCTTCACTGTAAGGTCTTGTATTGTGAAGACCCTATAATATTACTGGGTCTACTCCAGCTCCCTCTCCCCAGTTGCTCCAAATTGTCTTCCATACCATTCTATGTGAGCAAATGTAAAGCATGACACAGCATTTTATAATACAGCTACTTAAAGGAAATAAAGCATTTTATAATAAGGCCCCCCAAAATAAATTCAACAAATTTTGAATGTAATATAGCATAAAGATAGATTAGCATAAAGAAGTGCCGTAGACTGTTTTGGGTCATGTATATTGTAATCTCAAGATTCAAGGTTTCAACCTGGACTTTGTGTTGTTTTAACCAAGGAGGAATACAACCTTGAATTTGTTTTCCTAATTGTGTACTTTGTATGATACACACAGAAAAATAATGAAACTTATTCCACATGCCAATTCGTACCGTTTCTACAGAATTCTGGTAGGTTATCACTGTAAAGCATAAGCTTGCTTGCATTTTTTGTTTATTGCTCACATCTGCATGCTTCTGAAGATAAAACAATTAGGGATGTGAAAGCTGGGACATGAGGGCACTCGTGCCTATGTCTGCCCATTCCTATGTGCATATTTATGTCTGTGTGTTTGAAAAGTTCTAAATTATTACTAGATGGAATCGTGATGGAAAAGGAAATTTTTGAAAAACAATCATAGGAATTATTTACCTGAAAGCCATTTCCTTTTCTCCCTCATAGCTCCATCATCCCTCCCAAGGCTTCCGCTTTGGAACTGTCCGCGAAAGCAGTGCTGAAGATTATGTGAGGCAAAGCTTCCCGGAGATGCACGAGTACATGAGAAGGTACAATGTGCCAGCCACCCCCGACGGAGTGAAGCATCTAAAGTGAGTGTCAACCTCTTATTCCTAAAAGCTCTCACTAAAAAAGAATCCATTTAGCTACTGACGTGGCGTTTCATGATCTTTGAAACAGATAACTAAATATACACAGTGTGTGTTCGCTAATACCTCACGCTGCATGACAGCCAGGAGGCAGTGTGGAATAGTGCGCACTTAATGATGTAACTCACATTAGCAGTTATCTGCATAGTCCGAGGTGGCAGTGGCTCTGCTCAAAGGGCCAGTGGGGCCATTAGTGCAGCAGATGGTAAAGAAACCAAATGTTGCCTTGACTCACTTGAGGAAATAATGGTGCCAAAATGATGAAACACACAGGGAATGGGGCCAGAGGATAAAGTGTCCCAGAAACCCTTTCCTCCACGGTGAATCTCTAAGCCCATGGAATGCCTTCTCTTACAGGGAGATGGAATTTATCTTAGAGATTTCCTGCAGAAAGGAAATAAGATAGAAGTCAATGATCCCCAGGCCTGCACCCTTCTCAACAGAATTTATGAGAAGCAATCGAGAGCAATCACATTGCCGTGGTGGATGTAATTCAGTGCAGCTGAATACTAAGGAAGACGGTGCAGTCTGGGGTCTGTCCTGTGCTCTGGCTGGGAGAAGGGAATGAACGGCCCCCAGAAGGCACCACTGTATGGGGCTGAGCAGCCCTCTCCCTCCCGCTAAATGGCATCAGGGCAATGACAGACATCAAAACCTTCAGTCCCTTGAATCATGCAGCGTCAGGAAACTGATTTCTTCATGGTCAGCCAGAGCAATTTTCCCAAAGGACAGCAGGATCTTCCACCTCAAATTATTTTTTGAGAAAAATGGGAGATAAAGAAATAATTTCATGGAACATAGGAGCTTTGTGTTTCTCAAGCACTCCAAAAATAGGCTCCTTAAACAATTTTATGGACTTTTAACTAGAGCCTCTAGAGAAAGCCTTGCAATTCCAGATTTGCAACGTTATAGATGGTGTTTAAGTACTATCAAATGGCTGTTAAGTAGGTTTAATTTTGCAAGAACATAAAAACATTAGGGTCCCTTTCTGACACTTTTCCTCCTAGCTCCCCTTTTGTCTTCTCTCTCCTGAGCGAATTCATGTCTGAGAGAGAGAATAAGATGTCAGGGAGATAGCAAGGACTCCCAGCTAAATGGCAACACCTGGCAAGCTGGGCTCTGCTGGCAGTGGAAAAGGGTGGGATGAGCTACCACTGCAGTTCCCAGCTCCACTCCACTCTAGGCACATTTGTTCTGCAGGCTTCACCTGAGAAGGCCCGTATGCCAAGAGTGGTCCCTGCCCTAGCCTGGAGAGAAACAGGGATTAGTAAGTTAAGGTGGGTGCAGATGAAGAAGCTGTGGTCCGAAAGAAGTGACATGTATGGCGATACAGCTCGCAAGTGGCAGGGTCAGGCCTGGAACCAGGTTACTGGGCCCCAAACACTTCTCCAGCCTAGTCTAGATCCTTGCTGTTCAAAGAGTAGCCCATGTTCCAGCAGCTCCATAGCACCTGGGAGCTTTTTAGAAATGCAGAGTCTCAGGTCCCACTCCAGACTTCATGATTTTAACAAGTTCCCCGGGTGATCTGCTGGTGGAGGTGAAGCTGGAACATAGGCAGAGCTTATTGTTAAGGCCCTCTCACTTCTCTCTGGGCCTTCTCTCTCTGCTTTGGCCTCGGCCCTGCCTAGGCTCCATGTAACCATGGTCTTCATGTGGTCCCATGAGGGGACATCCCAGAGACTTGGCTTGTAGGACACAAACCCTGGAGCTCTTCATATAAAACTTTTTCCTCTGTTAAACTTGACCCTCCCCTCTCCCATCCAAATTCCCATAGGCTTAGTCCTGCTCCCACAAGGCCGTTTTCAGAGGTGATAGCTGCCCAATAAAATTAGTCCCTACTAAAATGTTCATTTCTTTTAGTATGTTGAGATATGACTATTTTTGTGGTATATGTATTTTAAACGAAGGCTCAAGGAGAGACAGAGCATGATTCTGTAATGGGAGCAACAAGTGAAGGCCCTTCCAACTCTAAGTGTGATTCAACCCTCTAGAAGCTTTCCTTACCAGTGACTCAGGCCCCACGGCAGCCTGCAAACTGAGTGCATCTTACCTTCTTATGCAGTAGAGCCTTGTCATAGCAAAATCAGAAGTGTTCATTCAAGGACACCAGGGACCCTGGACCTCAGGAATTACCAGTTAGCAAAATTGAATTCAAACCCAATTTTTTTCTATTGGCATATTGCTACCACAAATATTTGTGGAGTATTGGCAAATGGTTTCTGGTTTCTTTGTGGCTCCCAAGGCATGTTCTGCTACTGTGACTGGAAAACTTTGACTAGAAAAAACATCTTTCAGGTCAATTTTTAATGTATTGCCAGGATCCCATTATGGTTCCTTATCATCAACTCCTGAGAGACAAGTCACATATTCAAACCTTTCTGAAGCTTCCTCCTGCTGTGAAGTTGGACCTGCTTTTTTATTTTGGTTAAAGTTAAAATGGGCCTCATCCTAACTTAAATCCAGTATGCCTAGAGAAGGGGATGCATTTTGATTAGGTATTTTACTCCCTGGAAGAGTGGAAAAAGGAAGCACTGGTCATGGGCACCACAAAGGGAAGTTGGCCCACTTCCTACGAGACCAGCAGAGCCAGACAAAGCCATCCAGGTGAAGACCTGCTTCCTGCCTGGTGACGACTTACAGGCCTGGCAGTGTCACTCCCTTTTTAATTTTTAATGGGCCCTGGCCATGTCCTCCTCTGGGTTCAGAGGCCATTCCTCAGTGTGAATTCCAACAGCTCCATGCCTGGCTCTACAAGAGCAATGGCTGAGCCCAGAAGGAAGGAAAGTTCTCTTTGCAAAGATGTTTAGACAATCCTGAGACAGAGTAGGAAAGCCTTTCTTAAATGGTTGTATGTCCTACACCTTTCCAGAAAGGATCTGAGGTGGCTAAAAGCAGAAGTCACTGCATATCCGGGACAACTCCTTTTAAATTGCCCCCTCTTGCCTTCTTTGTAAGGGGGATCGCAGCCTCTGCCTTCCTGGGGACCATCCCCCTGCTCCTATATTTAAAACTTGGGGGAGAACTTCATGAAGGAAGGCCAAGGCATCTGTGGCAGTTTGAGATTATTTATGAATTCCAAAAAGAAAGATTATGTTAGTAAACTGGTCTGTTCCTCTGGGCATGATACCTTTTGATTGTATTAGATTCAGCTGAGATGTCTTTGATTAAATTATGTTACAATTAGGGCTTTGATTCAACCATGTCAGTAGGGCATGACTCAGGGTTGAGTCCCCGCCCCCTTGGTGGGCTACATAAATGGACACTCACTCAAGAAGACGTGCAGAAGTAGGCACAGGAAGAAAGAGAGCTCCATAGACACGGAAGAGGAGAGAACTTGGTCATTTCAGTCCTGCCATGTGACAGAAAGGAGAACGCTCAAACAGCTAAAGCTCTGGGGAGAGCTGAGCCATCCACCTGATAGTCTGCACCTTAGAGACCAGAGCCCTGAGCAGCTGAGAAGGCCTGGAAAGAAACAAGCCCTCCAGCCTACAGCTGAGATCGGAAGAAGCTGGACCCACGGACCCTTAAGAGGAAGAGTACGGCTTAACCCTCGCAGAGATGGGCAACCATCTTGCTTCAACACGTGGCAACAGATTTGGGTTAGAAAGTACCTCTTACTTTACCTACAGTTGGACTCTTTAGGGCCTTAAGAACTGTAACTGTAAGCTTTTACCCCAAATAAATATCCTTTTTAAAAACCAACAGATTTCTGGTACTTTGCATCAGTACCTCTTTGGCTAATACAGCATCTGTTAGCAGCTTAAGCCTAGCCAACTGCCCATCACTGATACGGTCTAGGGTCACCTACCTTAAGTGACACTTTCCTGACTGCTGACTGGGATCGAAATGAAACATTAATCTCTGAAGGTACATGAACAAATCAGGTCACTATGATCTATTGCATAAGCTTCCCTTTCCACATAGTGAATGCTATGAGTGCTAGACCTCTTACCTGTATTTCCTTAATATCTGCTCCTAAATAAGAAATAATGCCTAATCTCTGAAAAATATGATAGTGGTCATGACAGAAATAAATAAGAATTTCCACACACTGATTGATGAGTCCACCTGGCTCCAGAACTTACTACCCATGAAACCTAGATCAAATTACCTGAACTCTGTGAAGCTCAATTTCATTATGTTTCTACCCACCTCATGTTTGTTTTGAGCAATGAGTGTACATGGGACAAAGAATAGAATTCCTAGCCAAAGAAATCACTCAGTAAATATAAGAGAAATTAACCTTCATCGTGCGCTTCCCCATTCACTTCAGAGTCGCTCTGGCTTTGTTATGGGATTTAGAAGTAATGGAAGGGACTGGTAGGTAAACCTATTGGAAAGACATCATGCTCACGTATAAAAGCATCTGTTTTCCTGCTCTGTACCCTATAAATCAGTGAGATGCCAAGAAGTCAGAATCAACAGCTAGGTAGCCTGTGCTGGCCCTAGTTTTCAGGATTCTGTCCCCTAAACAAAAACCAGCTGCCCACCTTAGTGCTTTCTGCCCACTAATGAATCATTTTTTGCTTTTCATTTCTTGGTCTTAAATATAGGAATGATCCAGAGAAGCTAGATGCCTTCATCATGGACAAAGCCCTTCTGGATTATGAAGTGTCAATAGATGCTGACTGCACACTTCTCACCGTGGGGAAGCCATTTGCCATAGAAGGTATTTATCAGTCAGTTTTGATTCACTTTTACACTGGATATGCTCAGTTTGCCAACCTACCAAGTCACAAATGCCAACGTCAGAGGCCAAGAGCTATTCATCTTTTGTTTTCAAAGGAAGCATGTAGCTATTAAGTTGCTGAAGTTGGGAATTTACTTTTCACCTACTCAACAGATAGGTATTTATACAATTGTTGGGAAAAAAATATTGTTGTTACCAAACGTTACTGCTTAAAATATCTGAATGTTGTGGTCACAATATAATAAATGAGGCTTTCAATTCTAATTTAATCTGTGTTTTCTAATGGCCAAATTCTGTTATGAATCTGTTGAAGAAAACTAGGATCATTGCATTTTACAACTGGAAGAAACACGATGTCAATCTAATCCAATCCACTGATTTTAGACAAAAGAACCATGGATACTCCATCACTTTTCCATAATCATACAATTAGAATACAAATTTCATGGTTCTTAATTTCAGTGTTTCCCCACCATTTAGAAAATATTAGGAAAAAAATCTCTGTATATAATTTAGTACCCTTTATGGCCTGAACAAAACCTTGTTTGGGACCTCAGGTTTGCCTTCCTTGCAACTGGCAGCAAATTTTGCTTCCAATTTGATCAACCAGTCAATCAAACTCCAGGACCAGAGAAGGATTGCTTTGTCAGTAACTCCTTTTGTTCTTGATGACGGTTGATATATGGAGCTGGTAGTTTGAACCAATAAATTTCACATCTCCCAACTTCCAGTTCCCTTTCCTGCATGCTGACTCTCACTCATCAGAAAACATTTTGCCTTGAAACAGTCACATGGGGATGCCCAAGTCCTGAAACCTGTAATTTCCTGTAATTATCTAGACAATTCTGATTCTGATTTCCCAATTTCACAACCATGGTTGGTCTCTGTCTCCCCTAAATACACCATCATATTTCATTTTACTTGGAAATTTTTTGTGTGTGATGAATGAGAGTGTAACAGCTGATACTGTTTCTTGGAGCCTTCTTCTAGGAGAAATCAATCTCCTTTCCAGGCAAAGTGACCCTCACCTAAACTATGCATGGAAAAGAAATTCAATGGTAGTGGTACTTTTAATTAAGACTGCAGTCTGAGACAGCAAAGGCACAAAAAGAAAAGAAAGGAAAAAGAAAGAGCGGGAAAGCCAAATGAACATTCATTAATAATCCATTTTGATGGAAAAATGGAAAAACTCCCATTTTTATGGCATCTGGGGATATGGAAGGGATGCTACATTTTATTTCTGTCCTAGATGCACTGGGTAATTGAGATCCTGTAGCCATTAGCAGCTACTAATAATGAATCATGTGTAGCAGGCATAAGAATGAGTGGCTCCATTTTCTACCTTTGTCTTCAGGGGGCAACCCTATCTTGTCAAAAGGCAGTGGTGAGATGGTGTTTTTGCCTCTGCTAGACCCCAGTGCCAGATGCCACACAATTAACTCCCCACTGGTTTCCCGTTTATATTTCCATCTGTGCTTGTGAGACTTAGTGTCTTGCGGTTCCCATCATCTTTAGAAACTGCATAGTTTTCAAAGAGGATAAACACAAAATGGCGCATGGAAGCTCTCTCCCTGCAAGATAGCAGAAAGACTACAGACTTGAAAGAGAGGGAGCATGCTATCATTACTGGTTTATTCACAAAGTGAATATGTTACAAATCAGAGAATTTAATTCAACAAGTTCACAACCCAAAACCTGAACCTGGTAAAATAAGTTACAGACAGCATTGTGATACAGATACTAGTAAAAGTCTTGATTGCTGCTTTTTAAAAAAATTGTCATCTATTAGATAATTAGGGAAGTATTTGTATCCATGAAATTTTAAAAAATATTACATGCTTTCTTTAACAACAGGTTTCTTGAATGCATGAAAAATCTGGACATTATCAGTAAGGAGTTAAACTGTATTGGTATTAAAAAAAAAAAAAAAAAGCCACCAAAGCAGTTTATGAACAATACTTGCCTATTTAACTTGGGGCAATTTCTTCAGTTTACAAAAAGCTGCCGAAATCAATATACCAGAAATGGGTTGGCTTTTACAATGGGGATTTATTAGGTTGTAAACTTACAGTTTTAAGGCTGAGAAAGTTTCCAAATCAAGGCATCATCAGGCAATGCTTTCTCCCCAAAGACCGGCACATGGAAGCACCTGCTGGTCTGTCCTGTCTCTTCCAGGCTTCATTGCTTCGGCTTCTGGCTTCCTTTCTCCCGGGTTCTGTTGATTTCAGCCCCTGGCTCTCATCTCTGCTCCTGTCCCTTTTTCTCTGTGTCTCTTTCTCTGTATTCATCTAGTATACAAAGGACTCCAGTAAGAGGATTAAGACCCACCCTAGGTCACACCCCACCTAAGTAATCTAATCAAAAGGTCCCACCTAGAGTAGATTTACACCCACAGGAATGGATTAGCCCTAAGGACATGATTTTCTGGGGTCCATAAAAGCCTCAAACCACCACAATAATGTTTCATTCAGCATCCCTTCGCAGGGTCTAGTACAATGCCAGTTGTATAACAGTTATGTAATAAATGATGCATTACCTATTAGGTAACTCATGAAATTAGAGTTGAAATAAGTGCTTAATCACTGACTAATATAGTTAACCAAAAAGCATCCTGACAGTCTATATATACTTTCCCAAGTACTTAAATAACTTCAGGAATTGGACAGGAAGGTAAGCAGAGTCCATTGATTCCTTCATATTGAACATACATTCACTGTGTATAGATTGATATTACACTGACTCAGTGTGACAACTGAATACCCTGAACTTCATCATTCTGCCTGTAATTAGGCTTAAAAAGTTAAAGAAGCCACATGAGAGACACTGGCTCCACACTGACTTTGAAACCTTTTCACGGGAACCCACTGCCACAATCTACACAGCAGAGCCAAGCTCATTCATTCAAGAGCATATGGAAAGTCTTCAGTCACACTAAGTACCATACACCAGGGGCAGCAAAGACATATCATGTGCTCAGGGAAAAAAGGAGGTATTGAGATCCATGAATACATGTCCCAAATTTCTGCACTGAACCTCACTGACAAGAAAGGTCAAATGAGGACAAAGAAAAACGGGACCACACAAAAATGATTTGTAAACTTTCTGCCAAAGACCTTCCACTGTTCTTGAGTTTGTTCTTTCTCTTGCTCTCCAATAATTATTGAATACAGCTCTTGGAGCACCAGCTTTGGAGACAGGGTACCTGGGTTAGAATAGAGTTACCATCACTAACTGTGCAAAATCGGGAGTTACTTAACTTGTTCTTCATCTGCATAATGAGGATATTAGTAGTGCATCTGTGATAGGTTTGTTGTGAGAATTAAGTAAAATAATACATGTAAAGCATGAAGAAGCATGCCTGGCACATAATAAGTGCTCAATAACTTATTATTATTTGGTATATTGAATTAGTACACTGAGACCAGTTAGCTATAAAATTCTCCCAGGGTAGCTTTTCCATGTACCTCAACTTTCCCATACACTTCTCTCCCCACTTTGAGAGGCGGGGGGGAAAGAGTAAGGAGAACTCATTTTTAAAATCTCCTTTAGAGTTGGGACTATTACGACATGTTCTGAACCATTGCCCCCGAAGCTAAATATGGTGTTCCGAGGACAGACTACAAAAATGAATGGATCTTCTTTCTTCCTGGAGTCTTCTTACCCCTAACTGAGACTTGATTTTCAAAATATCTTTCTTCCAGTGACATTTCAAGATTCTTTTAGTCGTGAATTTCTAATCATACATTTGGTAGCCAAAATATATTTCCACCCTCCTTAGCTGAGTAAAGCTGATTTATCCATGGGGGAAAGATCAGGATTCTATTCTGAAAACTGTTCTCTTGGGCTATTAAGCCGTATCCAATTTCCAGAGAGCCTGATGCCTTCATCTTTAGGGTTGAAGGATTCCATTTTGCTTCATCCATCAACCACAAAATAGTCAAGCTCGCCTTTATTGCACAGCCACATTTCTAATGATAATGAAAACAACTCAGGCTGCTAAGTTGAGTCAGCAATTTAAAAGTAAGAATTCTTTGACCAATGAACACAATCAAATTTGAAAAGCAAGTGATAAAGAGAAGGACAGGAATGAACCTTCATGGTTTTACTTTTTATGTTTCTAAATAAAATGGATTTTTATGCCTTTTAGCACATACCCTTTTTCGTTTCCACATAGATTTTTTTTTCCTATTTCTCTTGGTTCCATATGCACAGTTTATTTTAATTAGAAAAGACTAATACATGCTAAAAAGTCATTAAATTCTCAGCATTTAATACATAGCATCTTATGAACTAGTAAATTAAAAAGGATAGTAAGCTATTTTTAGCAGTCAATTGCAATTTAACATAGACATGATGGATTAGAGTGATTTAATATTTATTATTTCCTATGTAACAATTTTTTATAAATGTCACTACAACTTCAACATAGCTTTTTCCCCAGGTTAAAATCTGTTGTGGTGCCAAAATTCTAGTCTTAGGATGTGTACAAGATTTATCATAAGTATTAATTTCAATTTTTTAACTTTTTTATCATATATTTCTGTCTCATCCACCAAAATTACCTCTATCTAATAAATCAAGATGCCTTCTCTTATCTTTTCATAGCCACCATCTCCCATTCCTCTCCACTTCCTCAGAGTTGTATCCATCCTCCTGTTTGAGTTCTAATCATTATATTTTACCTCTATTGAATTTATCTATGCCACATCCACCTTTTGTTTTTTCCAGAAAAGGTCATGTAACTTTCTCCAATGTTGTATAATTTATATATTCCTTGTCCTGCCCCTTGACACCATAAGCTTAAGGATAGACTGTGTATCTAACTACACTTGATAATCTCCATGGCACGTGGCAGAGTATCTGGCACAAAATAATTATTCAGCATGCATTGTGGAATTAATGAATAGATGAATAGGTGTGCAAAAAATGCTATCAAATGAACAATGGAAACCATTCTGCCATTATTACACTAATCTGGGCTGGAATTATTGGCTTTAAGAGGATTTTTAGGAGAAACAATATAGTCAGGAAGGATCCTTGCTAGATCATTTCCTCACATATATAATCATATACCAATTAGGGCTTGTACTTACACTACATCCACACACCCTTTTGAAAAGCTTCAAAACAAAATCTGCCAATGAATAATACATATTAGTGTTTGCTGAAAACAAGCCATCAGTTTAGACAATGGTGGCTTTTTACTGAATTACCTAGTTTGGGAAGATCGTGTCAATATGGCTGTTGTGATAGAAGGGGGAGAAAATAGGAAAAGTTTTCCCTTGATGTGGTCACGTATTATAATGAATGTGATGGAAGGAGCAGTAGCTTTATAATCAGACAGACCTGCTTCCAAATGCTGGCTGCCCGCCTGCTAGTGCGTGACCTTGCACCGAGTACAAGCCTCTGAGGAATACCTGTTCTGCATGGATCACGTAGAGATTAGACATGTGTGTAATAGTTTTGGGCACACAGTAGGGCTCTGTATCTATAGTTATTATTAGAAACCCAGAGTGATTTAAATAAGCTGGGTGCCATGACCTAGTGCACAGTCTTAGTCTAGTGCCCAGGTGACAAAATAATTGTGTAAAATATTTATTATTGGGCAGGACTTGGTGTATAGTAAACCCTCAATAAATATTAGAAATTATTGTTGTTGTTGAAAACATGTTTTATTCATATAAAACCAAGTTAGTATTCACCAAATCTGACCTAATTATCCTGACCATCAAACAACTCCTTCCAGATGGTTCTAAGTCCTCCTCCTACGTGCTTTTATGTCCCCCGCCCCCGCCCCCCCAGTTCTTCTCCCACATGGAACCCCAATTGTAGTAAAATCAATCATTGTGTAATAGCTGTCTCTCCATCCGAGTATGTACTCCATGACAGCAGGGACCGTGTCTGCCTCATTCACTGCAAATCCTTACCACTTAAAACAGTGCCTTTTCATTCATTAAATACTTATTGAGTGAATGAATGTGTGAGTAGATCAGTGAGTGAGTGTATACATGCTTGGTTTTGTGCCTGACCCAAAAATAAGTACCAAATAAATGTCTGTGGAACTGAACATTCAATATTGTTCATTATACTATTATGTTTTCTAAAGTTTCCTAAAGAAAACTGGTTGCTTTCTTATAGTTACTCTCTGTAAATATGTTATTTAATGATAACATCTGCAGAGAACAAACTGTCCCTTTAGTCTTTTATTGTCTTGTCTTGCCTTTCATACTACTAAAACTAGTAGGCACAAAAAAGGCACTCAAAATAGTTGTTTGAATGGAAATTCTAATCATGCTTTTGACATTGTCATCATTTCGTTGACTGCCCATTATTAAAGAACAAAGTTTTTGGGGGGAAATGTAGCTCTTTAAAAATCAAATATTTTTCTGCATTATTTGTTTCTTCTCTTCCATTGGTTATATGTACATCTCTGCCTCATATTTTTTAAAAAGGATCTGTGTGTCTGCATAAAAAGAAACAAAAATGAAGGCCCTTGGAAATGAATTGGAAGTTAGAAAAAGTTTAGACGATGTTTGTTTCCATTAAGTATCTTTGGATCCTTGGCAGCCTTTTAGTTTTTATCATCCAAAAGGGAATCAGCCATATTTTTAATTTATCTCCCACAATCATCTCAAAGGAAATATATATTTTACCAAGGTATCCAATGGCTAAAACAGAATGTAGTTAATTAGCCTCTTTCCTATGGCTCCTCAAAGAGATTAATAGCACAGAAACATTTAGGGAAGTGAGCAAAGCCATCCTGGAGTCAGAGAGAGAATAGAGTCCTGGGCGATTAATAAACCTCTGGCAACAAATTACATCCATCTTTATGCTCTTCCCCCATCTCTTCCACTGCCTCCCCTGAGCTGAGTAACCACAATCCTGAATCTTTGGTTTATTATTTCCTTGTGTGTTTTTTTTTAAGTGTTTTTATCACTTACATCGGTTCCTAAAAAATATATTGTTTTGTTTTGAATGTTTTTTCATTTACAAAATGGATTCATGCCGCAAATATTCTTCTGGGATTGCCTTTTTCACTCAATATCATATTGCTAAGGTTCATCCATATTACTGCATGTAGTTTTAGTTCATTTGTTTTATACCATATAATATGCTAATTGTATCAATATTCCATTGTTTATTTATCCATTCTCTTCTCAATAGGCATTTGGGTTGCCTCTACTTTTTGCTATTATGAGCACTGCCTCTAAGAACATTCTTTTTTTTTTCATTAAAAAACTTTTATTTGCCATTGTAATGCATATATTTCCATATGCAGCAAACTTCCTCATGGATCATTCCCTTCTAAGAACATTCTTGCACAAACCTTTTGATGTGCTTGCAGAGTTGTTCTTTGGGAATGTACTTAGGAGTAGAATTGCTGGTTTCACTTGAGTATCTAAATGTTCACCTTTACAAGATGATATCAAAATGTTTTTCCAAAGTGGTTGTATCAATTTACATTCCCACCGGCAATGTTTAAACAATCTTATTGATCTGCGTCTTCCCCAACACTTAGTGTTATCAGACTTGTTTCTGACAATCGTAGTTATTACAAGTTTTTGTTGATGTTTTAGTTCTCATGCTGTGTAGTATGTTCACATGGTCTTATTATACTGTTAAAAAAAGAAATAAAAATATAAGTAAAAGATGGCCTTGCCTGACTACTGATAAGAATATGTAATAAAACAAAGATGTGCTTAATACAATTATGTGTACTTAAGGTCCAGAGAAGGGGTTGGAGGAGAGGTAGACAGGGAGTCCCAGCCCTGGTAGCTATTGCATCTAAGGAATATGTCAAAGGGAAGGAGACAAGTCCTTGGAATAAAATGTTCCACTGGTACACTGTGCACAGCCCCTTCATTTTCTCCTTTCTAGACTCATTTCTTCTACTCAGAGATGCAGCAAATCTAAGGGTCATCATATCTAAGAACATCTTTGAGCCCTTTGAAAGGGAGATGATGAAAACTCACCTCCTTCTTATCAGGTCTGATGGCAGTATCACCCCAGTGTGTTGGCAACCTCTCAAGAAAAATGTGAAATGCTCATCTGAGATTGTATTTTCCCCTAGGATACGGCATTGGTCTCCCACCCAACTCTCCACTGACCTCCAATATATCTGAACTAATCAGTCAATACAAATCCCATGGGTTTATGGATGTACTACATGACAAGTGGTACAAAGTGGTTCCCTGTGGCAAGAGAAGTTTCGCTGTCACTGAGGTAAGGAAAGACTGTTGATGCTGTTGATGCTGTATGTGTCTTTACCTTGAAGAATATGGGGAAATGGAAATGCTCTTACCTGTGCCTCATGGTCAACAATCTAGGCTGTTGTGTCTACCAGGTCTCCCTGTGATATTGGGTTACTCCTAACTTCCTCTAAAGAGTGCTCATTCCTATAGTAATCTGCAATGAGAAATGTTCATCTTAGATTCAAAGGTGATGCTATTTTGATAAGTAAATGTCTAAATTTTTACTTTTTTCCCATGCCCTATATCCACAAGTTCAGAAGAAATGCTGTTCTGAATAGAACAATAGTATCTGAGATTACTGTTTGGTTTAAGAACAAATTACTGGCCATGAAGTGGACTTCAAAATGTCCTTCAAAATCTAATTAAGGCTTTGCTAACTTCCCAATGATGCCTGTCCAGTGATGAATTTTTGTGGGTTTAGAGAAATAGCCATACCTTAACCAGGAATTCTTAGGCTGCAGATTCAAAGGTTTTTAATCCTGAAAACAACCAATTCCCTCTTTTACAGATGGAACTAAAAAATTGTTTTAGTTTGCTAAAGGTGCTGATATAAAATACCAGAAATGGGTTGGCTTTCATAACGGGAAAAGTATTAGGATAAAAGCTTACAGTTCCGAGGCTGTGAAAATGTTCAAATCAAGGCATCATCGGAGATGCTGTCTCACCACCAAAAGTGGCTGCTGGTTGGATCCTGGGCTGCTGCCACGTGGCAAGGCAAAAGGGTGGCTCTCCATCTGGGTCTCTGCCTTCCTCTCCAGGCTGCTTTCTCTCGGAACTCAACTCTGACGATCCAGCACATGGCAGGGCTTTGAGTAGCTCTGTGAGCCCAGCCTCTACAGGGCCTCTTTCCATGCCTCTGCTCTGCTGATTTAGAGCACACAGAGACCTTTCTTCTGCCCTCTAGAAACATATATTCACCTTCCTATTTGACATCTCCACTTAACTATCCTACAGGCATCTCAGATTTAGCTTGTCAAATCTAAATTCTGGATCTTCCCTCTTAAATTTGTTTTTCTTCCTGTGTTTCCTATCTTGGTATAAGGTACCTCTGTCCACCCTGTTATTCATTCCAGAAACTGGCAAAGATCTTTAATGCCTTCCCTGTCTCACCCTCTGCCTCCATCAGCAAACATTTCTTCTCCTCCCATAAAATATGCCTCAAATTTGCCTATTTATTGCCATCTTCACTGTTGTCACTGTAGTCCCAGACATCTTCTTTCACTGGACCACTGAAAAAGCCTCCTAACTGGTCTCTGTTTTCACTCCTGCCTCTCCAGTCTGTTTTCTAAATAGCAAATCAGCCCTCTGCTCAGAACTGCATTGACTTCGCATGGTAATCAAGGCAAAATCTGAAACGCTGAACGTGGTCTACAATGGCCTGTGGGACCTAACTTTGGCCCGCGTCAGCTGCATCACATGCCACCTTCCTCCTTGCTCATGTCAGCCCCACCACAATGGCTTTTTAGGTGGAGATACACTAGTGGCTTTCCTACCTTGGGGTGTCTGCACATGCTAAGATTCTTCCTCAGATACCCTTTCCCCCCGACATTTGCCCAGCCAATGGCTCCTCAAAAATTCCCAGATGAAATCTCCCTTCTTCAGAGCCTGCCCAAAGTCCCTGATCCAATCTGAATCATATCTCCCTGTTACAGTCTCAAATTACATCTCATATTATTGGCACTTACCACAATTTGTAAATCTCACCATTTGTAAATGTATATTTAATCATATTTTTATTTGTTTAATGTGTTTCTCCTTCATTAGACTATAAAAGACCTGAGGGCAGAGACTTTTACAATTACTTTCACAATTAATAATAATCGTAATAATTTGCTATTGTATTCTCAATACCAGTATATAGTAGCACTCAGTAAGTAATTGTCAAATAAATCAGAGAAACTAGAATACCTGAGAAGTTGGGGAACAAAAGTTAAAACATGAGTAAAGTTAGATAGATGATAAATCGATAGCTAGATGATAGATAAATAGATGATTGATAGATGATAGGCAGACAAATAGAGATAGATATTTTACTAAAAGAAATGTGTTTTTCCCCAAACCCGAGGTCAAAAACATATAAAAGAAGAGTAGATGATTCCAACTAGAAGCTGAGGTAAGCTGGTCAATACCACTGGGAATTAAATTTACCTCTGATCTTCCTGGCAGCCATGACAAAAAGGAATATAAGACCGTCAGAAAGGATTTTAATCAGAAAAAGAGGAGGAAGTTAGTCTGTCTTTAGTATTCAATTCTAAAATAGTTTTTTTAAAAAAAAACATGGCAGTGAATAACAGAATGGGCAATGTTTGCAAGATGCAAAAATATTTCCCCTCTGGCTAATTCTTGTATTGATCCTTCATAAAAGTCAAGGGCATAATGTTAGACTTTACACAATGAAATCCTTTTGGGAGACACTAAACCACATAATTCACATCCTCTGCTTCTTTATGGCCTGTTCAATCTGCTTCAGCGAACTTAGATTACTTACAAGAATGGCCTTGTTCATTCAACGGTATCGAGTATCCACTGCATACCATGCACTATTCCCGACACTGTGGATATATCATTGAAAAAAGAGACAAAGTCCCTACATTCAAGGAGTTTACATTCTAGCAGGAGAAAATAAACAATACATGATAGACATAATACATAGATAAATCAGATAGTGTGTTAGAAGATGAAAAGCAGGATAAGGCTGTGGCTGAGGCCATGGGAAGTCTCATTGAGAAGGTGATCCTTGAGCAAAGCTGTGTAGGAAGCAAAGAGGAAAATGGGGAATTAGGGACCTAGCATCTTCTGTTCCCTTCCATGTGATGGAAACTTGAACTAGAGACATGAACTCATTGCCACAACCCTGTGAGGCAGTATTTTGATCTTTATTTGGAAGAGTTTGCTTGGTGTATTAGTCAGCCAAAGGGGTGCTAATGTGAAATACCAAAAATGGGTTGGTCTTTATAAAGGGTATTTATTTGGGGTAGAAGTCCACAGATACCAGGCCATAAAGTGTTAAGTTTCTTCTCTCACCACAGTCCATTGCCACGTGTTGAAGCAAGACAGCTGCCGGCGTTTGCCAGGGTTCAGGCTTCTAGGGTTCCTCTCTTCCTAGGGCTGTGTTTCTCTCCGGGCTTAGCTCCTGTTTCCTCCACAAGGTCAGCTGTAGGTGATCAGGCGAATGGCTTGCTTCTCTTCTCCTGGGGCCTTCTTTCCAACATCAAAACTGCTTCTCAAAAAACTGCTTCAACTGTCCTTTGCCTTGCCTTTTATATTCAATTCCCCACCCACCAAGGGGTGGGGCTCAACACCCTAATCCTAACCTAATCATGCCCAGATTAACAGATCAGTTTACAAGCATGATTCAATTATATTTTTGGAATTCATAATTACATCAAACTGCCACACTTGGCTTTTAATTAAAAAAAAAAAAAAAAAAAAACATAAACTTGGTCTTACACTGGTCAGCTGAGTTAATTCAGCCAAGAAACACACAAACCAGTTGCTCAGATTGTGCAAAGCCACAATCACTTGGTATTTCCTACGATTTATTGTGGTCACAGATGCAGCAAGGCAAAACCTCCAAGAGGACAAAGGTGACACCAAGACATTAACCAAGACAAAGGGAGCCTTTCACTCTTATCCACAAAACCTGGAAACCTGAATGCCTTGCATCTCCCTAATCACATGCACGCCTCCAGTCTGTCACTTCAGAGGACCATCCCACTGAGAAGCCAGCTGGAGGGACCGTCTAATTCCTAGGCCAATTCTCTGAGGGCCCATAGCTCTGCTGGCCTAGAACCCAACTCTGCTCGGGCACATAAAGGAGAACATACTTTCAGAGTCTGACTAAACACAAGCACTAACATAAATCTGTAACCAATTTATTCCAATGTGAAAATATCTGAGACAGAGCATGATAAATCTGAAGCCATATATTTCTGGATTTGAATCCTGGTGTTTTCATTTGCTAAGCTGCTGAAAACAGACATCACAAAATGTCTTGACTTTTAACAATGGGAATTTATTGGGTTACAAGCTTATGTTTTTGAGGCTGAGAAAAATGTCTAAGTCAAGGCATCATCAAGTGATGCTTTCTCACCAAAGACCAGCCACCAGTGATCCTGGACTACTCTGTCACATAACAAGGCACATGGCAGCATCTGCTGGTCTTCCCCTTTTCTTCTGGATTTCATTGCTTTCAGCTTCCTGCTTCCAGGTCTTTTCCCTCCATGTGTCTGAATTTTATTCTCTTATAAAGGATCCAAGAGGATTAAGACCTACCCTGGGCCGTGCCTTAAATGAAGTAACCTAAAGAAAAGGTACTATTTACACACACAGGAATGGATTAGCTTTAAGAACATGATTTTCTGGGGTACATACAGTTCCAAACCACCACAAATGGCTCTGCCAATTAACAGCTGAATGATTAACTGCTCTTGAGTTTGAGTTTCCTCCTCTGTGAATAGGCATGATAAAACCTGATATGAGAATAAGAGATCATTTATGTAAGTACCTAGTTAGAAACCTGGCATAGCAAGTAGTAAATAATAGAAGTATTTATACTTCATCCCCTCTATCAGGAGTATTTCTTGGGGTCCGTAGATAACTACAGGTGTCTTCCTTTGACTCCTGCTAGAAGTGAGGAAATCTTCCCAGAACCCCTCTAGTAGATTTTCTTCATATTTTGTTGGCCAAATTGTGTCATCTGCCCATGTCTAAACCAATCAGTGGTGAGGAGAATGGGGTCACCATAATGAGTTACACCAACCCTAGAACTGGTGATGGGGTAGCCTACCTTGAAACACATGGCCACATAGAAAAAGGTGAAGTCCTAAACAAAATCAGGCTTCCCTTAGGAAAGAGGACATGGGGAATCAATGTGGAATAGGTAAGCAACCACCTCTTCTACACCGGCTCTGTAGACTTAATAAACACGGTGATTTTTTTTTTTTTTTTATTGTTTCCTATATCACCTGTCTTGATTGTTTGTACTACAAGAATGTAATAATATTAAGAAATGTTGTGTCCTATTTTTAAGTTATATGGAAACAAAGGAGTAAAATCCTTCAGTAATAAAATAGATTAATGGCTGCTATACCCCAGGCATGAAAATACTTTGAGCGGGCCAGTGGGTTGTGCCACGAGGTCGGCATTATTCACACTGGGAGAGGCCAGGTGAAACCTGGGTGCAGGCTGCTGTCCAGTCCAGGGAATGGCAGGTGGAAATATTAGCACCTATAATGTTAGCTGTTATAAGGATAGTCTGGACTTAGTTAAAGTTGGCTTCCATACATAATCCGAGAGAAAGATTTCCAAGGCAGTCTCCCCTCACCAAAACTGTCTGCCATGAATAAAGGTGCCTAACATCCTGCTACTAAAAAAAGTAAATAAATTAGATGATAAAATATCAAGCATATACCCAAATATGATAATCACCAGGTCACTTATATTCTTGAGGATTGTGAGGTTTCACTATAAATGTTCCAGGGATGTATGAATTTAAGCATAGTCAAACAAAAACTAAAATTGAGGGGAGAAAGGAGGCAGATCTTGAAAAGCAAACAAGTAATCAGCAAAAAATAAAATAAAATAAACTCTTCAATGATGGAGACAAAATAAACCAGTTTTTTTAAGCTGTGTTTTTTTCTTTTTTAAATTATTTTTTTTTAAAGAAGCTTTAGATTACATAAATGTTACATTAAAAAATATAAGGGATTCCCATATGCCCCAGTCCCACATTAACGACATCCTTCATTAGTGTGGTACATTTATTACAATTGATGAACACATATTGAAGCATTGCTACTAACCATGGACTACAGTTTACATTATAGTTTACACTCTGTCCCACACAATTTTGCAAGTTATGACAAAATACACAATGGCCTGTATCCATCACTGCAATGTCATGCAGGACAAATCCAATGTCCTGAAAATGTCCCCATATTACACCTATTCTTCTGTCTCCCATCCCACAGAACCTCTGGTGACCACTTCCTTTACATCAATGATAAGACTTCTTCCATTGCTAGAATAATAATAAGTCTATAGTGGAATAATAATAAGTCTACTTTATTCCATTGTTCATTCCCCAATCTTGAGGATTTCAGGATGCTCACTCTGCTTCTAATTGAGAGGGGCCTTAGATCCCACGAGGCAAATGGATGGAACTATCTTGCTTGCAGTTGCAGACATACTCTGTTCCTTGGGATGGGCGTTATCCATCATCATCTCTTTGTTAGTTGTCCTGGGTGAGTCCAATGAAATGAAGAGTAGATTTTGCAACTCTGCTGAAATTCAGGGCTCAACTGGCACATGGATGGAGCAAAGATTTGAGTCTCTGGGACATATATTTATCAAGTATAGTGTTAATTATAGGTTCAAATAAAAGGGGCAGAAAAGCCATGTGTAGAGAACCTATAAATGAGTCTAACTCTGTTACACTGGAGAACATAAATTCCAAAGTAAGACCCACTGACAGGGTGTCAAATTCCTGAGCTGTCTGCCCTGCTTATAGTATCTGGATATCTCTAGAGCCCTCAGGAGTCCCAATTTTTGAGGCACTGTTTACTGTGGCAGTCAACGAGATCCTGCTGAGACTTGCATAAGCGTAACCTCTGGAATGACCTCCCAACTCACTTTGAAATCTCTTAGCCATAAAAACTCATTTGTATTTTACCATGGCCCCCTTTTGGTCAAGGTCTTTTTCCAGATGCATTGCTTGTTGGAGCTTAGTAATAATCCCTCACTGCCAGGGAGGCTCATCCCCGGGAGTCATGTTCTACACCGGAGGTAATGTAGTGTGTTTATATGCTGAGTTTGGCTTAGAGAGAGGCCACATTTGAGCAACAAGGAGGCTTTCAGGAGGTAACTCTTAGGTAATAGATAATACTAGGCTAAGTTCCAATTTCACAAGAAAAGGTTCATATGTACAATTATCAATATCATAGGCCTGGCATAATGGCCTATCTTCCTTCACTAGACATTGCCCTTGCACTTGGGGGATTCTTGCTGTCCTTTAGGGAATGTAGCAGAACTCCCCAGGATGGAAATTCAATATTCTTTCGGTTATTGTGTGGCTCTCCACCCACTGAGACAATGCCTCATGAACACTTGAACATATTCATATGTCTTAGAGGCATGTCCCACGTGATCCCCTTCCCATGCATTCCCCATCACTGACACCCCACACCAGTGATCCTCCCCCGCCACTGCTGTGACCCTTCTGTGATTCAAAACCTCTCCAAAAATGAAGCCAACAAAATAACCAAATAAAATTAATAGGAAAATGAAATGATAATTTTTAAAATAACCAATAAAATACAAAAAATTTTAAAACAATTTGAAATAATAAAAAAAAATTTTTGGACATTGTGTCTTTCATCACTGTAAGATCTGTTGACTTGTATGTACAGTGACATTTTCTTCCATACATTCCCTCAGTATCTTATTTTTTTCATTTTATCTTCAAAAAAGCTTTAGGATATAGAAAAGTCACACAGAGAATACAGGTGATTCCATATACCCAACATCCTCCCCCTTCTCCCCTCTCCCTTATTAATAACCTTTTACATGCAGATGGTACTTTCATTACAGTTGATGTACAAATATTGAAGCATTGCTACTAACCATGGTCAATGGTTTACATTATGGTTTACATTTTGGATCATACACTTTCATAGATTTTGGCAAAATTTGAAGAGGCCTGTATCCATTATTGCAAAAACATGGTGAACAATTCTAATGCCCTAAAAATGCCCTAAGTTGCATCTATTCTATTCTTCCCTCCCCCTCCCCTCAGAACCTATGGTTATCACTAAGTTTCAGTTTTTGAAGAATAAGATTGATAGTTACTTGCAATAATATTGAGGGCTTGACATATTGGTCTGTTTTCTTTTATTAGGCACTGCCTATGTTCTCGAGGGATTTTTGTTCCTCTAACGGAGAACATAGCAGGACTCCCCAGCATGTGAGTTTGATATTTTCTTGGTTATTGTGTGGGCCTCCCACCACTGATATAACACACTATGACGAGATGAACACTTATATATTCCATAGAAGCCTACCCCAGGTGCACCCTGTCCCATGTACCCGCCCCCCATATCCAACACCCTACACCAATAATCCTCTCCTGCCATATTTACCAAAAGAACATTCCCAACATTGTAGTTTTAACCACAAACCTGCAAATCCCCTGAGTTCATCTGCTCCTTCCCCTTACCCTCTCCCCAGTTCTATGGATAGTCCAACCCAACCCCCCCCAACCTACTCCCCCTCACAGACCAGCACTGCCAAACCCAGTCACATCACCACACCTCTGTCATGCTCATCCACTGCCCAACTACATCCTTCCACCTTCTCATAGACTTTACCTGTATGGGCATCATTTAGCCATGGTTTGTTTTTGTTTTGTTTTGTTTTAATCAATTTTTTTATATTTTAAAAGATGCTTAGATTACATAAATGTTGCACAAAAATTACAAGGATTGCCATGTTCCCCACCTCCCACACCTCCCACAACCTCCCACATAAACATCCTTCATTCGTGTGGCACTTCACTTGCAATGGAGATACACATCCTGGGGCTTTGCCACTAAGCATGGACCACAGTTCACATTGTAGACCACACTCTCTCCCACACAGTTCTGCATGTTATATGCTGATGTAAAATGGCCTGTATCTGTCATTGTAATGTCACTCAGGATAATTCACAAGTCCCGAAAAAGCCCCTGTATTACAACTGCTTTTCCCTTTCCCTGCCCCAAAAGCGTCCGGTGTTAGCCATGGTTTTTGACAGGCTAAACTCTGGATTTAGTCAACTGGAAGCAGTTGGATGAGAGGTTGAAATCAGAATCAAGTTGTGGCTGTTAATTCAACCCTAAGCCTGCTTCCAAGGTTGGCTGATTTGGAAGGGATGGAGTGAGAGGGAGGAATGAGAAGAATGGAGGAGAGGAGTGTTCCCAACTGGAATTTCAGAGACAGAAATGAAGGCGGGTCCTCGTAGCATCCTTGTGTATGTAGTACACAGATAGGAGGCTTGCCCCAAGCCTCAGAGAAGGTTATGAACACGCAGGGACCGTGGTATATCCTGGTCGAGGCAGGAGCAAACTCTTACAATGAAGCTCACCTGTGTGCCTTTAAACAGGCTGCAGGTGCTTGTCCAGGAACTGGTACGTTTGTCTAAGATAGCATTTCACAAACCCTGAAGGTAGAATTAATTAAAGGAAACCAGTCCTCTGTTCCTGTGGGCTCTTCTGTGAAGTCCTTCTTCCTGCTAGATTTACCTTTGCCCAAGACACTGTTTCTGCATCCACTTTTTTTTTTTTTACCTTTCTCCCAGAAAAGGTCAGAAGAAGGCAGCATGACTGGTAGTGCTTTGCTTGCCACATCTTATGCCTCAGATGTCGTGCACAGCTAGGCTGGGTCAGTGTCTTCATTTGCCAGGGCTGATGTAACTCCACAGATTGGCTGGCTCAAAACAACGGGAATTTACTGTCTCGGTTTTGGAGGCTGGGAGTCCAAAGTCAAGGTGTCAGCAGGATCAGGCCCCCTTTGTAGTCTGTGGCATCCTGAGGGTGGCTTGCCAGGACTCCATAACTCCCCGTCTGCCCCCATCCCGTGGCCACCCATCTCCTCCTGTCTCCTCCCACTGGCTCCAAATCTCCTCTGCTTGCGTGTAAGGAGCCAGGCATCTTGGCTCAAAGCGCACCCTCCTTCAGTCTGGCCTCACCTTAACTCATAACATCCTCAAAGAAGTTCCCATCCACAGGGACAGGGGATTAGGGTTTGAACATGGCTTTGTAGGGGGAGGGGATATAATTCAATCCATAGCAGTTATTGTAGGGAGAGGAGGACTGGCCTTGAAATCAGGTGAGCCGTGTTGGATGCCCACCTCTGCCAGGCGGGCCCCTTAACCCAGCTCAGCCTCAGCCTCTTCACCTCTTCCGCAACTCTTGTGAGGAATAAATAAAATGACAGTCAATGAATGGGTCCCTGTGTCCCCACCACCCCAGGGGGTGGCGCAGGAGAGGCGCAGTGAGGCAGAAACAGGTAGGTTCCAGAGGGCAGCCCTCCCCGCAGCCATGCCCTCGACGAAGATTTCCTCTGTTCATCTCTGACCTTCCACCCTAAGACAGGCCCCATTTATGTCTGGTGCCACCGGGTTATTATTTTAGCACGTTCTTTCACTCTGAAAACAAATCCTAAATTTGAATAATAAATTATATGGTCACCAGTAACAAGACAAGAAACATGCTTTTTCTCCTCCCATTTCTGGCAGTTGGACGTTAACACTTGTCCCCGGTGGGAACCTTGACCTTCTCACCGCTCATCTCTTGGCAACCCCAGAGCCGTCCAGCTGCGGTTTCTCTGAGGATATGGTCTTGTTTTTGTTTTGTTTTGTTTTTTAATTTCAGGGTTTATCTGCTCCCTTGAGTCACTTAGGAAAGTTCAGGTCCAATTCTGCAGACCAGACTCTGACAATTTTGAAGGAGGAATTTTAGATTGACCTCAGATGTTTCCCCACAATCCTCCCAGCACAACTGTGCCTCTGACAACACTGGACTAGTTATCGATCGATACCACTGGGAAAAATAAATGACAGAGTTTAAATTATCTTCACTTTCCTTTGACTCAGAAAAAAAAATGTAATTTTTTCAAGTTCCTGAGTGAATTTAAGAGCTCTGGGACCACAGTTTTGTGAAATCTGTTATTTGCAAACCAAGGAAAGGATGGTTGTCAGTCACAGTTTAGCAAGCGCCCCAAATTCTCTAAGGAATTGTTAAGATCCAGGAGGGGTGATATCTTGTTTTACAGGTCTTTTATGAATAATGGGTTGAATAATGCACCATTTACCCAAGTGGGAATAGCCAAGAAGGAGGAGGAAGCAGTGGTCTTGGCAGTGAACAGATAGTATAGTCTGAGGAGAGCGTGAAGGGAACTACTTATAATGGTGTAGTTTAAGGAAACCAGTAGGAATAGTCTCCCAGGCAGGTAAAATGGAGAAGCTTTGGATTAAAAAGACAAATGGAAAAAGTCATTCCTTGAACCCGGGGGTCCATAGCCTTTGGTGAGAGACAAAGTGGACCCATGGTGAGCTGTCAGGGAGGGAGCCAGGCAATAAATACCCAACTGCGGTCTCCTCCCTCCCTCCCCTCTCCCATTACTGCTTCCTGAGATCAGCTTCTCTGAGCACTAAGCAGGATGGAGAAAGGTGGAGAGTAAATCTGGAAGCACGGGCCCTCATAGCAGATGCCCACTAGAGGAAGATTCCCACAGACTGATGGTATGGGCGTGCGCAGCATCTGTGCCCCCAGAGAGAAGTCATTCTGCAGGTAGAGGAGCCATGCCTTACCCTGGGCAGGTCCACTGGATGACTTTGGAGTCAGACAACACTGGCTCTGCCATTATTGGGAAGAGGCAGCTGTGTGCCCTTGGAAAAATTACTTAACCTCTCCGAGCCTCAGTTTAATGCATATCTTGCTGGATTGTTGCAAGGTTTTCCAACTATGTACCCAGAGGTCTCCTGGTATTGTTACTGAGCCCTGAAGGAAGCAAATACAAGACTAAGCAAGAGACACAGCCCTGGAGTGGAAGGAACTCTATGACAGGAGAATTTGAGAGGTATCTTTTGAAATGGCCTAAAAGGAAATCATTAAACTTTCAGTGCTTTGATTATCAAGGAAGATGCACAAATCCCTTGCCCCATTCCTGACACACCATCCTAGATCTCACCCCAGCCCTGGCAGCCAACTCCAATATGACCTTGATGCCATCCTTGACCCTTCCGTCTCTGGCTTCCACAGTCTTGAACTTCATCCCCTTAAAGGATGGGACCAGAAGGCAGGGATGGGGTGAAATTGTTTGCTAAGCTCATTATTAGGTCATTTTAAAAACTGAAGTTTAAATCTTTTGTTTTTAGGATCACTGTATAAATGTAAATGTAAAAATAACCATGGTATCAAAATATTCACATCAAAAAGGTGAGTCAAATTGCCATGAACATAAAAGGTATAACCTCTCTGAGTTTCCTCCTCTGCACATGGAGACTACGGTATTTTATGTTTCTGGCAGACAATATTCATGAAGTGTCTGACACACAGTAGGTGTCAAGTGGATGATAACTATCATATTCCTCTTGGCTCTACCACGAACCAGCCAGGTGACGTTCAGCAAATTGCTTAAATTCCCTAAGCTCGTTTCCTTGCCTTAAAGGAGCCAGGTAGCGTGTCCAGCTCAGAGGCACTGTTGTTCTCAGGCAGGCTTGTTCAAAGGAGTTTTGACCAAACTAGCTGAAGATATGGATCCTGGGACACCAAGAAGGACTGTGTCCCACCCCCAACCACTGCCCCCCGGACCCAATTCCCAAGGACCACCCAAATGTGCCCTTGATCTAAGACCTCTTCTTATTAGTTCACACACACACAAAAATTGTCTCATGGCAGATCCATTCTCCCATCTGTTAACTGGAGGGCGGGGAGCAGAAGATGGGCTGGGATTAGTCAACTATATATTGAAAGCCCAGGAAATCACCCGAGTCGCACCAAGAAGCTTCAATGCCAATCATTTTCCATCCAGTTTATCCTTAGGTCACATGAAAACCCCAAAGGGAATGGTCTGGGGGGGGGGGCGCCGGCCAGAGAAGGGGTGATTTTTAATGTGGCCTTTTCTGCTCTTGACACCTAGGTCACCTCTCAACACCCTCCTGCCCCTCCCCCTTCCCTCCCCCTTCCGTTCCCAATTTAAAATGCCACTGTCTGCTATTCAGCCTGATGGAAGTTACGGCGAGGCAGAGCGTTAATGACTGAGGATTGCGTCAAAGTGAAAACCCGTGTATGTCGGGAGCCACCTTGACAGCTGAGTGCTTCCCCCGGAACAGCCTAAGTAATTACGTTTAATATTTAAACCAAGCATAAGGTCAGATGGAACCCATCCAGGTAGCTCTTTCTGGAAACCTGAAGAAGCACAAAGCCTTGAGTGTCCTTTTACAATGTGGAGTTGGAATGGACATGAAGAAAGGGAGCCCAATCTCAGCAAGGCCTCACCTTCCTCTCCTCTGTCACCAGAACAAATTCATTCATTCATTCATTCACTCATCCGTCCATCTATTTTAGGACTGCAGGCTTATTTTACTGGGGAGTTAGGAAATTCATGATTCTGAAATTTTCTACATTACAAAGTGCTTTTATAGTATCATTCTGTTCCTTTCAACTCAGCTTCTAGGTTGGAGTGGAAAAATATGAAGATGATTTATCCTTTAGGCTGCACTTAAAAGCCATCTTTAAAGAAACAACAGTAGCTGTTTTGTCTCAAATGTGGTCAATGGTATTTCAAAGTCAGGCTGCTGGGTGGGCAGGCTGGAGACCTACAATTCTCCAGTCTTACCTTTATAAAGCTAGTGATCGTTCTCTGATGCTCTCTGGCCACTATAAATGGCAGAAGTTTAAATTCTGACACAAGGAAAACAAATTCCAGCAAGTGTCTCCTTCACCCTTGCAAATGGCCAGGTAAACAGATTTCATGGAATAAGGGTCTCCTCTTTTATATGCCAGTGATGCTTGGGAATAAATTCTACCCAAGACCACATGCTGTTAAGAGTTCTTGATTTTCCCCTGGTTAAATTCAATGAGTTCATGAATATTTATGAAAACACTATTTACCATGCAACTGAAAGGTATGAACTGTGCTCAAACTGATTAGGACTATTGTGAGAGATAGTCTTCCTTCCATTTGTTTCCGACTCCATACCTTGGAATCTATGAGGGAATCACAGGAAACAAGGCTCCTGTCTGAGAGGAGTTGCCTCCGGGCGGAGAGATTCCGCTTTCAAAAACGCAGAGAAAACCTGGAAATGTGTGCAGACTGCCATCTAGCAGCTACGGTGTGCAGTGCCACACACTCTCCAAAACATCATTTTGTTCAGAAACAGCATTAGCCAAGTCAGAGAATTGGAGAAATGACCCTAATATTTCCTCCGGTGTCTCCAAGGTTTCTGAAGATATTTCTTCCCCATTTGACTATGGGGAATTGGGGTTTCAGGGTGCATGGGATGACAAAGCAGCATCTTGGGGGCCCCTGGAGCCCTTACAGAGGTGCACCTCTCATTACACATTCCAGGTGGCTTCTTGCACCATCTAAGCAAGGGAATGGCCAGTGGGGAAAGCTAGTGCTATCCCTTCTGGAGCCTCCCCCTTGCTTCCTCCCTCTATCCAAAAAGATTCCAGGCCAGCCTCTGACCTGTAGCGGGTCTCAGCCTAGCCAGGCCTTCATTTTCCAGACAAGCACGCATAGTTGTCTCTGTTTCCTAGCTGCTCTCCCAGCTGCCAGTCTCTTTCCCTGTTCAATCCATGCCAGATTAATCTTTCTAGAATATCACTCTAATTATATCGCTCTGTTGATTAAAACCTGTGCTTTCCCTACCAAATAGAAAACAAATGTCCTAGCCAAACATTCAAAAGCCTCCTTGGTCTCTTTCCACATCTCCTTTCAAGTCACCTTCTGATACTTTATTCAGGTGCTTCGGCCACATTATCACTTGCAGATATCCAAATCTACTGTGTTGCCCCACTTCTATGATTCTGGTACTTTCACCCCTTATCCTGTGAAGAAAGTCTTCCTCCATTTGTTCCCAGCAAGAAGTAATTTCTCAGTTCTCTGACTTCTTATGGCTTTTTACCTTTGCTTATCTGATGACACCTGTCATTTTCTATCTTTGTGTTGTAATTAATTAATAACCTGACTCTCAACTTGCTCAGCAGTCAGTCAGCTCTCTGAGTGGGGACCATCTCTGAATGTCCCAATGCTTTATATGTGGATACATGATGGAATAAATGATGCCCTGTAAGGAAAGATTGAATAAATGAGGTCCATTCTTCAGTCTATAGTATGGTCAAACCATCTGTCCACTTCTAATACATGCTCTCCTTTGATGTCCCTGCTCCAGCCTCACCAGCCTTCTTTAAGTTCCTCCTACTTGAAATGCTCCTCCTGCCCCAGTGCCTTTGCACATGGAGTTCCTTCTACCTGGCGCACTTATCCCTGCCCAGAATCCCCAGCCAGCTCCTCCTCCTTGAGATCTCAGCTCAACAATCACCTTCCTGAAGTAGGTGTTAGTGGCCTCGTTAACTAGGTCAAATTCCTGTTGTGCAGCCTGGAGAGGCACCTCTCATCTGTCCCACTCATCACGGCTGCTCTTTTACATGTGTGGGTGAGATAATTCAGTTCATGTCCATCTTCTTTACAAGCCTGTGAGCTCCATGAAGACAGAGGCAGCAGGGAAAGTATCTGCTTTAGGTCACTTATTATAAGGCTTCTCACGTAGTTGATGCTCAATAAATATTTGTTGAGGAAACAAATGGTTGAGTGTGCCTGTGTGAGCAAATATTCTCCTAGAACTTTGCAGACAAGCCTAAAGTAGGCACTAATTATAACATCTACCATTTTTATACCTTCTCTATGCTAGGCTTTAAGCCTAGTTTTTCTCATTTAATCCTGAAAAGGACGCTATGACGTAACAACCATCCTTGTTTTGGATGACGAAACAGAGGCTCAGATAAGTAAATCTGCCCAGGTTGCTAAGTAACAAAGCTATGAGTTAAAACCATCCACTCCAAAGTGCATATTAAACACCGTCCTAGAACTACAAAAGAAAACCAATTGTATTACTCCTGGTCCTTTGGAACGCACATGATAAACATAAAAGACTAACCAAATAGGGCTACGGTCTGAAAGCCATACTGCTTCCTAAACCAGGGATTTCTCAAGGTGCTGTGTCCTTTTCACCACAGGAAGCTCCATTACCTGGCACCGGGCCTGACACAGAGCCGGGGCTCAATACAGATCTGTTAAATAGACCTAAACATGAAACAAGGTTTGTCACATCTAAAGAAGATTAAACACAGATCGCCAGAGTCAAATGTCTTCTTTGAAGAGACAGAATAAAGGAGTAGGAAAGTGAAAAGGAGAGAGACAGGGTCCCAAAACACACGTACTGTGGGCTGGTGCTGTCTAGATGCTATTCTAGACACTTCTCTATGTTATCTCACCTAAGCCTGCGATGACACTGTGACACCAGCACAGAAGCTCTGCCTTGCAGGTGAGAAATGCGATGCCCAGGAAAGGCTGTGAACTCAGGGCTCTGTGATCCCACAGTCTACGCTGTAGCTGACCTCGATGCGGATGTGTGGCCAACGTGGCGAGGGGCAACACTTCCGGAGGGGGATGTCCCAGCTAAGGTCAAAGGCCTCCTGCAGAGCTTCCATACTGGCCGTGGGACACTGCTCAGAGACCCAATCTCCTGACGTGCTTGGAAGATGAGGGCTTTTTGTGAGCCCCTGGTTTGTCACCACTCCCGTATCTGTCGGTTTTATTTTCCAATGTCGATTGTTTTGTCCCAGGACCTCAGAGTTCTTTATCTGGAAATTCTTGAGGGCAAAAAAAAAGAAAGGCTCGCTGAAAAAGGAGAATAGTCAGGCCTCTGATTTCTTCCCAAACAGTCAACTCTTCTAATTTACTTACTGCAGCGAGTGGCCAACAGCCCAGATCCCTCCATGGTGAGAAACACCCAAAGAAAAGGCCATCGGAAAGAGTAACAAATAGCATTTGTCCGTGGAAATGACTAAGAATAACAGCCGGAGAGAATCGAAGCAATGGCCCTGAGTCCCATAATAATGCTGAACTACGGAGCTTGTGAAATGTAGAGCAATGGGGAACTCAACTTCACCGAGTGTAAACTCAGACCCAGCATAACGCTCCGTCCTCCAGACGCAGGGGTAAAGCAATTCTGGCTGCACACCTGAATTATTTCAGTGAGCTGGCACCAGCTCCCCAGTATGGGCTCCTTGACCATTTAATTAGTTGACTATTTCTCCTCTTAGATAACACTTCTACGTACACTAGCTCAATAACCACGTGCAGCAAGTGAGGCAGGTATAAAAATGGTGATAAACCATTTTGCAGTTGAGCAGCCTGAGGCAGGAAGAGTTATGGCCTCTAAGGCTCACAGCCGATAGGGCAGAGACAGGCTGAGAACCTATTTAATGCCTTTGCTTTCTCCACTACCCCTCGCTACCTCCGGATAATACGCTCCCCTAGAGGAACACGCCTTCCCAAGAGCTCCCACGCGTGGGTGCCTTTCAGATAAGTGACGGCCATCGGGGCTTCACTCAGGAGAAGGCGAGCCCCAGACAGCAGTGCCTGGACAGGGCAGGGAGGTCTGTGTCTTCGTGTGCTGTGGCTGTCTTAAGAAAGAACCACATACTGGGGCTTTAAACAACAGAAATGTTTTTTGTCTTACGGGTCTGGAGCGTAGAAGTCCCACATCAAGGTGTCAACACGGTTTGTTCCTTCTTAGGGGCACAGAAGGAGACTGGTTCGTGCCTTTCCCCTAGATCCTGCTCGTGGCGGCCATCCTTGGCCCTCCTTGGCTATGGCAGCATCTCTCCAGTCTTGACCTCCGTCTCCACGTGGTGTTCTCCTCTCTGTGGGCCCAACTCCACCCTTCTTACAAGGTCACCCCACTCCAGGATGGCCTCATCTTAACTTCAGCATATCTTCAAAAGCCCTATTTCCAAATAAGGTCTCCTTCTCAGGGACTGGGGGTCAGGACTTGGACATATCTCTTTAGGGGAAGACAGTTCAGCCCTCAGTGGTCGGTGACTGCATTCCTCGTGTCTGCGATGGAAAATCCAATGCACTAAACTGGAGGAGCCAGAGCTAGCGCTGTTAGAGTGCTTAGAGCAGTGCATGGCATATTGAAAATGACACACATACACCTAAGTGCCCCGGGCTGCCAACCATTCTTTCTTTAAGACTTCATCTCCACTGGCAGGATCCACGATAACAACAATAACAATAATCACTTATCATATTGGCTAACCTCAGCTTTACTCCTCATACAACTGAACAAAACATATATTACTACCCCCATTTTACAGGTGAAAAAACTGTGGTTAAGCAACTTGTCCAAGCCCTTACTGGTACCGAGTAGCCAGTTAAGACTTGATGCTGGGTTGTCCAATTCTAAATTCTTTGCACCCTATGATGCTTCTTTCAGATCTAATTAATCCAGTTAGTCAAGGTAACATCTCAGTCATCAGATATTTTAGCCTCCGAGCCATTCCTTTTCCTTTAAATTGTCTGGATCTGTGCTATTCTGTGTGACAGCTGCCAGCCACACATGGCTATTGAGAGTGAGAAATGCTGAGTCTTAACTGAGATATGCTCTAAGAATAAAATATACACTTAGTACCAAAAAAAAACATAAAATAGCTCACTTATAAAATTTGATGCTGATTACATGTTGACATAATAACATTTTGGGTATATTGGGTCAAATTAAATACAATATTAAAATTAATTTCACCTGTTTCTTTTTTGCCTTTTTTATATGACTACTAGAAAATTTAAAATCACATATATAGCTAATATTATATTTCTACTGGACAGTACTGCTGTAGATTATTGTTTAAAGATCCACTTACTTTATCCCTCAAGTACTGATCTCAGAGACAATCAAATAGGATGAAAGTACTTCCTTTTCCATTATTCTCATGGTATGAGCTTATATAACACAAGATGTCCAAACACTGAGTTCTATAGTTTGGGTTCTCTAGTTCCAGCTTTGTCATTCCATAGCCAAGAAAAAAAATGTCATACTGAAAACCCAGAAAAATTTGGTATTTTATCGTGTATATACTTTAGTAGTTTTACATCGTTATGTTGCAATATAACTAAAAAAACAATTTCATGAACTAATACAATACTTCCCCTTACTGCTGAAATTTTCGGTTCAATCTATTCTATTTTTCTAGTTGGTTGCAACCCACTCAACTAATTTAACAACCAACTAATGTGTTGCAGCACAGAGTTTATAAAAGTATAGGGCCTGCAAGTGAGATACAGATTCTGGCTACACAGAGGTGAAGGGATGTTTGATAAATAAGAAAACAAACCTGGCAGAAATGCATGGGCTAGCAGAGGCCTTTCACCAGAGCAATTTCTGTGGCCCCGTGGTGGGAACCTGACCCAGGAAATACCAGTCGAGTTTGTTCCTGGGATTTGTGAGCATCTAACTAGAACAGGGGAAGGTCAGTCTTTTCTGATTATAAGACCCCCAAGATGTTGACTTGGTATCTGTCAGTGGTCATGTCTTCTGCCCTGTGCAGGAAGCTGCTTTGCCATGGGAGAGAATGAAGCCAAGAGAAGCAGATGTGAGAGCTAAAGAGAGGTCTGTAGGGCCCAAAACTTTGCAAGGCTGGTGTATTAGTCAGCCAAAGGGGTGCTAATGTGAAATACCAAAAATGGGTTGGTCTTTATAAGGGTATTTATTTGGGGTAGAAGTCCACAGATACCAGGCCATAAAGCATTAAGTTTCTTCTCTTACCACAGTCCATTGCCACATGTTAGAGCATGACAGCTGCCGGCGTTTGCCAGGGTTCAGGCTTCTGGGTTCCTCTCTTCGCAGGGCTGCATTTCTCTCTGGGCTTAGCTCCTGTTTCCTCCACAAGGTCAGCTGTAGACGATCAGGCGAATGGCTTGCTTCTCTTCTCCTGGGGCCTTCTTTCCAACATCAAAACTGCTTCTCAAAAGACTGCTTCAACTGTCCTTTGCCTTGCCTTTTATATTCAATTCCCCACCTACCAAGGGGTGGGGCTCAACACCCTAATCCTAACCTAATCATGCCCAGATTAACAGATCAGTTTACAAGCATGATTCAATTATATTTTTGGAATTCATAATTACATCAAACTGCCACAGATGGCTTCAGGGACTTGGTACAGGGCCCTACACTTGATTTAGTGTGCTGTGGTTGCCATTTTGAAATTCTTGATACTTTTCAAACAAATGCCCAGCATTTTCATTTTGCCCTGGACCCTGCAAATTATGTAACCATCCTGAAGTCCCTGGTTCTGAGTGTTCTTAGAACTCAACTGGATCTTTACTTTCCTAAGACTGGGTCGTTCAGCAATTCTTTCAATAATGTGAAAGCCTTCCAACAAATTGCCTCTTTTGCTAAACTTCTTTAATGTGAATTCTGTCACTTCCAGCCAAGAATCTGTATTATACTGTCTCAGTTTCCTAGCTGCTAAAACAGATACCATACAATGGGTTGTTTTAACAAAAATAATTGATTGGCTCATGGTTTCAAAGGCTGGAAGGCTTGCTCCCACCAGGGGTTGGTATCTTCTGGCTGTCCCAGCCATCTTTGGGGTTCCTTGGCTTTTCTGTCACATGGTAATGCACATAGCAGCATTTTCTCCTTTCTTTTCTGGGTTCCATTGACTTACAGCTTCTGGCTGTTCTCTGTGGCATCTCTTCTATGTCTGAATTTCATTCTGCTTTTAAAGGACTCCAGTAATCTGGATTAAAGCCCAGCCTGATTCAGCTGGAACACACGTTAACAGAAGTAACATCGTTAAGAGTCCACTCCCTACCAGGATGCAGATCAAGACCAAGACCATGTCCAAACTAGGGCACACAGTTCAGTCCACCACATATACTTTGGTTAAAGACAGGAGATTGGGCCAATAATGCAATTCCAGAGAACCCAAGCTCGCCTGCTGCCTCTGAGGCTTCTGGCTCCCCATAACTGCACCTCCAGAGTGCAGCAAATCCAGGTGAAGCAAAGGCGGGAAAGTGAGATCGCCTAGCTGAGTCTAGAACAGCCTTTGCATTCCAGCCAAGACAAAGACCAGGGCACTGGTGGCATTGGCAAGCCTGCACTGGTTTCAGGCATCTTGTAATTCCTTTCCAGGTGATACCTAAAATTCAAATCCATTAAACTGTGCCCTGTCCATTCCTCTGAGTAACTGGGAAACAAACAAATGAGTAAGGGAAAACATGTCTCCAGTTTAATATCACAGTCTGGTTGGGGAAAGGGATTTCATCTGTGTATTACCCATGATCAGTTTTGGGGGAAAAAAAAAATCAATGCATTCAATGCTCAGAGAAGAAACTAGAAATGCCAATATGTAATGAGAAGATGAAGTGGCCTAGTTGTGCCAGTTCCAGCAGGGTTACCTTTAGATGACCTCTTTGGACCCAACCAAAGTACAGAGAATCTACCAAAAAATTTTTAAAGTGTGGAACTATTTTTCTCCTTCAGTCTGATTTCAGAGCCTGGGCCCCCCCACCCCAAGTCCCTTTGAATTGTATTGCTCTTAAACCAGATTTACTCCCTACACCTTTGGGTTAGGGAGTAAATCTAGGTGTGCTCCTAAAGGACTCTGAGAGGGTGTTACATGTTAATCGTCAACAAAAAAGATCAAATCCAGCTAAAGCAAAGGTACCCTCGACAACTGTGAGGCCGCTGTGTGCTGGAGCCGCTGCGCCCAGTGTTCTTGCAGAGCTGCCGGCAGGCGCCTGCCCCAGAGGTGGGCGGACATGAAGTGATGGATTCGCAGTCACTGGGCCACAGGGGCCGTGCTCTCAGGGCCCGTGTCTTCCCGAAAGAGGCCGGGATTCCGCAGTCTGTGTATTCTTCAGGATTACATGAGCATCTAGGGTGCCCCCCAAGAAAAGGGTTTGTGTTCAGTGGGCCAGAGGGCTGTGCATCCAGGCTTCCCCTCTCAGACAATTATCAAAGCTTTGCTGTTTTATCTGATTTATTCTGCAAACTAGGACTCTGAAGTCAGCATAAGTAGCCCTTGATTGCAGTTGTTTCGGTCATTCAACATTTATTGAGCAAGTACTATATCCCAGACACTGCGCTGGAGACAATGCAGTGAATAATAGAGATGTGGCCCCTGCGCCCTTGGAGTTTACTTTCTAAGGGAAATAAAAGGGGGAAGAAGTGAGAAGATAAAATAATGGGGGAAGAATAGGGGATATAAAGGAAAGCTACAAGGTGCTAAGAGGAAGACCCCGCCCCCCGCTCCTATCCCGCATCATCCCCCCAAGCTCCCGCTTCCCCTCTCCCAGCCCAGCTTTCTCCTCGGCCCTCTCTCCTTGCCCCCTCTTCTTTCCCCTCCCTCTTCCCTCCAGCTTTCCCCTCTCCCTGCCCGCCGCCGCCCTCTCTCCCTCCTCCCCTCTCCTGTCCCCTCCCTCACTCCCTTCCCCACCAGCCCTCTCCTTCTCCTCTCCTTCCCCGCCCCCCGCATCCCCTGCACCAGCTCCCGCCTCCCTGCTCTCCCCACCCAGCATTCCCCTGTCGTCTCCCCACCCCCACCCCGTCCCGCCTCGCTCCCCGCGTGGCCGGTTTTCTGGTCCCGCGAGTCCCGCAGCGCAACCGTCTCAGCGCGAGCCGGTCCCGCCGCCACCGCCCCGGCGCGGTCCCCGGAGCCTGCGACCCCGCGTCCGCCATGGGGAACGAGGCGAGTTACCCCCCGGAGATGTGCTCCCACTTTGACCAGGAAGAAATCAGGAGGCTGGGGAAGCGGTTTAAGAAGCTGGACCTGGACCGCTCGGGCTCGCTGAGCGTGGAGGAGTTCCTGTCGCTGCCCGGGCTGCAGCAGAACCCGCTGGTGCAGCGCGTCGTCGACGTCTTCGACACCGACGGCAACGGGGAGGTGGACTTCAAGGAGTTCATCGTGGGCGCCTCGCAGTTCAGCGTCAAGGGCGACGAGGAGCAGAAGCTGCGGTTCGCCTTCAGCATCTACGACATGGATAAGGACGGCTACATCTCCAACGGGGAGCTCTTCCAGGTTCTGAAGATGATGGTGGGCACCAACCTCAAGGACGCGCCGCTGCAGCAGCTCGTCGACAAGACCATCATCATCCTGGATAGGGACGGCGACGGGAAAATATCCTTCGAGGAATTCTGTGCTGTGGTGGGAAACCTGGAGATCCACAAGAAGTTGGTAGTGATGATGTGACCTTCCCCCCGCCCCCCCCCCCAAGAGCGCCACCTGCTTTCTTCTCTCTTTCAAGATCTTCTCAAGATGTCCAGCAACTACTGTCTCTCTGATTTACGTGGAACCCTTTCTCCCTGTGACCAGCTCGGTGTTCATGAAGGCTTCGTCTCTCAGCGGTGGGGGGCCACGCTTTAGGGTGGGAGGGGGCAAGAGGAAGCAGCATGGTGGGAAAGCAAAAGGGAATGAGTTTCATAGATGTCTGTGTTTTGATTCAGAGATCAAACTAAGAAGAGTCAAGAACTTTAAAGGTTCAAAAATATGGCAGTATACATCCCTGCTTTTATTTCCTCTCAGTTTTATACATGGGGGGAAATTGTACGATTTAAATTGGGTGCTACGTTGTGGTGTTGTGATGTCTCTAGACAGATGAATAAAGTACTAACTTCCTGTCATTTTGGCTTATGACACAGTAGTCTGTAAGTCTATTTATGCCTGTTGCTGAATTTCCAGGGACAAATATATTTCCCTTCTGCTTAGCACCTTTTAATCACCTTTCTCTGGGCAGCAATAAAACATCTTTCCCTTTCCTGGCCCAGTCTCCGTGATGCATCCAGAAAACCCTACCCATTTCCGGTGTCTTCAGGGCTTGGGGTCCAGTAGGCTCCTCCTATCTCACGACACCAGCTCCTGAGCAGAAACTGGCTTCCAGGCACTTGTGAGGGATGCTAAAGCTGGACTCATTATCCAACCCAAGTATCGGCACCAGCAGCGGTGGGTTGTCAGGGTTGGCTGCCTTAACCCCAGCTTTGTTAAGAGGGCTTCCATCCAGCCAAGCAGGAAAGGGCCCTTCCAGGAAAGCTTTCTCACCTCCAACACTGACCCTCAGCCAGGGAGGGAATGGCGCACATCGAGAATCAGTTTTCCCACACAGCACAGGCAGTAAAGTTTGAGGTCAGGATGCCAAAGCACTGTTGTCCTGGTGCTGGGAGAGGCAGAGATAGACAAGCACGTCCCCACAGCTGAGGTGACCGCTGTCTGCGCTAGCTCTGCTAATCTTACGAAGCACATCTGGGGCTTAGCAGGGCAGCTGAGAGCTCGCTCATCCGGGAAGCTTTTTCAGCCCAGAGACCTGAACCCAGCCGTGTGCTGGAGCCTGTGTGTACTGGGTGAGAGCCAAACTGGGAGCATCTGTTCCCAATTCTGTGTTCAGTGACGTCCTGCTCATAGCGTGAAACAAGCCATGGTGGGGGTATTATTACATCACAGGAAACAGCAAAAACTACAATGCAGGGCTTGGTTTGGTTTGGGGAGAACCTGTTTTCCAGTAAGTACACCCCAAGTGTTCCCAGCTCTCCGTCAGGACAAAAGCTGGCCTCAAAAGAGCTGAGCAGGGATTGGCCCCAACGTCTGCCCCTTCACGCCAACTTTCTCACATAGGCTCAAGCTCCTGTGCACCCACGTAAGGCTCTGAAAACACCAGAACAGTGACACATACTTGCCCTACACTTACTTAAGCAAAGGGACACCACTCAGGCATTTTTCTAAGGCAAGAATGATCTGTTTCAAGCGGAGTTATTATCCTTATGCTTTGAGGAAGCTGGCAGCTAATCTTGATTTAAAAATAAAAGAAAACATGGCCAGGCACCCCTGTTGCAAGGCACCTGCTGCTTTTTATATAATAATTACTTAGGAACCATAAATAATAGGAATCTGAGTCCTTTTAATTCCTGCACATTTTTAAAACCTGTATTAATAATTAGGGAACATCCCCAACCCCGTAGTGATAAAAGGTAAAACTCCATTGCAGGATAGTATCATTCAAAGACTAAGAAATACCTGGGTTTGGGTTCAGTCACAGGTTTTTATCAAAGCTCCACCTCTTACGTGCTGTGTGATCATGAGCATCTTACTTAGCCTCTTAATAAAAATGAAGATCATTCTTACATCACATGATTGTTTAGTGGATTAAAAGGATAAAATACACAAATGCGGGCATTCCACTGGTTCCCTTCCCCCTTCCTCCTTTTCTGCAAGATCCATATATAAAGGAGACAAGAAGCCCCCTGGGTTCTTGGGGGGCCTCACTTAGCACTTAGCCACGCCCACTCTAAAACTCCTGGGACATTTGTGTAGTCCCCACCCAGAGAGGAAACAATGGAAACAGTATCAGTGTCCCACCGACCCCCTCATTTGCAGGGGATAATAGACTTCTTGACTTGAGAACTGGAGAAACTTCAAAAGAGAATCTCTCATTCTTTCCCAACCTATTTGACTTTGTGCAGGAAACTTTACTCCACAAGGAAAGCGAGCTCCCATGACACTAGCTGAGGGGACCTCTTATGGAGAGACATTATTTGCATACCCTGCAACATGCACACTAAAATGTGGACAATTTTAAATTATGACCAGGGGTTTGAGACAGGTTGTATTACACGATCCAATATATCAGGAAGAGGGAGAGTATTGCAGCTTCGGGAGTGCCTGGAATGAACAAGATAATTGCTCAATCGGAGTCTACAGTTACTCTAGGCTTTGTGGCAATGACCTTGAACTGACAGCCTGTTTCTGACTTCAGCTTTGGAAAGATGCGGTAGTATGGATATTTGGGGAAAAGGATCACGTTCACTTGCAAGTTAGAATGCTTTGGTTTTTTTCTCTCTCAGTTAATTGCTGCCAGCAATGTTGATCTGTACAAGTCCTTTGGCCAATAATAATAGTTAACACTTATTGAACAATTACTATATGGCAGGTACTTTTACATTTGCTATATCATTTAATCATTGCAACGACACTGTGAGGTGGGTGCCATCATCTGGTTTTCTAGAGTCTTCTCCAAGCTCACCCAGCTGATAAGTGGCAAAGCAAGGACTTAAACCCAGCTTTCTTACCCCAAACCCTGAGCCTTTCTTCCACCATATTGCACTGCCTCCTCTTTTTATGGTTCCTGTGTTTACCTGCCTCAAATTATTTCTGATAGTCTTATAAATAGAATCAAATCAAGCTCCAATTTTCACAAAAGAGGAAACTGAGGCCCAAAGAGGTGAAGTTGCTTGTCAAGGAGAAAACAAGATCAAAGTAAAGCCCCCCATTCTTTGATTCTATGCATTGCAAAGAAACTGATATATTAGGCAAGACCAGTTTTCAACTGTCTTCCACTTTCATCTCATCTTGAGAAATAGGTTAACCTGATAACAGCCACCAATAGGCCTTGAGGTCACATCAGGAACAATGTGTTATTTTGACTCATATCAATGGATTGTGACAACACTCTCTACCATATGTTACAATCCCCAGACCAGAAGGCAATTTTTTGAAACAGAAAAAAATAAAAAATAAAATAAATAAATAAATAAAATTATATATATATGGCCTTAGTGCAGTTGACTTAAAAGCATTTTCAAGAAAAAGCATTTTAGAAATTAGAAATGTACAAATTCCATTCTTCCCTTATGCTACTGATTCTCTCTGCCAGGATACAGAGTAGGCAGTTTAGTCTGGCTACCATAGTTATCTATTTTGCATTCTTTGGAAAGGGAGAGGCTGGGACTTTTTTTAAGACAGGGTGGCATCAGTATAGATGAGTATGGTCACAAGCCCGAGAATCAGAACTGGGCTCTTATCCTGTTGAATTGACTACCATAACTAGCCCAGGGGGCAGTGACTGTTTGGGAAGCACCCATGAATTGTAAGTCAGATGTCATTTTGTAAAGGGATGAGCTTATTCATAATGAAAAACCATAACAACGAAAGAACACTGTAGCCCTAATAAAGCTGTGTAGATCAGAGGACACAACCTGAGGGCTCAGGGGCTAAAATCTGCCCCACATTTGTTCATCACTGTTGCCATTGTTGGTTTTACATGGTGTTTGTTCTCACAATGCTTATTTGTTTGCCAAAATAGAAAAAATCTGAAGATTCTACATGAAAATCTGTAAGTGTACAGGAATGCAAGCAACCCTAAGATGGGAGTGGTCATTTTACTGGCTAAGGTGTCTTTGAGTAATTGGGATCGAATTAAGAGTCCCAATGAAGAGAAATTAACATAGTTCCACCTTTTAGCACAAAAGCTCTTGATGGATTGAGTTGTCCTAAAAAGCTCATTTTTCAAATATATAGCAACTAGTCACAAAACATTTATCCCAATGACTTGATAGTTTCTACTGACTGAAGCAATAGAAAAGTTTACAAAAATCAAAACAGTTATAGCCATAACTTCTAATAAAATCTGACCAAAGATAATAGGGATATTAAAAATGGAGAATCATTTATAACATGTTTTAAAAGGTGTTAATAGCCATTTCAATAAAAAGCCCCATGTGGTAGTTCGAGTCTTTTGTGGACCCCAGAAAATTATGTTCCTAAATTGGTCCATTCCTGGGGGTATGAACCTATTGTGAACTTTGATTAAATTATATTCAGGTAAGGGCCATTTGATTAGATTATTCTGGTAAGGCATAGCCCAGGGTGGATCTTCATCCTCTCGCTCAAGTCCTTTATAAACAAGAAGGTATGCAGAGAAAAAATGCCACAGACCGAGAGAGAAACCTCCAGAAGCTGAGAGAGAAAGCCCCAGGAGCCAGAAGCTGAAATCAATGGAACATGGGAAAGAGAAAGTCACGAAAAGAGCAGCCAGAAGCTGAAGGCAACAGAGCCCAGAGAAGGCAGAGACCAGTAGATGACGCCATGTGCCTGATTGCCCATAGCTCCAGCTCTGGGCGAAAGCATTTCCTGATGCTGCCTTGATTTGGATACTTACACAGCCTTAGAACTGTAAACTTATAAGTTAACAAATTTCTATTTTAAAGGACAACCCATTTCTGGTAAATTGCCTTGGCAGCAAACTAAAACACCCCACCCAGACTGAAATGCACAAAAGATAAAAATATATGATTTTCACAAAAAGAGATAGACAAAAAATGGAAAAATACTCAGCCTCACTAATTTAATAAATTCAAATCAGAATATGTAAACTGGGAAAAATAATGTATTATAAAAATGAGGATTGGTGTGTGGTGGGCTTGTAGAGTGGCACTGGGAATGGTTTCCGCCTTGTTGAGAGCCGTGAAAATACATCAAGAGTCATGAAAACAGTTATATCCTCTGACCCAGTAATGCCACCCATTGCAATATATGTATGTATCTCAATAAAGAACCAAAAATTATTTTTATAAACACTGTACACAAAAGATTTTTATGGCAGCAATATTTATAATATACAATAAAATTAATCATATTAAAAGCAAACACCTGACAGTTTGGGAGTAGTGTAGTCAATTATTATTTAAAAATAGGTGATAGTGGGGAGTAGATGTAGCTCAAGTGGTTGAGCACCTGCTTCCCATATACGAGGTCCCAGATTCGGTCCCTGGACCCACTAAAAACAAATAAACAAACAAACAAATGAAAAAATCAGCTCTCATTGAGGAGCAGATGTAGCTCGGCGGTTGAGCACCTGCTTCCCCTGTACGAGGTCCTGGGTTCAATCCCCTGTACCTCCTAAAATGGGTGGTAGTATACAATCATTAAAATAAACAAATGAAATGACTATGTAAACTCAGAAATTTGTACAATAATATTTAGTTTTCTTAAAAAGCATAATGCATGATTGTTATATCTTGTGATTATGTCTTTGGAAAATACATATTCATGTGATCATAGTTCAAAAGAGGAAATGGAGAGTTGAAAGTCATTGTTTTTACAGTATAAGGATTGTGGGTAATCACCTCAATTTTAATTTTTAAAAAATTAATTTTCTGAGTTTTCAAGCTGTTTTCCTAATAAATTAAAATTTTCAACAGACTCCAGAATAGAGGTAATGTAGCAAATTAAGTTCCAGTTCCAAGCCTAAAAGCTAGATGCTAGAGACTCAGGGGGTGCAAGGAACAGAGAGAAGCAACCTGTCCTCAGCAACACGGGCAGGGACCTTGTTGACGAGCCACTAAGCAGTTTCTGGGTCTCTTAGCTCCCGAGGGCTGCCGTAGCAAAGAAGCACCAACTGGGTGTCTTCAAAGCACAGAACTGTATTGTCTCACAGTTCTGGAGGCCAGAAGCCAGAAATCAAGGCAGCCTCAGGGCCGTGCTCCGTCTGACACCTCTAGGGGAGTCTTTCCTTGCTTCTAAAGCTGCTGGTGTTGGCCAGCATTCCTTGGCTTGTGAGATGCAACTCTCCCGTCTCGGGTCAGTCTTATAGGGACAGCAACCGTATTGGATTAAAGCCCACCCTAATCCAGCATGACCTCATCTTAACTAATCACATCTTCAAAGACCCAGATTCCAAACAAGGTCACATTCCCTGGATCTGGGGTGAGGACTTGAACTCGTCTTTTGGGGGACACAAGTCAACTCAAGTTAGAGAAGGCAGAGGTGTCTGAGCCACCAGGTCCCGGGAAGTAACAGGAAGTTCTGGCAGACCCTGACTGCTGTCAGTCTAGAATCTTCTGCTTACCTACATGGATAAGCACTGTTAACTTCAGCTCATACGGCGTCTCCCTGGATTTTTCTTTTTTTAAATGTAATATTTCAGTCTTTCCTTGATGAAAAAATTCTAGATTCTCTGGCTGAACCTCATCTTCCTCCTTCTTCATGATCGCTGTTAAATACCTTTTTAGAAATCCTGAATGATTACACCACTCAGTCTTCCCCCACCCTCTCCAGCCAAGCAAACCCTCTCCTGCGGGAAATGCTGCCTTTGATACCTATGAGCCCGTATGCCTGCAGGTAGCCATCTTCTTCTTCCTCTCCCCCACAAAGGGCCACATGTCTAGACACAACAATAAATCTGCTAAGTTGTATTGAGCTACTCCGCTTTTGGGGAAAAATAGTGAGGGAAGCAAAATATATAGAGAGAGAGAAATCAGATTTTCAAAATTAGAACAGCCTTTGCCTCCCCGTCTTCCTGCTCCTAACTGTCCACAAGTCATCAATATTCCAGAAGCACCACAGCCTTTCTTTTCTTTACCTCTCACCAAAATCATTACTCCTCCCCTACCCCCATCTCACTTATCAAAAAAAAATTTTGAGCACCAGGATTTGGCTTTAAAAACTCAGAGAGGAGATCATACAAAACTTAATGCACTGGATCATAGAAAAACAAAAGGCTTCCCCTGGTTCGTATGTCATTTTGCTCTGGGGGTAAGCACTTAATAGGTACTTGAAATCTTGAGAGTAATTGTAACTAAAGATCTTTTTCAAATATGTTTCATTCAACAAACCTATATCTAGCACCTACTATACACCAGCTTCTGGAGACAAAGAAAGACAGCACCTCAGTCTGTCAGAGATGCCTTCCTAGGGCAGGCTCCCCCATTCATGTGAGCCAGCATTCTGCATGAGAAATTGTCGCAAAAGAAGCTTTTCTGCTACTGTATTATCCTCCCAACTCAGAGTTAAAATCCTATAAGTGATATATCCTCTGAGCAGTCTATCAGATTCTTTGATTGCAAGCAACAGATTAATCCAAGCTTGAAAGGGGGATGATCAATTGGATAATGAGGACACTCAATGTTCTGAAGTAAGGAGAGAACAGCGGAGGCCTGAGGAGTGACAGGACTCAGCTGGGGTCCAGGGAAGCCGTGGCAGGAACTAGGGGGCTGCCATTTGGGGGCACCGACATTGGGAACGACTCAGCTCCAACCACTTTCAGTGCCGAATGTCTCTGCTGCAGATGCAAAGTGGCCTAACTTGGATCTCATCCTTGGCCCTGGTGCCAGGCAGTGAGGTCCTGTGACTCAAAACCACATGAAGTAGGGGGAGGGCACCCCCAGAGGAAAGGGTCCTCAGAAACAAAGCCAACACAGTACCCCTCAAAGCTGGCTGCAATGATCGCCTTCGCTCTCCAGTGTTTTACTTTATTATTTTAAATGTATTTTCCTCCCTTTTCCAGATTAATGAAAATTTAATTATCAGAGTGGCAAATGGTCCCAGCTCTCCAGGCTTCACTTTTCTCACCTGTCAAGTGAGAATAGCCATCTCTACCTTTGCTCCCTCACGGAATTATTCTAAGAAACTCCTGAGATATATGAAAGTGTTTGGGGGTGGGGGGGGGAACTAATACAAATTTATATCCTACAAAAAGGATTCTAACTTTCATCCATTCATTTAAAAGGCATTTATCGGGTGCCTGGTAGGCACTGTTCTAGGCAATCAAGGTACGGCATTGTGCAAAACAGACAAAACGTCTCCTGGAGGAGGGAAAGAGGCAATAAAAACATTAAAATATTACATCAGGTATATTACTTGCCTGGGCCTACTGTAACAAAGGACCACACACTAAGTGGCTTAAAACAACAGAACCGTATTCTCCTGTAGTTCTGGGGGTGGAAGTCTGAAATCAAGGTGTCAGGAGGGTCTTGCTCTCGGTGAAGACTCTAGGGAAGAATCCTCCCTTGCCTCCCCCAGCTTCAGGTGGCCCCAGGCACTCCTTGGATTGTGGCAGCACAGCCCCAGTCTCCAGCGCCATCTTCACCTGGCCACCTTCCCGCTGTTCCCCTCTCCCCTTCTCATAGGGACACAGTCATTTTGGATGAAGGGCCCCGCATACTCCAGGCTGACGTCATCCTAGCTAATTACACCTGAAATGACCCTATTTCCAAATAAGGTCACATTCTGAGTTACTGGGGGTTAGGACTTCAACAGATCCTTCTGGAGGACACAGTTCAAGCCATAACATCGGGAGGAAAATAAAGCAGGTAAGGGGAATGCATTATGCCCAGGAGAGGAAAGAAGGACAGGAAGGATTTTCCCTTTTCTAGCGTCATTAGGGTGGGCTTCATTGATCTAGTGACGTTTGAGCAGAGACCGCAAGAACACGAGGGAAGTAGCCATATCGACTCTTGGTAGGAGAGTCTTCAGGCAGAGTGAACAGAAAACAGAACCACCCTGAGGCAGGAATTTGCTGGGTAGATTTAAAGAACAGAGAACAAGCCCAAGGGGCTGAAAGAGTGAGCAAGTAAGAGAGAAGAAAGGCATGAAGTTAGAAAGGAAGTGGGGACTAGATCATTTAAAGCCTTGAAGGACCTTGCAAGGACCCTGATATTTACTCTGCATGAAATGGAAAACTGTGGCTGGGCTTTGAGCACAGAAATGATGTGACATTTTGAAAGGGTCCTTCTTACAACTGAAGGGAAACCAATTAGGCTATTTCAATAAACTGGGTGAAAGAGGAGGGTGGCTTGGGCCTGAGTGATTGGTGGAGGTGGTAGGATGTAGTCAGATTCTAGATCTACCTTGAATTTAGGGTCCATGATATTTACACTCAGACTAGATATGGGATGCTAGAGAAGGTCAAAAGAGACTCTAAAGGTTTTCAGCCTGAGCAATTGCAAGGATGGAGGTTCTACTGAGATGAGAAAGACTCTGCAAGGAGCAGGTTTCAGGAGGTGAATTAGGATTTTGCTTATGATGTGTTAAGTTTAAGATGTGACTATTAGATATCCAGTTAGAGAAGCCAGGTAGGCAGTAGGGAAGAAAGATATAAATTTGGGAGTTATTGGCATAGAAGAGCTATTTACAATCACAAGTGTGGTTGAGAAAGTGGGTATAAAGAATTGAAGGCATGTTTATGTTTAAGGTCAGGAATATGGGAAGTAACCAGCAAATGAAACTAGGGTAGAACAAAGAGAAAGAGAGAGAGATCCAAACACAAAATGTAGAGAATATGTATGAGAGGATGGAGGAATCAATGGTATCCAAGCAGCTAAGATGTTGAATAAGGTGAAAACCGACCATTGAATTTGGCGGTGTGGGGGTCACTGATGACTTTGGTGAGTTGTTTTGGTGATGAGTGGGGTCAAAACCCTGTTTGGAGTGGACCCGAGAGAAAATGGAAGGATAGGAATTGGAAGCAATGAGTATAGACAACTCTTTAGAGGACCAGAGAAGTTGGAGGTTGCTGAGTGTTTGTGGGTGTGGAAAAGGGCCAAGGAAGGTTAGCTGCATAGGACTTGATCAGTACCATCTAAGGAAAATGGTGCATGAAAGCCCTGAACGGCATTTCTTGCTGGAACTAGTCAGCTCTCAAGCCAGGTGTCCACATCTGGGCAATATCCAAAGCAGGGGTTCGGCAGCAACAAAATTTGTGCTCTTGGTCTCCGCATATCCCTGGAAGCACTGATGATCTAAGTGGCAGGTGGGTCTTACATGTGTCTTTAAATCTAACCTGCTCCTGGAAATGTATTCACTGGTGAATTCACAGGTGGTGGGAGCCAGTTTCATTACTGTTTTAAGTGTTTATAGTTTTATTAATCCCCTGGTGAAAAATCTGCACTATCACTGATCAAGTCACTAAAGAATCTTTACTCCTTCTGTTATCTAATCCCTAGGTCACTTTTTACCAGCACCAGCCTTTGCCGTTGTCCCCTTGACGTCCTTCATTCTGTTCTTATGTTCCTTTTGCTCTTTTCTTGAGGTCTTTCTCTACTCAGACAGGCCATGTCTTTCAAGTGTATGTTTGAGTTTATTTTTCTTTCGATAATCCAAGGAATCATAAATCATAATCCAAAGCCGGTTGTTTTGCCACCACCAAAATGGGTTCTGAATCCAAATGCAAAGATGACACCTGGTCTAGTATTGTACATTATGGCTAGTTTTCCCCAAATTTCTGTCCTGGGTGCTGTTGCCTTCCCAGGGTGAAGGACATCAACGACTATTTGTTCCTGTTGAAATGGTTGGTTAGTTCTGAACTCCCTGGTCTGGAGAGTTATCGTGTCATTCATGATGGCAGGTGATCCTCAGGCAGCCAAGGAGGAAAAGCCATTTCCATTATTTGTAATGGGGAAAAATGATTAGATATTCCCACTTCATCCAAAAATCCCAACCAGTTTCCCTAACTATCACTAAAACATCCTTAAACACCTACAGGTATTTAATATCTAATACACACACATGGACTATTATATATAACAACCCACCAAGGATTTCTGCATAATCTAAAGCATTTAAAACACCAATTCTTTAACACTTAATTAGTGAATCTGTCTGGGTACAGCATGCAGAGTACCAGATACAAACCGTGATTTCTCTCCACACTACAACGAATATGTACTAATGAAAATGAACACAATAATAAAAGGTTAAAGAAGCAGAATGGGCATAAATAACATTCAGCAAAACAAAATAAACAAGCAACACAATTCTTTGAATGGTTACTTACTTACTAAAGCATTGACAAAACGTGACTGGGTGGGTTACGGCAAGCTTGTGAAAGACATCGTGAAATCGTGTCGGTTTGTCCGTGGCTTCAGCCGTACAGTCTTCCCTCCTTGGCCCTTGAGACTCTGGGCACGGGTGGCTGCCAGCTGTCAAATGAAGCTGCAAACAAAGCAAAGGGCTGAAATTTTTTAAAAATTCAAAACTACATCTGTTTCCATTCGCTTTGCTTGCGTTTATACGGCTCTTGACAACCTAAGATGGGCCTTGAAATTGCCTTTCTGAATGTGACGTTTCTAACTCACGTCACTCGCAACAGCAACATCCTGTCTGCACAACCTAAATGTATTTTAAAATTTCACGTTGAGTGTCCATTTTTCCTCTTCTTCCTCTTCCTCTGACAAATGGTGAGATGCGAGTTGAGCAAGTTCCACTTTATTAGAATTTTTTTTTTCTTTTGATCGTGTGGGGCAGAGACACAGATCTAAAGCACAGCATGTTTAAATCCCATAATCCTGGGTGAAGAACAGCTGAATTACAACTGCAGCTGTACATCTTATCACCCAGACTCAGACACAACCTAAACATTTTCCTTGGTGCTTACAGGCAGATTTACAGCGGCTTTGCAATTCACATGGTGAATTTTGAATAAAGATTTTTGCACGTTGTTATAATGAATAGACAGCAAGAAATCTGATAGCAAGGGATATCAGTAAATGGTGTTTGCTTGAAGGCCACGCAGGATTTGGCATCAGACAGTCACAGCTTCAAACTTTGGCTCCCTTACTTCTTAGTTTATGATCACGGGTAAGGAAATTAATCTTTGGGAGCCTCAGTTTACAGGATTAGCTTACAGGATTATGATAAAATCATCCTATATGGTGCACATATATTAGATGCCCAGTAAAAGACAGGAACTACTTTTAGTGTAGTTGTAGTTGTAAACAAAAGAAGTTTAAGAAATGTATAATATAAACCAAACACAGCCTATTTGTTATCAGGGTAATAAGAGGAAAATGACACTAATAATTGTTATGCACAAGAAAACAGAGGGGAAACCACGCGTCTAAAGGCAAAATAACTCACTTACCTTTGTAAATATAAGTAGAAATTGAAGTTATATTTCTTTGCGAATGTAAATGTTACATTTTTCTTTCGCATCTTGGCCGCAGTGCCTTACAAGAAAGCAGGGTCCATCCATTTACCGTTTTGCTGAATGCTTGATGATGTCGGCATTAAAGTTCAGAATGGATTCCCCCATTTGGTTCTTCATCCACAGCAGCAATAACTGACTGAATCTTCTCCAATAACCATATCACAACTGGTCCAGGCCAAGGGCTATTTTCAGACACATTTGCATGTACTTCCAGGAGGCCAGGGTTATACAATTGTACAGAGATGTCCCTGGAAAAGCTCCCGTCCCCACCAAACGCTTTCCTAGACCAGCGCCCCTTGTTCTCTGGGTCTGGGCTTCTGGCTACATTCCATCTGTCCAGTTTTCTTGCCTTGTGCCTCAGTCTGCAGAGCTGCTGCATGCTCTGAGCCCCAGCTCTGCTCTTGTCTTACCTTCTCCAGAAGGCTCAGCACTGGTTTTTGATCCACAGACACTGCTGGAAGTATTGATGTGAAGGGAAAGAGAGCCCATGACCCAACCTCCCTCCCTCCCTCTATCTTCTCTCCTCCCTCTTCCTCCTCCTTCCCTCCCCCTCCCCCCCCATTCTTTCTTAACAGTAATGTGGTCCAGACCCAGGGTGTCCACACACATACCCCCCACAACTCCAGGGGCCACTCATACTGTAGGGCTATGTCCTGCAGCAGCCCGCAGTCCAGCTGAGGTGGTGTAGCGAAATCTGCAGGGCACACAGGAAGGCAACCCATCCTCTCTTCCTGGAGCTCAGAACAAAGAATCAGAGTCTCAGAGTTCCGAGTGCAAGCCTGGGGCCAGGTGCAGCTGGGCATCCGTGACCTGTCCTTTCCTGTTCTGCCAGACTTTGCAAATGGGCATCAAGCACTTCTCTGGACTCTTTGTGCTGCTGTGCATCGGGTTTGGTTTGTCCATCTTGACCACCATTGGCGAGCACATGGTGTACAGGCTGCTGCTGCCCCGGATCAAAAAGAAATCCAAGCTGAAATACTGGCTTCACACTAGCCAGGTGAGTGCCACGGGGGCCTCGCCCCAATATTCTTACACTTTTAAATGCCCCAGGATGGGAGGATCCAGGACAGACAGATGGACAGTTACCAAGAGAAGGTGGAGCTCCTTCTCTCTCATTTAATCATTTTCCCCTTAAGTTAAGCTCTCCCACAATGCCCCTATCCTTTCGTATAACTGTCCCCTGTTGCACATAATGAGTTGCTCAGCATGGAAGCACTAGAATTTTTTTTACATGATTTCGCTTAAGAGTGACCATTTGAATAGACGGTATGAAAGATTTTCTTCCTACAGATACTTTTCTTGCCACAATAGAAATATGAGCTTGAAGACCCCAAAGTCCCTATTCCCTTTAGGCTGAACCCACCTGCCCCTGTTGTCTCTGCTTTTTCCCTGCTCCAGAGGTTTGGGGTCTGCTGGCATGAAGGCCACGCCTCATAGGACCTCATTCTTTCATGTCATCCAGACACCAACACACTGGTTTACAGAAAGAGCAAAGATCGTCAAGCAGACCAACTGAACGCTTATTTGCACCCAAGCACGCTCATTTGCACATCTGTCCCTGAAGGGAATTGATACGGAGAGCCAAAAACAGAGTCAGAAGGCTTCTTGATGATGAATGGACTCTTGCAGAGGGAGCAGGGGATTGTCTGAAATGATCCCCGGTGATGGGCTGCCTTGTGCCCCCAGGACTCAGTCACTCAATTTTCAACAAGACTGCCAGCTCATCAATTCGATGCCGTTTATCTATTCTCGTGCTGACCTCCCGCCTCTGTTAATGCATTACGTTTTTACTGCATAGGTTGCTATCGTTGGCTTGGTTACCTGGATCTCTTCCTGCTTTCAGCCTGCAAAGTAGGAAGAAGGCCTAAGGAGAGCTCTGCAGACAACTGATCTCTTCCTTTGTGTATCGATATGATTAATTTAACTGTCATTGTGGTGGCTGCTAAGAAGTTCAGACTGAAGTTTTTTACTTACCTTTGGCAATTGTGTGAAGCCTTTTGCTGCACATCAGTTATGATAGCTCTTCTTTATATCCTATAGATTATTTACACCCAAGAGCATGTCTAAGCTCTTTTCCCCTGAAGTAGGGTAATAATGAATAATTCAATCTCTTGCTATTTTGAGATTTGGGACTGAATGTTGATCAATTATGGGGCATCCTAGAAATTTGTGTGAAGAGGGCAAGGTTTGTGGCAACCAGATATACTGTTAGGTCTTGGGACATAGCTTGTCCCTATCTCAAGTGTGTCTCTAATGATTTCTACCTATGAATCTGTTCTTTCTGCCAGAGATTACATAGAGCACTAAACACATCATTTGTAGAGGAAAAGCAACATTGTTTTAAGACCAAGCGTGTGGAGAAAAGGTAAGAATTCCAGGTATTTTTATATTTGCTAAAGTAAGAGTTTAGAGATGTAGCTGAGCCTCCATACTCAAAAGGGAAATTATATACACATGATCAGACTTGAATCAGAACTAGGTTGATGGTAAATAAAATTGGTATAAATACATGTAGCTTCAGTTATACAGAACTTGAATAAACAAATAAACATATAAGTATATATATATACATAAATGGACAGTGAAATGCACTATAGGCAATATGTCTTTAAAAGTATGGGGGTAGTCTGACTTCTGGGGAAGATGATGGAGTAGGGAGTTCCAGGACTCAGTCCTTCCACCAAAACAACCATTAAACAGGCAGGAACAGTAATGAACTGTAAATTGCTCTCTCCATGCTGTGGCTACTGACAGGCCACCACAGGGTCCAGTTCCTGGCTAGTTACTGCTGACAGAAAGGAACATAAAAATCCCCCTCCCCAAGAACAGAGGTGTGCACAGCTCATCACTGATCATGGCTATTGAATAGCGAATTTGGATCTCTGAGTCCCAGCTCTGAGGGCAGCTATTGTTTCAACTGGCCCAGACAAAGGCAACAGCAGCCATCGTTTCAACCCTCCTTGGACATGGATGGAAGCAGTGGAGATTTAAAAACATAGGACTTCCTCAGGCTGTGGGGGGGAATTAGCTGAAGGGCTGCACTTTCTGGGCAGGCCAGGAAAGCTCAGCTCAGGTGAGCCATCAGAAGAGTTTTTAGCACCCTTTGTGACCCCTTGCACAGGGGACTTTGGAGCCAGTCTGCATCTCCTTCATGGGTACCTGGCCCTGTTTTGGCTGGGAAAGACTGAATTGGGAAAGTCCTCCCTGGGGTGACCCTCCTCCCAGATTTTGCCTCCAGGTAAAAACAGTGTGAGACAACAAAAGGAGTGTTAAAAACTATAGAAGTGGACAGTCTGGGACAAAGACCTGCTGTCTTCAGATACCCAGGAGAAGGAAGTTTGTCCCTGGGAAACAGAAGGGACAACCAAACTCCTGAAAACAGGACCTCCAAAACAACTATCAAGCAAAAACTCAGGACAAGACAGAGACCTCAAAAGACGGGAAAAACCTTACACACTGCATTCGCCTTGGGCAGACCTTTCTGATAGGAGGGCTGAAGCTCAAGAAGACCTCTATCTTATAACCAGCTGGTAACAAAACCAGGAAACAGACATCCCAGGGAGTAAATCTCCAAAGTTAACTTTTTTATAATATATATATTTATTACAGAAGTTGTGAATTTATAAAACAATCCTGCACATGTGCTGAATTCCCATATAATAACCCTTCACCAACATTCCTCACAATTGTGGAACATTTGTTACAGATTGTGATATAATATCATCAGACAATTATCACTAACTATTGTCCATAGATTACATTTGGCATACTTTTCCATACCCCCCCCCTATTATTAACACAGTACATCTTTGAAATTGATGCAAGAATATTACAGTATTGCTGTTAGCTATAGTCCATAGGTTACATTAATTGTATTTTTCCCATGCTTCTCCACATTTCCACCACCTTGCATTAGTGATGTACATCCATTCTAGTTCACAGAAGGATGTTCTTGCATTTGTACAATTAACCACAATTCTCATCCACCTCTGGGTTCATTGTGTTATTCAACCCCTAGATTATTCTCTAACTTTCTTTCAATTGACATTTACATCCTTAGACTACCCTTTTCAGCCACAATCCCATTTATAAACCAGCTGTTACTCACTATAATGTGTTACCATCAATTCTATCCATTTCCACACATTTACAGTCAAGTTAATTAAAATTTCTACATACATTAAGCATCAGCCCTCCTCTTATCTCCTAATAACCTATACCCTGGGTTTTAACTCCATGCATTTATTCTTTGTATTTAGTTCATATTATTGAGTCCATACTATATTTGTCTTTTTGTGTCTGGCTTATTTCACTTAACATAATGTCTTCAAGATTCATCCATGTTGTCATATGTGTCCCAATTTCATTTCTTCTTACAGCAGCATAGTATTCCATCATATGTAAATACCGCATTTTGTTTATCCATTCATTTGTTGATGGATACTTGAGTTGTTTCCCTCTTTGGCAATTGTGAATAACACCACTATGAACATTGGTGTATAGATATCTGTTCGTGTCACAGTTTTCAGTTATTCTAGATATATTCCTAGTAGAGGAATTACTGGATCATATGGCAGTTCTATATTTAGCTTCCTGAGGACCCACTGAATTGTCTTCCACAGAGGCTGCACCATTTTACACTCCCACCAACAGTGAAGGAGTGTTCCTGTTTCTCCACATCCTCTCTAGCACTTAATGTTTTGTTTTGTTTTTTAATGACCATTCTATGCAGTGTGAGATGATATCTCATTATTGTTTTGGTTTGCGTTTCCCTAATAGCTAGTGATATGGAACATTTTTTCATATGCTTTTTATCCATTTGTATTTCCTCTTTGGAAAAAATATCTGTTTAAGTCTTTTGCCCATTTTTTAATTGGATTACTTTCTCTTTTATTGTTGAGTTGTATGATCTTTATATAGAATGGAAATCAAACCCTTATCAGATATGCGGTTTCCAAATATTTTCTCCCAGCAGAGTTAACATTTTAAAATATTAAAATGTATAGTGTATAACAAAAGAGTACAAGACAGACAAAGAAATGGGAAATGATGGCCCATCCAAAGGAATAGGATAAAACTACAGAAAACACTAACAAAGAAGATGCTGTAGCTGGACAAGCTTGATTGTTTGAACCAAAATGGGAACATTAAATAAACATCAAAGACCTCATTAATAACATTGTGACTTTGCTGTCAAGTGTAGAATCCTCTAGTCCAAAAAAAAAGTTTGTGACTATTTCGTATGGCTTGTCTGAAAACTTCTGTAAATCTTACATTTTAGTAAGTATTTTTGTTATTCTAAAACACAAAATACTGGTGAACCAAATCCAACACCATATTAAAAGAATTATGCACCATGAACAAGTGGGATTTATCCCAAGTATGCAATGTTGGTTCAATATAAGAAAATCAATTAATGTATTATACCACATTAATAGAATGAAGGAAAAGAGACACATGATCCTCTTAACTGACACAGAATGGCATTTGACAAAATACAGCACCCTTTCTTGATAAAAACACTTAGAACACTAGGAGTAGAAGGAAACTTCTTCATCATGATAAATGGCATATATGAAAAGCCCACAGCTAACAGCATACTTAATGTTGAAAGACTGAAAGCTTTCCCTCTAAGATCAAGAACAAAACAAGGATGCCCAGTGTTACCAATGTTATTCAACATTGTACTGAAAGTTCTTTCCAGAGCAATCAGGTAAGAAAAAGAAATAAAAGGCATCCAAATTGGAAAGGACGAAGTACAACTTTCCCGATTTGCAGATGATATAATCCTATACACAGAAAATCCTGAATAGTCTACAGCAAAGCTCCTAGAGCTAATAAATGAATTCAGCTAAGCAGTGAGGTACAAAATCTACACCCAAAAACCAATAGGGTTTCTATACACAAGCAATGAACAATCAGAACAAGAAATCGAGAAAAAAAAATTCATTCCCAATAGCAACTAAAAAAATCAAATATCTGGGAATAAATCTAACCAAGGATGTAAAAGACTTGTGCACAGAAAACTACAAAACATTGCTAAAAGAAATTAAAGCAGACCTAAGTAAATGCAAGGATGTTCTATCTTCATGGATTGGAAGACTAAACATCAATAAGATGTCACTACCACCAAAAGGAGTTTATAGATTAAACGCAATCCCAATGAAAATTCCAATAACCTTCTTTGCAGAAATGGCAAATCCAATCATCAAATTTATATGGAAGGGGGAGCAGATGTAGCTCAGGTGGTTGAGTACCTGCTTCCCATGTACAAGGTCCTGGGTTCAATCCCCAGTTGCTCCTGAAAAAAAAAAATTATATGGAAGGGTAAGGGGCCCCAAATAGCTGAAGTCATCATGAAAAAGCAGAATGATGTTGGAGGACTCATACTTCCCAATCTTAAAACTTATTACAAAGCCACAGTAATCAAAACAGCATGAAGCTTGGTAATGGCACAACGACAGAAATATAGACCAATGAAATAGAACTGAGAGCTCTGAAATCAACCCTCACTTTAGATTCATTTATAATTTTCCTACACATCGTTTCTCTGCCTCTTTTATTTGAACCTATAATTAGCACTTTATCCATTAAATCTATGTCCCAGAGACTTAAATCTTCGATCTGTTCATATGCCGGTTGAGCCCTTAATCTCAGCACAGGTGCAGCCAACATCTACTCTCCAGTTCATCGGACTCACCCAGGACAACTAACAAAAGGATAATGATGGACAATACCCATCCCCAAAAAAACAAAGAGTATCTACAACTGCAAGCAAGATAGTTCCATCCATCCCTCCCATGGGATCTAAGCCCCCTCTCAGTCAGAAGCAGAATAGGCATCACCATCCCAAAATGCTCAAGATTGAGAAATGAACAAACATAAAGGGGCAATGAAACTATAGACTAAAGTAGACTAATGATTATTCTAGTAATGGAAGAACTTGTAACATTGATATAAAGATAATGGTTACCAGAGGTTCTGAGGGGAGGGAGAGGGAAGAATAGGTGTAACTTGGGGCATTTGGGGGACATTGGAATTGTTCTGCATGACATTGCAATGATGGATACAGGCCATTACACATTTTGTCAAACCCTAGAAAATTGTGTGGTGCAAAGTGTAAACCTTAAAGTAAACTATAGACCATAGTTAGTGGCAATGCTTCAATATTTGTTCAGCAATTGTAACAAATGTACCACACTAATGAAAAATGTTGTTAATGGGAGAAAGTGTGAGAGGAGGAGGGGGGTGGAGTATATGGGAATCCTCCATATCTTTAATGAAACTTTTATGTAATCTAAATTTTTTTAAAAAATAAAGAAAATAAGAAATCACTTGCTCAGATATCAAAAAAGAAAAAAAGAAATAAACCCTCACATTTATGGCCAACTGATTTTTGACAAGGTGGCAAGCAAAGACTACTCAATTGGGAAAGAATAGTCACTTCAACAAATGGTACTGGAAAAACTGAATCTTCATTTGAAAAAAAAAAGAGGACCCCTACCTTATACCATATATAAAAAGCAATTCTAAATAGATCAACAACCTAAATATAAGAGCTGTAGTTAAGCATCTTCAGGACCTTGTGTTAGGGAATGGTTTCTTAGAGTTTACATCCAAAGCACAAGCAACAAAAGAAAACATAGATAAATGGGACCTCATCAAAATAAAAATTTTGTTCCTCAAAAGATTTTATCATGAAAGTAAAAAGATAACCTACACAATGGGAAAAAATATTTGGAAACCACATCTCCTTTAAAGGATTAATATCCAGTATATATAAAGAAATCCTTCAACTTAACAAAAAGACAAACAACCCAATTTAAAAATGAGCCAAAGACTTAGAATTCTCTCCAAAGAAGATATAAAAATGGCCAGAAAACATATGGAAATTCCTCAACATCATTAGCTATCAGGAAAATGCATATCAAAATCACAATATACCATCTCATACCCATTAGAATGGCTGCTATTTTTTAAAAAAGGAAAATAACAAGTGTTGGAGAAGATGCAAAGAAATAGGAACACTCATTCACTGCTGGTGGTAATGTAAAATGGTTCAACCACTGTGGAAGACAGATTGGTGGTTCCTCAGAAAGCTATCTAGAACTAACATATGACCCAGCAATCCCACTCTTTGGTATATACCCAAAAGAATTGAAAGCAGGGGCTTGAAAAGATATTTTTACACTGCTGTTCATGGTAGCACTAGTCACAATTGCCAAAAGATGAACGCAACACAAGTGTCCATCAGTTGATAACTGGATAAACAAAATGTGGTATAGACATACAATGTAATATTATTCATCCATAAAAAGAAATGAAGTCCTGATACATGCAACTACGTGGATGAACATTGAAGAGAAAATGTTGAGTGAAATAAGCCAAAGACAAAAAGACAAATATTATATGATTTCACTGATTCGAAACTATTAGAATAAGCAAGCCCACAGAGTCAGAGTCTAGAATATAGGCTACCAGAGGACAGGATGGGAATAGGGAATGGAAAGTTAAGGCTTAAAATGTGCAGGGTTCCTATTTGGAATGATGGAAATGTTTTGTTATTGGATGGTGGTGATGGTGGCACAACATTGTGAATGCAATTAGCAGCACTGAAATGTATATCTGAATATGATTAAAAGGGGAAACATTAGATTGTATATATTATAAAATAATATTTTTTAAATCCATGGAACTACATTACACAGTGAACCCCGAGTTAAACCATGAGCTTTAATTAATAGTACAATTATAAAAATGTTCTGTCATCAATTGTAACAAATATTCTACACCAAAGCAAGATGTTAGTGGTGGGGTGGTATATGGGAATCCTGTATTTTATTCATGATTGTTCTGTAAACCCATAACTTCTATAATAACTGAGTGAAAAATTAATACATTTTTTGAAAATAGTATGGGTGTAGACTCTAGAGTCAAGCATTCTGGATTCAAATCCTGTCTCTAATACTTAGAATATGTGTGACCATGGAAAAGTTGTTTAATTAATTTCTCTGTGCATCAGTTTCCTCATTTGTAAAATTGAAATAAGATTAGTACCAACTTCATAGAGTTGTTGTGAGGATTAAATGAGATAATACATGTAAAACCCTGAAAACAAAGCAAATGCCTGATAAATGTTAGCCATTATTATTATGCACAAAATATATGTGAGACTTAATTCATGAGTTCTGCAGGCAATAATTTCATGTGATATTGCCTTTGTTGTTGTGTTTCTACTGTCCATCCTTTCCCAGCATTCCTAGAAATATTTGAGATACATAACAAACATATTCTGCCTAATCCACTTCCTAGCACTCTTACTATATGGTTTCTAGAAAAGATCAGTTCATCAAGAAGTGCAAAGTTAGTAGACACACAGTCCCCAAGACCACCCTCACTTCTAACCAACTGCAAGTTGAGGGTTGCAAGACCACTCTCAGTTTTGATAATTCACTAAAAGTGCTCATAGAACTCAATGGCAACGGTTATACTCACAGTTACAGTTTACTACAGGGAAAGAATACAGATTGAAATCAGCCAAGAGAGGAGATGCATGGGGAGGAGACCAGGAAATTTCCAAAGGTGGAGGCTCTGGACAGTTGTCCTCTGTCCATGGAGATTGGACGGAATTACTTTTCCAGTATGTATGTGTGACAATACACATAGAGTATTGCCATCCAGGGAAGCTCATCTGAGACTTGGTGTCCAGAGGTTTTTATTAGGACTCCATGGCAGTTTGATATCATTTATGGATTCCAAAAATAGATATTGGATTATGTTTTTAAACTGGTCTGTCCCTCCGGACATAGTAGATTATATTGGATTCAGAGGTTTCACTTTTACTTGATTAAATAATGATTAAGGCTTTGATTGGGCCACGTCAGTAGGACATTACATTCCCACTCTCCTTGGTGGGCAGAGACACACAGAGAAACCACACCACAGAGAAAGGAGATTCAAGTTTTAATGCTGGAGCCCAGGAATTAAGCACACAGAGGAGCAGAGGGACAGCTCGATTAGACACAGCAGAGGCCCTGGGAAGAAAGCTGAGCCATTCGCCTGATAGTCTACAGCTGGCCTTGTGGAGATGGCAGAGAGCTGAGCCCGGAGAGAGGCAAACCCCAGGAAGAGGGCAACCCGGGAATCCTGAACCCTTGAAGATGTCGGCAGCCGTCTTGCTCCAACACGTGGCAATAGACTTTGGTGAGGGAGGTAACTTATACGCTTTATGGCCTGGTAACTGTGGGCTTCTACCCCAAATAAATACCCTTTATAAAAGCCAACAGATTTCTGGCATTTTGCATCAGCACCCCTTGGGCTGACTATAAAGACTCCATCACGTGGGCACCATCAACTGCCTGTGTGGATGACATCAGTCTCCAGCCCCTCCAGTGGTTGAGCTGATGCTGCTTGACCCAAAGTCCCCACCCTAGACCACATGGTTACTATAGAGCAGGGGTTCTTAACCTTTTTTGTTCCACAGATCCCTTTGCCCATCAGGTGAAAACCACGGACCCCTTACTAAGTCCTCACTATACTGTGTATTATTTAATAAATATATCACGCCCGCACCAACACGTCCCCACAAGAATGTGGGGATTTTTTTTATTATTCTCAATTCAAGCTCATGGACCCCTTGAAAACTTTCCATGGAACACTTGGGGGTCCATGGACCCCTGGTTAAACCCTGCTATAGAGCATAGCCCAAGGCCCCCAGGCAAACAAAGAATGTCAAACATGACATTCCAAAGGTTTAGAGATCACTCCCCCGCCCCAAAGACTTGTTTTTAGGCAAGGATGAATTCTTTACTACATAAGCATTTAATCCGTAGATAACATATGAAAATTAGAAACTCCATACCTTCACTATGGGTCTATGGATGACTGTGGCCTCATTCACAGTAGCTAATACTCTCAGAAGCATTTGGGTCTCATCCCTGGCTGGGCTTTACTGGATTCTGCTTAAGGCAGACCTCCTGGTTCTTTCAAATACACTGAGGCATCACCTCCAAGCAACTCTGACATCTATGGCCTATCCTGAGCTCAAAGTTTAGCTTTCTGAGTAATTTCTAAATCTGACACTCACACTGCCCATTCATAAGTAAAAGGAGCCCGGGGGAGAGGAGGCCATGATTCTCTTTCAGTGTTTTTCTCTCTTCTGGGGCTGCTGCAGTCCTCTTCTCTCCAGTTTGCACTTAGCTTGTCAGAACCCATTTCCACTATCTCGTAAAGTCTCTCTTTTCAGTCACCGAGCACCCGCCCTTCCTCTCAGCACATTGCCACTCTGTTAGTGACAAACTGTAGACTAATCAGGTCACAGCTGTTCCATGTCATGTTACATATATTTTGTCTATAATTATTTTTAACATAGACTTTAAACCAGAGCAACGCAAGAAGATATTATGGTAGCAAAGACATCATTTCATGATAAAACTTTTGTTTTCCAGGAAGCCCAGTGGCACCATCGCCAACTGTGATGTGATTCGTGTTCATGTCTCTCTCACTGAATTTGAGAACCAAATGTATCTTTTCACTCAACTTTCCCACTTCTCTTGTTGGGTGTCCTTTCTGAATTCCTTATTTTGAGAAGGTGCTAAGGTAGAACAGACCGTCGTGGCTCACCTTGGACTCGCAATTCCTGTGCTTACCTCCATACAGCCCAGCATCTATAACCTTTTCAAACACAATGTGTGCTTGGGGTCCCACCACTGTCATCTCTCCTCGGAATGGGGCAGTGGCGTACTGGCCTTCAATATTACGTAATTGTTCTACTGGAGCTTGTTTTGCTTGGTTTTAGTGTTCAGTATAGCTCACTCACTGATCACACAGGGGGGATTCACTCTAAGGCTGAGAAAGTCTTTGATACAAATCACAACTTAAACATTATTGAGACCAACAAATAACAAACTCAATCCTTGAAATTGGACACAAAAACTGACGTTCAGTAACTGTCATCTTGTACTGCAACTAGAGTTTGTCATGGAGTCCAGTTTTTGCATACCCTTCTATATTCCCAGATAGACATACAAAGCTCTGGAGAAAGCTAAACCGGCTATATATATACATGCCTGATCACTGTGGTTGTCCAGATGGTTGGGAAATGCACAGTTGCTCTACCCCCAGGTTTCCCACGCTATGAATCATTCTACAGATTATGTCTGTTGGTTTGAAATCTCTCTCTCTCTCTCTCTCTCTCTCTCTCTCTCTCTCTCTCTCTCTTCTTTTGGAAGAAAATATAGGCAAGTGCCCATGTCTGCTACAACCTGGCATCCCTCCCCTGTACTCCGTATGTATTGAATGAATAAAAGAATAAATAAATGAATTACTAGACTATGAGTTTGAGAAAAGGCTTGGAGAAATTTGGGGCCATGGTATGAGAGCAGATATTGCTCTGTTTTTATATAATGTAGAGAAAAGGAGTAAACCTTGCAAGAAGCATCTATTTATATAGACCTTGGTCTTGATTTCATGTAAATTTTGGTTTCTGTCCTTCACCCATTGAATTTTTTATACAGTCCTCCCTTTTCACTTTCCTCTCACCCCCAAGATACACAAAAATTGCAAACCATATAACACACACCACAAACAAGACTTTTGAAACTACGGAAACTCAGTAGAAAAAGACTTGAAGGAAAAATTAAAGGGAATGTAAGGCTGGGATGAAAATTATGACTGCATCTTCCCTCTGATCAGGTCTAAAGCCAGTGGAGCTATGAGCCAGTTCATGGTAGAAATTTTACCCAGCCCAGGACACATGCAAACTGAGCTCTGGTGCACCCTGCTGGCTTATATGAAGCTTACATTCTGAGAGATGTGAAAGCTCTATAAGGTGCTTTGGGAAGGTGTTTCTATGCTTTAATGGCTTGGAGCATGTATCAGTTAATATTTGTGGGTCGGCTGGGCAGTTTCCTGATCTGAGCCAGGCTTGACTGATCTCAGCTCGGTTCGCCCGTAGATCTGCAGCCAGCTTGTGGAGAAACCGGCTATGGATTTGGCTGGCTGGTCCACGAAGCCTCGTGGACCTGGGAAGACTGGGAGCTCTCTTCACAGGACCTATCTTCACCCAGAAGGCTAATCCAGACTGGTTCACAATTGCAGCAGCAGGATTCCGAGAGAGAGTGGAAGTGTGCCAGCTTCTAAAAGCCTGGGCTTGAAACTGTCATCCTGCCACTTCTGCCACATTCTATCGGCCAGAACAAGTCATCAGACAAGCCACATTCAAGGGGAAGCCAAACAGCTTCTCCATCCTGATGGGGATTCACTGCGATGGCACATGACAGAGGGTCTACGTAAAAGAGGAGAAGCGAACGATTATGACCACTTTGACAGTCGACCACTGGGCAAAACAAAATGAGTCGCCTTTTGAAGTCCTTGTGTTTCGGTTCCCATCCGTGTAACTGCATCAAGACTCCATGCCTCCTCCTGCTTCTCTCTCCCCTCCTCCTCCTGGCAAGTCAGAGTGAGCGTGACGTCATGCGGTCACATGGATGGGAATCAAAATACAAGGACTTACTATGGCGATTCATTTTGACTTGCCCTGTGGCCAATTGCAAAAGTGGCCAGAATCCTCTTCCTCCTCCTTTAACGAAACTAGAAGAAATCAGCAGCGATGCTGCTTCGGGCTCTAATCTGTTCTTTAGCAAGAAATTCTTTGCATTGCATCTGACTGTCAAGGTGCATATCGGAAAGAGACTCAACGTCCTCCTGTGCCTACCTAGCAATAACTCTCTCTCTTGCTGTCTACAGCCATCCCTGCGCGGTGGTGGTAGGTAGTCGGATGCGAGGCTGAAAGAGGATTGCAAATCAGTTTCTATCTGACTTTCATTATCCCAACAAGCTCTCCAGGGCTTTCTTGGGATACTTTTTAAGCCGCATACCTGACCTCTCATTCTCAACCCACATAAAGTCATCTGTATAATGGGAACCTTTTTAGCTGAAACCCGCTGCTTGTATGCCTTTTTTTTTTTTAAGGAGGTACTGGAGACTGAACTCAGGACCTTGTACATGTGAAGCGTGCGCTCAACCACTAAGCTACGCGCTCAAGCACTGAGCTCCACCCGCTCCACAGCTTGCATGCTTTTATTCCCCCTAAATCAAGTAGCAAGCATGGTCCTGTGAACCAAGAACGAGCCATATTGTGTCTCTCACCAGGCCCATGCTTAGAGTCCAACAGCTGAATAAACAGATTTCCACTTTTACACAAGCACCATCTCTCGGGCCATCGAATGTCTCAAGGCCACGCTGCCTTCTGAGCCTCGCTGGAAGGAAGGGAATAAAAAGGCATGTAAGGGTCTTCACAGAATAATGTGCCCTCCTCTGTTCCCCCAGGCTTTCACCTGTTACCCCCACTCCAGTTCCAAAGAAGCATAAGACTTGATAAGACCCTGAATTTCCATCGAAAAGGATTTTATTGTCCTCTTGTCCCCATGACCTAGCAGGCAGTGTCTCCATCTCTAAAATGAGACTTCATCTCTAAAATGCCTCCCCAGCTCCATAGTGTTCTCACAGGAAAGGGCTCACAGGTGGAGAAGAGCTAAACTGTCTCTCTGTTTCCCAGGTCCAACGTGGGCCCTCGCCAGCTCGCCGTGTGGAACACTTCCGACCCGAGTCACGACAACCGATGGAAGTACATCTCGAGTGACGAGGGGGGACGGAGGCAGCTGGGCCTCGGGACCCTCCAGGACATCCCTCTCCCTCCAAGGAGAAGGGAGCTCCCCGCCTCCCTGGCCACCAACGGGAAAGCAGACCCCCCCAACGTGGCTCGGAACTCGGTGATGCAGGAACTCTCAGAACTCGAGAAGCAGATCCAGGTGATCCGTCAGGAGCTGCGGCTGGCTGTGAGCAGGAAAACGGAGCTGGAAGAGTATCAGAGGACAAACCGGACTCGCGAGTCCTAGGGCCTTCCGTGGCGCCCCGTCCAAGTTCCTGGCATTCCTCGGAGCCCTGGAGACACTTTGCAATGCTCTTTTGTAACTTCCAACAGAGGGCTGGGGGAGCGGGGGCTGGGTCACCCTGGAAGTCAGGTGGGCGCTCCCCGGCCTGGAAAACAGCAGCAGCTCCTCCCAGGCTCACTCTCTAGGTCTCCAAAGTGCGAGTCTCTTTCAGAGCAGGAACCTCGCCTCAGGCAGGTGCCCCCTCAACTTAAGCGATCTGTGACGAACCAGACAACCCCTCCTGTTAACCTTTTCACGAGGTGCCACAGAAATATTTCTAGTTTTTAGCCCTTTCTCTGCACTATCAACAAGAGGGAAAAGTCGTCATTCACACCTGCCTCTGGCCGGGCTGTCGGTTTTAAACTCAGTACAGAACAGGATTTTGCAGGGTTCCAGCTGTTGCTGCCACTCCCCAGTCTAGATCCAATGCTACGTTCTGAACAGGGGAGCAGGGTGAGAGCTGAGAAATGGAGGAGGGGGTCCCACAGTACTCATAAAATGAACTGAGCTCCTTAGTGTCCCGGCAGGCCCAGGGTGAGAGAAGGTTCTGCTGTCTCACCCCCATTCGGACTAACTCTTAGTATGGATATGTTTACATGCCCCATGAAAGGGGACAGGGACGCAGGGACGCAGTGAGCAGGAAGAGAGGATGGGCAGAAGAGGTATCACAAGGCCACACCGTGCTTTTAGAGCAAAAGCTCAGGGCCAGAAAGGCAATTTGGCTAAGGAATGGAGAAGCCTGCACTTCTGATCTAACTGAGCATCTCCACTGTAGCATGTGCCTTTTATAACGGAAAGGAAAGAGGGAGAAAAAGAAAAGCAAGGATTTGGCCTGAGGATGAAACCGAAATAGCGGTGCTCATTGCCAGTCGCAGTCTATGTGAGCCGGTGCCGCAGCTTCCATGGCAATGTTGGGCAAACCATATACGAGGCTATTTCAAACCAGTGGGCACCCATCTCTTAGCAGTAGGAACCCAAAGGTGAATCTTGAGCCAAGGTGAATCTCGATCCCGTGAATGTTGCATGCTTCAACATTCAGGAATCTGCCCTGCACGCCTCATATCTGTGTAGGTAACTACCAAGTCAGAACCCTACCCTCATACCCATTCATCACTGGAAAGTGGTGGGCAGCTTTTGTCCCTCTGGTTATTCTCCAGACCCCAATTTCTAAGGCCCGCCGAATACATGCAAATAACCCAGCTTCCACTCTGCCTAGGTGCCCCTTTCCCCCGGCACGGCAGCTGGGACAAGCCTAAAGGGAAAGGATTCTGGGGATCCTAGACCATCAGTTTCCAAATGTTAGTGTAGATGATCCTCACCTAGGAAGCACACCAGCATGCCCCTTTCCCAGAGATTACGAGGGTGGGATCTGGAGGTGGGCTCAGCAATCCCATTAACCAGGGCCCCTGGGTGGCTGACAACATGTTCTGGAAGTTTGGCCATTTTGAGAGTTTTAACTCCAGGCACACACCTGCTAATGCACCTTCCATCCTACCCCATCCCCGCCCCCAGGCACCATTTAAGCCTAGACTTCCTTGATTATCAATTACTTGCTTTCTCTTTTTAGTACTCATTACTCCACTCCACTCTATCCCAGCGCCTACAATGAGCTCCAGGCCTCTGCCCAGCATGGTGCCCTATGAAAGCTGCAGATAATTGGAAAGTTTCCTCCATCACAAAATTCACACCCCTACCTTTGGTTGCAATGCCTGCACCGGAGAACTACCCAGTCCTGCAGAGAAAGATAACAAGTTAAGCTGTAGCGAGAGAACACCTTAGCAATTCATTAACATGTCTGAGAAAACCCGGGGGTGAGGTAGGAGCCAGGTTTGGAAAAGGGAGGTGGGAGGGCTTAGAGTTAGACTTCATCAACCTCACAGATGAAACAGTTCAACAGCGAGGAAACAGAAAGGGACACTTCTGCTTTGAAACACCCTCTCTCCCCACGCTCTCACTCCGGGTCCAGAAGCAGGTTTGCAACTGCCTTGGGAAGATGATGCCTCTTAGCCATCCCCAGCCATCTGCCACAGCTAAGGACGCTGTAGGGACTCCGCATCACGCCCTGCACGCCCCTGAACCCGCAGGCTGAGGTCCAGGTTTACCTCAATTCCCATACAGCCATGTTCCTGCAAAGTTGGACATGGACATTTTTTAACTCAAATCATATTCTGCCTGTATGTGAGAAGCTGGCTATTCAAGGGAACCCAGAGGTGAATTCTTTTGTAAAGAATCCTTTTGTAATGCAATTAATTATCCCTTCGCGTATCTGTTTTGTAAGTTTGGGTTTTTGTATATCGGGTTTTCCTTCAGCTTCTCTATGAGGCATTGTGGGCAGTGGTGATCGCTTGCCCTCTGCCTGTCCACGAAGCACCTGGGCAGAGCACAGTTGCCCCCCATCTTCTGAGGAAATGCTTGGGCAGAATTGTGGGGCTGGAAGCAGACCTCCTGCAGTCCACACTGCTGGAAACGCCTCCGTGTTCCGGGCAAGAGGAAAAACAAACCGTAATTGCTTGTGGTGAAATGAATCTTTAAGTTAAGTAGCAATGGTTCTTTTTAACAGTCGTGATTGAACAGTGTTTTGCAATTTGTGAAACAGTATGTTGTGTCTGTAAAAAGATTTCATGAAATGGTCCGTTGAAAACCTCCTTTCTGTTCTGCTCCTACACTTGCTCTCTCACCTCCCCTCATCTCAAAAGCCACAAAGATCAGTAGCCTTCGGGCGGAGGGTGGTCTTTGGGTAAAGGAGAGAAGGGGTGCTACCCGGACTTCTTGAGGGCGCCTATTACATGAGCTCAGGAGCTGGGAAACCTGGGGTGTGACAGCCTGAGTGTGTCATACACTCCCAGGCTCCCCTTCTGGGCGAGCTGGAGCAGATCTGGCTACATGGTTCATGCAAATGACCATGGTGAGGGCCTCAGAGTGTGTGTACCTCAAAAAGAAGAGAGAGGGGATTCCTCAGACACCTGAGGACAAGTTGGAAGAATGCCTAGGACAATCAGTGCGGTCTGTCATGTGCCCGGAGGTGGCTCTCCGTTGTTCATGGACCTTCCCATTGCACAAACCCTACGTGGGAGCTGTTGCTTCTGTTCTAATCAGAGAGGTGGGAAGTGGAGGACCCTCAAGCCAAACTGAGCTCTGTCATCTCACTAACAGACTTCTTGGCAGCGGCACTGGGTCTGTTAGAGCCTTGGAGAAAGAAAGTAAGCACTTCCTTGGAGGGGATAAAGAATGAAGGGGAAAGAAACTACTTTAGAGCCTCCCTTTCTCCCAATTCATGCTTTTTGATAGGCAAACCAGAAAATCCAGTCTTCGGAAGAAGTTGCTTTCTGGTCATCAAAACCACTTCACTATCTCACTGTTTAGTTTTTCCTTTCTCCATCCACCTGAACCATCCATCTAATCTGGGATTCCCTTGCTATTTTCTTCTTAGTTACCAATCATTTTATGAAAATCTCTTCTAAGCATTTTCTTAAGGTTTGTGGTGAGTGTTTGCCTCGTGTCTTCATTTTAATGTGTTTGCAATGGCTCCGCTCCAGGAAGAACTGAAATCCTGTCTTGTGAGCATGAAGTGAATGGGCTGTTTTGCTCCAGCCACTTTTCTTGTACACCCATGTGGATGGACTAGATGTCCTCAGATCTTTTCCATCTCCAGTTTCTATGACTGTGGAATAAATGTTCAGATAGAAACTCCATGTTTGGGTGTCCTGCTGACGTGTCTATGGGGACTCAAATGTTGACATGGTCCCAGCCCCTTCCCCACGGGATACCACCTGATCCTTTGATTTGTGCTGTTTTCCTTGTTATGGTCCAAAGAAGTGGCACAAGGTATGCTGAGAAAACTTAGAGTCCAGTAAAATTGAAGTTGTTTAATCCGAGGGAGACAGCCTAGGAAAAGGCATGAAAAAAACCTCTGCCCTGACTACTGGCATTGGGTAATTGAACAAACATTTGCTAAACACCTTCTATTTATGTGCCAAGTGCCAGGGGCGCAGTGGTGAGCGAGATAGGCATGGTCTCTAGTCTTACCTGAAAACTGGCGATGCTACCATAGCTAACATTTATTGAGCACTTACTGTAAACTGTGATCTCATTCAATCCTCCTAACAACCTCCACGAGATAGGCATGATGGCTACCTCTAGCTTACAGGTGAAGAAATCGGGTCAGAGAAATCACATACTTTGCCCAAGGTTATAAGAGTAGCAGCAGAGGCTTGTACTCAGGCAGTGTAGCTGCCAGAACAGCGGTACTCCGCTGTCAGGATTCTGACCGTCGTCTTACCACTTCCTTTGGTTCCTCTAGTCCCTGTTTAATCTTTCAGCCTCAGTGCCTCCTACTCGTGCTTCAGCCTGGCCACCAGCCCCACAGGACAGAGAGCAAAGCTGCTGTGGTAACTGCCCTGCCCTGCCATGTCCCGCAGCTCCCGAGTCCCACAGGAGTGTTTCAGCATCTCTCTCTCTGCCTTCTCGCCCCACCAATAAACAGTGCAAAGGCGGTTGGGAAGCGCTCAGCAGTCCTGCAGCCGCAAGCACCGCAGTTTCTGCCCGTCCACGCAGTTTTAGCTGCTGGCAAACTTCCCTTCCTGAATCCGCTAGGCTGATGCATTCTTCACGCTCATTTTTTTTTTTTAAATATGACCAAATCTCACTGAAATTTAAACCCAATATGACCTCATTCGATTGCAAACTTACACAAGGATATCTTGCATCATTTATTGCTTTAGTTATTGGATGCCTGTTTTGAGTCAGCCACCAGAGAAAGAAAAGGAGGAGATTCTGACCACATGGAGCTCAGGCTAGTGGGGTGGGGGGCATGGGGAGGCAAACTGGCAACACAGCGTGGTGTATACTCTGATAAAGAAACGCACACCGGGTGTTACAGGAGCAAAGGCAGCGCCTAACCGAGAGTGTGTGTGTGTGTGTGTGTGTGTGTATGTGAGGATGGAGAGGTAACAGGTCTTTCAGGTAAAAGAAACAACATGTGCAAAGTTCCAAAACTGGAAATCAGGACAGTCAAGGAATTTGGGGACTTTGAATAGCAAATATGACAGAAACATAGAGCACATGCATGGGTGACCAGCTATGATTGGAAAGAGAGAAGCAGTGACAGTCTCTGTCCTGGATTAGATTTGTATGCTGAATCTTGAAGACAATAGGACACACTGAAGGATTTTAAGCAGAAGAGGGCCACAGTAAAAGATTAGGAGCCTCATCACGAGGTGGGACTGTCATTCATGTGAATTTTGTTGGCAGGGTGGTGGGCAGATGATGTTAAATCCTGATGTTCTGGAACTATTTGGTCATGACATCATTAAACTAGTACAGGCAGAACAGAAAACAAAGACAAACACATCTGGATTTCAGGGTGGGTGTCAGTCATATTTTTTCCTAGAAATAGTGAGAAAATGTAGATAAAGAAAATGCATTTCCTTTGTAGATGCTAGGCAAGTTACTTGATCTCTCAAAGGTAATATTTTGAGCATCTGCTATTTGCCAGACACTGTACTAAATGTTTTGCACATGTTGAGTCATTTAAACCTCAATACAACCCTAGGAGATAGCGACTTGTTTTATAGATAAAGAAACTGTAGCTCAGAGAGGAAAAGCAACTTGCTAGGAAGTGGCTGAGTCCTACCCAGGTGAGTCAGACTCCATGAGAAACCTGTTCTTACCAAATAGAAGGGAGGGCACAGGGGGGAGGCCAAGGGCCCTCTGGTTCAGTTCTGGCCCAGAACAAGGTGCTGGAGGAACTCTCAACAAGACGCAGTCCCCATCGGGGCCTGGCAAAGGGCCCCCAGTTAAACCACAACTGCTAAGGATAAGCGGGCTAGGTTTAAGAAGGTCTTCACAAAGACTTCAACAAAACTTAGAAAATATCTTCATTTCTGATCTCCCTGGTGACAACCATGCTGTCAAGTGCAGGTCTCACTCAGGTTAGGACCGGATGGGCCTGATCAGCACATCTCAATTCTGCAGCTAAACTCAGTGACTCTGGGGCCTGTCTCCTCATCTCTAAAATAAGGACATGGTCTGAGCTCCCTTTCAGCTCCCATATCTTATCCAGCAAGCAAACCATTCCCTCTGCAAATATAACAAAATATTCAGTTAATGTGAATATACTATGGTTCCAATTTTGCCCACAACTTCCCTCAAGAAAAAAAAAAAGTCTAAACCTACAATGAGAGAAGCCTGCACCGTCAAGAGTGGCCTCTAACAGAGGTGTTAGTTTCAGAATTCATAACGATCCCTTTTGATAGCAAAACAAAAGAGATCTAAAAATCCAGTAATATATTTTACGATAACCCAAATTTGTAGAGTTACCCCAACGTGTGAGGAGGAAAGGTTGTCTTCACATAGGGAGGAGAAAGATAGAAAAAAAGGAGCTAAGGTTTGAATTCACACAGTGGTTCAAAAAAGGCCTCTGAAGCTCTCACAGCAAAAGCACGGAGCCGATTAGCGGAGCCAAGCGAACCTCCACTGAGTGGCGGGCGCCAGGCCCGGGGCCGCGCATGGGGAATCAGCTTCAGAACAGCTGTCTTACCACAAGACAGGCAGACTTCTGTGACAAGGACTAGTCAAAACTTTTCTGCAGGCCCATTGGTACCTGGGTTTATCAATCAGTTGAGTGCTCAGGGAAAACTTTGAGGAACAAAAACTGAAAAGCATTCTCCACAAACACGTGACGAAGGGATCAGAAGAGTGCAGCATGCAGCTTCCTGCGAGAACCTATGCACCAGTATCCCAATAGTTCTAAAAGACAGGTGGTCATTGTTTTATTGTCCAGAATCTTCCCGTGAATCCCCACAGTATCAAATCACACAGTGCTATGTGCAAGGACAACTGTGGCTCTGGAAAGAGGAGGAGAGAACACAAGGAGACACACCAGAAATACAAGAACTCAATAGCCAGCAGCTCAACGCCTCTAATGGCTGTCTTAGCCCGCCAGGCTGCTATGACAAATACCAGCCACAGAGGGCTGGCTGAACAACAGGAATTAATTAGATCATGGTTTGGAAGGCCAGAAGTCCAAAATCAAGGCATTGTCAGGGCTTGCTTTCTCCCTGAAATCTGCTGCATTCTGGTGCTGGCTTGCTGCCCCCTTGGGGTTCTTGGCTTGCTTCCTGTCACATAGCTCTCTCTCATTGTCTGCTCTTCCGGTTTGCCTTCTTCCTGCATGGACTTCTCTGACTTTTGGTGTCTTCTCTTTATAAGGCCTCCAATAATCTGGATTAAGACCTGCCCTCATTCTGCTGGGTCACACCTTAACTAAAAATTAAAGCATCTTCAAGACGTCCTATTTACAATGGGTTCACACCCACAGGAATGAGATTATGATTAAGAGCCAGTAGACAGCAAGTTGTGTAGTTAATGCGCATACCTTAGAACAGGAGCCTTGATTTTGCTCAAAATTGCTGAGATATTTCCAAGGTAACAACAAAAGAAAGTTTTTTAAAAAATGAAAAAATAAAAAATGAAGAGGCTATCCCAACAAGACCTGAATGAAATGTTAAATAAAAAATGAGAAGATTCTATTACTTCTACAATAATCTCAAAATCAGCATTAATAGGCATGACTTTACAACACAAACAAATCCATTGTGCAATTTGGGGGTATTCCTCAAGCCCATTCATTCACCTCTTCTGTAAAGGAAGAAGCTGGACTGCCCCCAAATCACAACCATTTTTGGTCATCATTATCCTTAAATGACCTAGGGCGCTCTCTCTAGGCTGCCTGGAGCTCAAGTTAGTTGGGACTAGAGTTCCCTACTCTTCCCATCTGGAGGAGCTTCTCCTAAATCCAGTTTCCCACGGGACTAGCAGCTTCTCCCCAGCACTCCACAGGCCCCATGGTGCCCTGGTGCTGGCTTTCCCAGCCAATTCTCAATAAAAGTCTGTAACCCAACTCCAAGAATCTGCTGCCCAAGGAGGCTGTTTGTGCCCCTCTCCCCAAGTAACCAGGTTATGCTTCCATTTGCCCTGCAAGAAGAGACAGCAGCAAGGGGAAAGTTCCTAGCATCCCACCACTGGGATGCAAGCCCATGGTGTGTCCAGCAGCAGGGCCTGACCCAAGCAGGTGGAGGAGGGGAGAGGAGGGGGATCAAGAGAGCCATGACCTCTCTTGATGACCTCTGCCTTGTAAGACTCCCCAGTTAGACCCATGACTTCGTGGACTTCATCACAAGTCCTGCTGACAACAGGTGGTAACCACAAAAGGGCATGGAATTTTGCCTCTACCCATTGCTAGGGCAGATGGTAATCAAAAAGAACCCACTTACCAGAGATATATAAAACCTCTGGTTTACAGATTACTATCAAAATGTCTAATTCAAGAATTCTCAGTCTGAAGTGCCAGGAAGCACTCTACTCCCCGGAAAATAAATCACCATCTCTCTTTTTTTTTTTTTTTTGAGGTACTGGGTCTGGGACCTCCTATGTGGGAAGCCAGTGCTCAACCACTAAGCTACATCGGCTTCCCTGAGTTGGGTTTTAGGAGGCACCAGGGATCAAACCCGTATGTGGGAAGCAGGTGCTCCATCGTCTGAGCTACATCCACTCCCAAATCATCATCTCTTATGCCCATAATGAGCTATGGAAGAAAACTGAGTAAACTGTCATCTCCTAGGCATACTCTCACCTCAGAACAGACTCAATAAAACAACTGAGGGAAAAGTGCTTCAATTAATCAAAGAACTAAATGCTTTAAACACAGTATTAACACGGTCTCATAAACTAAGCTTATTATTTTTATTCAAGAGAATTCAAGTCTAGAACAGCAGGTGTAAAATCAACTGATAATGGCAAAGCCAAGTTTCAAAGAAAAACCACAAACACAAAAGGTAAACGGAACCCTGCTTTAATTGAAGCTTGGGGGATAGAAAGTCCTACAGAAACATTACAGAGAATCTTCTGGGAAACAGGGACTCACAGCAAGCCCTTTGGGGAGGAGGGTGAGTGTAATTCATAGCTCACCAAGGCCTCTCTGTATCGAGTTCCAGAGAACCCAGGAGATTTCTTCATCATCCCAGTCCTGTGCCCCATCCTCTCCAATCTTGATTTCATTAGAAGATAAAAGGGGCTATATAATTTGAAACTATTCTGGCCTCGAAAAATTTAAAGACTTTAATTAGTTGAACATTCAAAACTTAAATAACTTTACCAAAAAAGCCAGCGGACCTTAACAAGTTACTTTTCTAGTGAATGGGAAATTATCCTGGACATAATTTCATTATGGCCTCAAACCATCCAGGAAAGAGGAGCACAATTACACCATTTTATAATCCAAGTTTACAAGAATTTTACTACCCAAATCAAGAAAAGTTTGTGCCCATAGACAGCTTATTTCTGAAAGATCTCCCCTGCCCAAAAAAGCCATGTTTCCACTCTTCTTTGTTCCCTTCTCCAGATCAAAAAAACCCAACCTGTCTTCTTTAGGAGGAATGGACAATCCAAGAATATATCTCTACAGTGGGCCTGAAGAAGAAATGATGAAAGTCTGAAAGCAGGAACTAACAAAGCTGGTAGGGAAGACAAAATTGTTTGTTGCTAATTCATCCTAAAACCCAAGACTTGTATTTACGAGTCCTCTCCCCAAAGTCATTTAGCTACTGGAAAGGAGAATGTGTACATAAAGTCTGTGTGGGAAAGAGGGTTGACAAACTGCCTGGCAGGTGACAGTCAAGGAGAGAAGAGGTAGAGGTTTGAGGGTTAACAAGTAAGTGCCTGTCTCTTCAGCCTCTCTTCTTCTCCTGACCTGGATCAGCCAATGTAGATGCGGTGGAAATCATTGGCCCCAAAAGCAGCATTGCACTTGGGACATTTGCGCTGGCGGGTGTCATAGCGCGTCTTCACACACTCAAAGCAGAAAACATGAAAACACTTGGTCAGCACGGCATCCTTTTTACGCATGTTACAACATGGGCAGGTCAGGCGTGCCTAAAAGAGAAAGAAGCCAGGTCTGAGCAATCAAAGTTTTTGATCCAAATGGCTCTGACATATGAACAAAACAAACAATAATGATAAAACCCACCTAGCACTGACAAGATACCAATTTTTCCCCCCAAAACAAACCATTTTCTGGTTACCTACATGGAAAGAAGGTCAAGATTTACATGCCCAGTTTTAATAGGCCACCTCAGGCCTTGACAAAGAACACAAGGCAATCGCGGAGGCAGTTTCTCTAACCTTGTAATCCTTTATCTCCTCCATCAGAATCTCATCACACTTGGGTACATTGTCTGGTTTCTTGGTGGTCTCCAGCTTCCTCCGAAGTCTCGAGATGTCTTCCTGTGGTAGGAGAGCACACCCATCAGACACATTTCCCCAGACCGGTCGTCTGTGAGGAAAATAATTGCTAAAACGTGAACTTTCTATCATGGAAAGAAAGGATTTTCTATCTTCTCATGGCCAATTACCTTTTAGAAATGTAGAGAATTGCAAATGGCAATATATTTTCTTTTGTTTTGGATCAGGTAACCATAATCACATGCCCAAACTATAGTTTCATCTAACTATTGCCAGCTCAGCCCTATGAAAAGACAGTGTATGAGTCTAGAGGGACTAAATTTAAAAATAAAATGAAATAAAATGAAAATGAAAAAATTGATAGGCCATTTTATTTTGAGGTAACTAGTTTTAAACTGAAGGTAGATTGGATTAAAATAATCTACAGGTTTATGGGTAAGGACTGAAAAGTAACATGGGAAAGAGTTGTACACTAGAAGTAGAGAAACTATAGGAGAACTCTAAAATCCTCTAACGTTGTCATGCTGCTACTTCTTTCACAATTCACTAATTTCTTTCTTTAATAAGCATTTTTTTCACACCCACTAGGTGCTGGGCACCATGGCAGACTTTGGGGATATAGCAGTGAAAAAAGCAGAACCGGTCTCTTCCCTAAAGGAACTTACGGTCTAGTAGGAGATGACATATATTTCACTAATGAGCCTTTCATGAAAAGGGTCATTTCCAAGCCCCTAAAATACACCTAATAGATGAAATGAAAAGACAAGACAACAGCTTGTACCTGGGCTCGTTTGAAATTGAACATGTCCTTTTCTTTGGTGACACTGTTCTCCACGATCTCATCCTGAAAATCATGCAGCTTCTTCTGAGCCAACTCCAGTTGTGCCTTGAGGTCATCCGCCAGCTGGGCCGCCTCCATTGCCTAGGTGGGATGCACCCGGAGTGTCATCTCATCGCCCTCGTTTCCAGTGAGGCAAAACATTACCCCAAGTCCAAGGGAAAGAGACCCTCTAATGCCAACCTATAAGCTCCTCAGTGCCATGTCCTCTGTTCCCGAGTCTAACCGTCCCGCCGCGCTGGAGCACAGAGCAAGCAGCCCTACCTTGCGTTTATTCATCTCTAAGGCTTGGGTCCTCAGGCCCAGCTCCTTCTCCCCTGTGCCGATGTTGCTCTGCAGCAGGTGCTCCTTCTCCTCCAGTTTCCTTACTACCTGTAACTGGGCATCAACCTTCGAAGAAGAAAACCAAATTTTAAGACAAATCCGATGTGAAAAATAAAATTGGCTACGCCCTGTTAATTGAGAAACCCACAAAGTGTTAGGAATCTCCAACTATTACTGATTCCACCCACAAACCCTTCAAAGTACATGTAAGACCACGATTATCAAGAGCTACACTGTCAGTATAAAATATTGCTGAAGACTCAAATAGCAGTCTGGGAAACCATTGAAAAGATTCTTCTCCAAACTGGCAAGAATAGAGGAAATGACATTTGCGGATATTTATCTTCTTCTACCGTACTGATCCTCAAAGGCTGGCAACTCATATTAAAGCCAATGATATGCAGATTATAGCTCAAACAAAAGTCCAACTGTATCTCTTTCAGAATGGCTAGAGGTGCTAAAGTAGTCTTTCCTGAAATTCATGCACAAAGTAGACTCAAACAGCATTAAAGAAAGAAAAGTAAAATCACACACCCACTTGCTAACCCCCATATCCAAAGAACTCCCATCTCAGCATCCTGACACAACCAGGTAACCAATGGTAAGTTTCTCATGCAGCCTTCCAGAAATTTACTAAATATACTGCACAGGTGCACGCACACAGCCATCTTTTTTAAAAAAAAAACAGAAAAGGCCTCATAAAACAAATCACTAGATATATTTTAGACATTTTCCCATATTTTTCCATATTAACAGACATATATTTAATAGCTACATTATTATATTCCTTTGTAGGGATGTATAATTTATTTACCCAATACCCTAACGATGGCCATTTAGGCTTCCGGGGTTTGTCCTATTACATCTTTGCCTTGGTAATCGTTCTTTTACACATATCTGTCTGCAGAAAGGCCTTTGGTTCCACAAAATGGAAATCTCTAGTCTTTCTAATTACCTGAGTCTTCAGAGTCAAAACCTGGTCTGCCAGTTCCTCCTTCTCTTCTTTTAGCAGCTTATGGATCTGATTGGACTTGATACGTTCTGACATGAGCTTGAAATTTGCATCATCCTTCTCCCGTAACTGCTGCATCAAACGGATATTTTGCTCCTGCATGTCTTCAAAGGCCTGGCCTGTGACATCCATCTCAGAGAGCAGAGCTTCTTCCTCCTAAAGTAAGGAGAAGAACCTCCCCTTTAACAGCTCCTTCTCACTCCAGCGAAATGGGCATAGGAAACTAAACTTCCCCAGGGTTCATTCAGAAAGAAATTAACCTAGTAACAGGGAGAGAGACTTTCTTTTAAGAAGCTTCATTTTGTCACAAGGTTAGCTAGCTCTCCCAATACAGAAGCAGCCCTGGTATCTGAAGCCTTTGGCACCAATTGTTGGTCTGTACTCATAATCATTTAAAGGAGGCAAAAATTACACCTTCCTTAATCTAGCAAACTGATCAAATGGCATTTGGTTCAGAGAACTTCTATCACAAAACCTCACGCTTTCTCATACTTTTTCACAATTATAACAATGAACTTAATTGACAGCCTTTCCAACAGAACTGCAAAGATCTGAAGTTTCATAACAACCCGATAGGTGAACAGTGGTATCTAACAATAGTTTCAATTTACATTTGTCTTATTACCAATGAGCCTGAGCATCTTTTCAGGTATTTAAGAGCCATCTGTGTTCTCTTCTGTGAACTAATAATATATTTTGCCTATCTTTCTAATAGAATGGGAAATTCATAGGATTTTCTTCCCTATTAATTTCTGGAGGGTTTTTTAAAAATACAGATTAGAAAGATAAGCCCTTTTGTGATAGGAGTTAAAAATTTTTTTCCTGTTTGTCATTATCTTTTGACTTTGTTATCTAGACTTTTATTATAGTTAAAAAGATCTACTCCACTCCAAATTTATAAAGGAATTTACTTATCTTTTCTTCTAGTTCTTTGATGGACTAATTTTTTAAATATTATCACTCTGATTCATTTGGAATTATCATAGTGTCGAGTGTTCAAGTATACAACCAACTTTTTCCAATACTACTTTTCTTATGTTTGCCCCACCACATTTAATAGCCTTCCTCTCCCTAGTGATTTAAAATTACATTTCTATCATCTATTAAACACCCAGGTAAACTTTTGTCTATTACTAGACTTTCTATTCAGTTCTAATAGTCTGTTATTCATATACTAGTCCCATGCTATTTTATCTACTGAAACTTTTTGTGGTAGAGATAGGAAGCTATACCCCTCCTACCCCCTGCTCATTACTCTTCAGTTTTCCTGGCCATTCTTGTTTACTTTTCTTTACATACTTTAAAATCAGTTTGTATAGTACCAAAATTAACAAAAGCAAAGTTGGGGGGAAAAAAGTAGCATTTTTATTGGACTCACATTCAATTTATACATTAACTTAGGGAGAATTAACATTTTTAAGATAGTGAGTCATCCAATACTAGAACATAGTGTGTCTTTCTTTCCACTTGTTCTAGAACCTATAATAGTAAGATTTCCTGGCAACTAATTCTATTCTTTTTCAAAAAGAGAAAGGTAGTAATCAAGAGATTTAAGGGAAGCCCAAGTCCCGTTTTTACAAAAAAGAAGAAAAAGTGAAGAGTATCTAATGAAGTTCCTCTTTCCAAGGTACTTGATCAAGTCACAGAAAAACTACTTCTTCTCAACATTTTGCTATTTCTTAGGAACAGTAAAGATGTTCCTAACAGTTACCATATAGGTGGTTTCTCTAACCATTTTTTTGGTATCTTTAGCATTAAATGTTAATAAAATTCACTGGGGCTTAAAAATAAAGGAATAGACTTTTTGAGAAGCAGTTTTGATGTTGGAGAAAAGGCCCCAGAAGAGAAGTGAGCCATTCGCCTGATAGTCTACAGCTGACCTTGTGGAGGAAACAGGAGCTAAGCCCTGAGAGAAATGCAGCCCCTGGAAGAGAAGAACCCCAGAAACCTGAACCCTGGCAAATGCTGGCAGTTCTCTTGCTCTAACATGTGGCAATGTACTGTGGTGAGAGAAGAAACTTAATGCTTTATGGCCTGATATCCGTGGACTTCTACTCCAAATAAATACCCTCTATAAAGACCAACCCATTTTTGGTATTTCACTTTAGCACCCCTTTGGCTGACTAATACAGAATTTGGTACCGAGGAGTGAGGAAGTGCTTTTGTAATTACCAAAATGTTGGAATGGTTTTATAAATGGGACAGAGGTATTTTTTGGAGGAATTGTGAAATGCTTGATGGAAAAGGCCTAGATCATTTTGAAGAGACTGTTGATAGTAATATGGACGCTAAAGAGACTTTCTATGATACCTTTGAAGTAAATGACAAAACTATTATTGGAAACTGGAGGAAAGGCAATCCATGTTTTAAAGTTGCAGAGAACTTAGCAAGATTAACTCCTGGTGTTATATGGAAGACAGAATTTCAAAATGGCGAACCGGAGCATTTAGCTGAAGAACTTTCTAAGGTAAACTCGGAGAATGTGGCTTGGCTTCTCCTTGCAGCTTATAGCAAAATACTAGATGAGTGAAATACATTAAGGACTGAACTTTTGGGCACAAAGAAAACAGAAACTGATTCTGGAACTTCCAAGTTTCTGGAAAACAAATTCCGAGATGAAAGTGCCCCATTTGAAGACTTAGCTAAACCTGGAACTTGTAAATCAGAATTGAAGATACAGTTATCTCAGAAAGACTTGTGGAAAGTCTTACTGTCTGATGGCTTGGACCCCTGCTTCCTGCATGCTAAACCAACAAAGTTTTTGAGAGAGCTGTATGATCAAAACCACTGTCAGCTTGAACAAAAGAAAACATGGAAAGGAGAGATTGAAGGAGAAACAGCTTTAACAAGAAAACCATGGAAGCAAAGATCTGGGATTAAGACATCTCCTTGGGCCAAGAGAGGAACCCCACCCATGTGGACAGAGAGGGTGAGTTTGCCCCTATAGTTAAAGAGGGTGGCTGTTCCTACCCGAAGTTCTGAGAAAGTTTTGATGCTGCATGGTGCAGAGAGGGTGAATTTTCTCCAGCAGTTGAAGAGGGTGGCTGTCCCCACACGATGTTCTGGGAGAGTTTTGCCATCCCAGGGTGCAGAAAGGGTGGAGCACATTCCTCAAAGATTAGGGCAGTTAAGGTCAACACCCCATATGTCTGAGAGGCATGTACCTGTCCCCCATGGATTAGAGAAGGCCAGGTGGTCAGCCCATTGCTCTGAGAGGGTTGGGCCTGTATGCCAAAGGTTAGGGGGAATGCTGTCTTCACCTCACTGTACTAGGGGGGCTAAGACTCTAACCCAAAGATTGGGTAAGGTGTGGCAATCACCCCAACACTCTTGGGTGGTGAGGTCTGGAGCTTGGTAGACACCCAGATGCTTGATGTGGTTGGAACGAAGAAAATGGCCGTTGGGCAAGCCTGTGGAAATGGTGGGTTCCCATGTGGCCCCAAGGAGAAGAAACCATCATCTTAAGAATGACTCTCAGACTTTGAAATCGAATGGAGGATGCCCTGCAGGTTTACTGAACTGTAGAGGATCCATAACTTATGTTTAACATCCCAATTTCTCCTTATGATAATGAAAATGTTTATACTTTGTCTTTCCATTTGTGTATTGGAAACAGTTAAATGGTTTTGTAAGTTTCAGATGTCTACAGCAGACAGGATTTTGCCTGAAGACAAAGTGTATTTCTTTAATCTGATTATGATATGATTTTGTACTTGAATTGTTACTGATTTAAGTTTTTTTGTGAGAATTGTAATATATTTTTGGAACTCAGAGGGTGGAATGTAACCGTTGGGGAATTTAATGTAATTATGAATTCCAAAAATATAATTGGATCATGCTTGTAAAAAAAAATAAATAAATAAAATAAAGGAATACATGTTCATCATGAAAGGAAAATAAGTCTCTTCTCTTTTTATTGGCATGCTTTTCCTGGTTTCATGTATTGGTAACTATAATGTGGATAAAATTTTATCATTAGTTTTCCTTTCACATTCACTGTATTTTCTGATTTCAGATCAGAAGAGAAAGGATAGACAATGGACATTTCTCAATAGACAATGCTTAAACAACTGGTCATCCATTTGAAAATCAAAGTAAATTTCTTGCCTCAGAAATACATAAAACAAAATAACAGATGGATGAACTACTTTGATGTAAATAAAGAAACAAAATACATAGGGAAAAAAATGAACAAAAAAGTCTGAAACAAAGGACAAATTTTGCTAGTAGCAACTTACTTTTGAAAAGTAACATTTATTTAAAAAGCCAGTTAAAGAAAGAAAGTGGCCCACCTGCTTAGCCATGGCCAGCTTCTTCTGCAGGTATTCTATCTGCTCCTCGACTGCCCGGATCTTCCTCAAGGCATCCTCATCAGCCATTTTCTTGTTCTCCTTTTTCTCTTTTTCCTCTAGATCCTTGAGTCTTTGCCTTATATCATCCAACTATAGGAGGAAGGGAATCACACAAAAATGAATAAGTTGACTATACAATTTTTAAAATCAGTCAATACTGTGCACAGATGGGAGGGCTTGTAACACTAAACACCTTTGCAGAATTACGGAACAAAGAGGTAAATGGTATACTAATACACCACGCTGCAAAGCTGCTTTCACATGACTCCCTTCCAACGTCACATGCCTCTGCAAGTAACATTTTCAAGCAGGAGTGCATGTGGACCTTTCTTTAGAATAGTGTTTCTCACCCTTTTTTCCTAGGCCCCCGATTTTTAAGAGTATCAGGTATTCCTTCCAAAAATAATCCAAAAAAGAGAATCACTATAGCAATGATTTTTATGGAAAGAGGGGGAAATTGAAAGTTTGAAAAAACTATTCCTATTCCCAGTAATCTTGATATTCCTTACTAACCTTGCAGAGAATCTGAAAATCTCTATTTCTGAAAGGGCAGAAAACATTGCTGCATTAAATACTAACTTTAAAAATAGAGAAAGACACTATATCCTTCAGAAGTGTGAAAGAAAATCTCCCAAATGAAGATCGTAACCAGAATGACAGGTAAAGCAGCTAGATACCTCTGCCTTAGACTTCTTCTCAGCTGCCATTAGCTGAACTTTGTCTCGCTGTTCCTTTGGGGCAGAGCGGTACATATCTAGCAAGAGTTTCATCTCCTTTTGGCTCTCTTGTGCCTTCCTATGATGGGGGTGGGAGACAGAGGGGAACAGCGTAATGAGAAAACAAAGGGAATTTCAAACTAAACAAAATACTTAAAAACACAGTTTTACACTTTACATTACACATCTAAGAAACCAAAGAGACTATTAAGAGTCTTCTGGATATATTCAGGAAATTCAGAGGAGAAAACTGTATAAATGAATCACTTCTCCCTTAAGACAGAGTTCTCTAATATAAAGTTATAAAATAAACACTTGTGGTACTTATGAAACAGGCAGATTTCTGGGGGCCTCTCTTAGAAACTGAGATTCAGTCAGTCTGCAATGGGGTCCAGGAATCGATTTTAATTTTAATTTTAATTTTATTTTATTTTTAATTTTTTTACCTGGAGGTCCCAGGGATCGAACCCAGGTCCCTCCATACGGGAGATGGATGCCCAACCATATGAGCCACATCCGCCACCCCACCCCCCCGGAATCTATTTTAAATCAGTCCAGTCACCTAGATGATTCTGATACCACACTTGAAAAAACAGAGACCAATAAGGGAGAAAAAAAAAAGTAGAACTTTGAAAGTTAAAAATGGGGAGCAAGAAGTATTCTTAAGCCTAACCAGTTCTACCCGAGAAGCCATTGTTTAAACAGCAGGAGAAGGGGCAACATGTGAGGTTATGGTGAGGATAACGTTTCATTGGGTTAAAGGTCTATATTATGTTCCAGTGCCTGGGGAAGTAAAGCTCCTACGATATCTCTGGAAATGAACTGGCATAGACACAAACGAGTTAACTCCTAGGCAAATAGATCAGGTAATATTCAAGTTACAGTGATACAAACTCCACCTAGCATGACTGAATCTCCAATAAATGCCAGCAATCTGCCCAAATCCAGGAAGCAGCAGTAGTTAATACCGGGTAATTCTCATGAGTGTTATTTCCAAATATGACACCCTTCCCTTAATTCTGATTCATGAGCCACCATAACGTTTACTGATGCCTGACCATGGAACCAGACTACAAACTAGCCATGTGGACCATTTTCACTGCATACCTCATCAAGAGGTGAGTCCACATTAACTTTACATTTAGCTATACCCAAAATATTGCAATTATCAGATAAGTCACGCCATCAACCAAACGGTTCATGCATGATGTCCTAACCTTAGTTTTTGGGTCAGAAACTGTTATTCTAAATTTTGCTCTTACTTGAGTTCAATCTTCAATTGTTTGATAATTTCTGCTTCCTTTTTCCTTCCATCATCATGTTTCCCTTTCTCTTTATCCTTGGCAGAATCTCTCTCTTTTTCTGTCTCTTTTAGTTTCTGTTTCTCTCGCTCTCTCTCCTTTTCCTTCTCCCGCTCTCTTTCTTTTTCTCGCTCCCGCTCTTTCTCCCTCCTTTCTCGTTCTCGCTCTTCTTCATCCCGTTTGGACTTCATGTCGCTGGCTTCCTCCTGGGAGGCCTTCGATGCTGAGGACTGGGTGGCCAAGTCCTCGGGGTCTTGTTTTAGCTCGGCAGGCTCGTCCTTAGGGTCCTCGGTACTGGACTGAGACTGCAGGAGGGCGCTGCCACTGCGCAGACGTGTCTGGGAGGACAAGAAAAACCAGAGGCACGTCACAGACGGTAACCACAGTGCTTTCCTCACTCAAAGGCAGCCTTACACACTTAACAGCACGTAACCCTTATTCCGCCCTGCCTGGTTACCTTGTTCAGGTCAGACTGGGCTTCTCGCAGTTTCCGCTTGTACCTGAGCACCTCCCCCTTCAGCTGGTGGTTGTGATTCTGGAGGCTACTGATGAGGTGGCGCATCTCCCGATTGATGGGGCCTTAAACACAGCAACAGCGATGCTGGGGGGACTGCCACAAGGCAAAGGCACAAGGAGAGAAAGCACAGAACACGACGGGAGCCTCCGGGATCAGGGAGAACTGCCCGGAAAGAGGCTCTCTCAGAAGGGGAAAACAATACTGAATTAAAAAGCAAATACCCAGGCTGTGAACCCAAACGAATCACAGGATTTGGCCTACGGTGCTTCAGGACTGGTGAGTTCAAGCCAACACCCACGAATCCTGGTGACCGTGTCAGGCCTTCACAGCAGACCGGCCGCAGGGGGAGCAGGAGGAGCCATACCTGCTTGCTCGTTGGCAGCCAGCGTCTGCTCAAATTCTATCCGCAGCATTTCGTACTCCTTGCGGACCTGGGCCAGTGTATCTTCCAGCTGGATTACTTCCGTCCTCAGCTTCTTATGAAGACTCACCTCATCTCGCTATGCACAGAGAAGGAACCAAGCAGAAATTCTTGTCAAAATGTAGGAATATCATCGTATTCTATCATTCTGTCTCCTAAATTTGATCTATAAGGACTTAAGAGGAAAAATTAAAATGCCAGGGAAAGTGCTAGGAAAAGAAGGGATTACTCTGAAAAGTTCCGATTTGATCGATACTTACTGAGCACCAGCCAACTACAAAAGCTGAGTTGGGAACTGGCAGGACACTAAAGAAATAAAGGAAATGGCGCCTAACTCTGAGAATGTTACAGTTTAGTTGGGGAACGAACCCCTACACACAGTGCATAAACATCCGTAAGGTAAGATACAGTAAATGTAATTCATGTGATAAATATCTATTAAAAGACCAACTACAATAACACATTAAGGACTATAGGAGATACAAGAGTGTATACAAGAATAAAAAACATTCTCTGCATTTGCCATTAAAAACCCTAAGATAAGTTTTAAGAGGAGGAGCAGTTTTTACCCACCATTCTCCCCCACACCCATAAGCTCCAGCCACGCTGAACTATTTGTCATCTCACTTATATTTTTATACATGCTGTTCTCATTGCCATACATCCTGTCCTTCACCATTTTTGTCTAGCAGTTAACTTCTCTTTATCCTTAAAACCCACGCTTCCCTCCTTCAAGGGGAATCAGGAAGGTTCCAGTCAAATCAGACACTCTGCCTTTTATCACGGCACCTTTTGGATACGCCTCCCTTATTCCACACTGCATTCTGATACTTTTCTCCCCACAGACTAAAAGATCACTGAGGGCAGGAACTCCGTAGCCCCATCTTCGTGCCCCCAGCATCTAGCCGAGTTAAGACCTACAGCCACTCTATAAGTGCTTGCTGAACAAATGAGAGGGTAACTGAGCCCGAGAGTAAAATGCACATGGCAGACAGGAAGCAAGGCTGTCACCTCGATGAGCTCCACCTGGCGCTGGTGAGTACCCCTGGTGCCATGAAGCAGGGTCCGAGCCTCGTCCAAGTGCGCTTTCAACTGCAGGCTCTCGTTGTACAGGACGGAGAACTGCGACTGCATGCAGCGGTACTCCGGAGTCTCCTTAACCACCTCCTCCACTGCACTCCGCAATTCCACCTGCAGTGCAGCCCAAAGAAAAGTCAGAGCAGAGCCAAGACCACCAGACATGCCGAAGGGCATCCCCAACAGGGAGACTCCCACAGAAAAAGACCTGAAGTCAGCTAAAAAAAAGGCTACCAAAAACGTGACGCATTAGAGAAGCTTCCCATGAAATAATGAATACAATACAATTTTCTTCTTTTCCTGATTTTTTACTTATTCACAAAGATTCACAACCTAGACATACCTAAGTTCCCCTGGAATAAAAGGATGGTTTTCTTAAGTGATTTTTGTAATTACTTTAAATTCAAGTCTTCATAAAGATAGTTTTTATCAAAAATATTGTTCTAAAGACATGCTTCCTTCTATTAGATACACTTACTTTCTGCATTAGCTTTATAAATGCCTGAATTAGAAAGTAATTACTGACTCCTGACAAACGTGACAGCAGAGCAAAAATATTATAAATGTAATCTCAGATTGAAAGAACAGGGTCAAAGAAAGAATCATCATCATAAACAGACATATATACACCCTGTTGGTTCTGTTTCTCTGAAGAACCCTAATACACTTACCATCCTGCCCCCACCTTCTTTTCCCACCTCCTAACCGCCCCCTCCCCACCTCCAACCACACAATCAGATTATCCAGAGTATCACTGACAGGTTGCATTTCTTCTATTAAAATCAGCAAAGCTAGACATCCTTCCATCATGACCCGATTAAATGTTAACCTCCAGGACACAATGCCATTACTCATTTTGGTTTGATTCTTCTAATTGGGTTATATATTTAGAAGGGCACATTTTAAATTATGGGTTTTTTTTTTCCCAAAATATGTTAACTGCACAATTTTTAAAATCCCTACATGGTTCACAGAATTGTCTAAATACTTTAGAGAATATCCCTTCAATTATTATTTTCCATTTTTTAGCATCACTGCCTAGATCAACTTCCTTCTATAAGCATAACAAAATTCTAAATGTCATTCCCAATTCAATAATTGAGCAAAAATCTATTATTTCTGATTGTCTCCTTCTAGTCTTCTAGGAATATAGCTGCTAGTGGATAGCCTTTTATTACTGAAATAACACAATTTCCCAGAATACAAGAATGGTCTTAACAGACAACTGGCCCTGCTCCCCAATTATGGCCAAAACAAAGGGCTTTTATATTTAATTCTTCCAAAACCAAAGTAGCTTTAATTCTATAGCTAAAAATCCCACAGCAAGTTTCCTCATTCAGTTATCATGGTCTGTTAAGCTTTTGACAGGTTTTTCATCAAGGACACACCCAAAAGTTGCTAGATGTTCGATAGACTGTATAGGTGAGATTTTTTTTTTTTTTAATGAATGGAACTGTCTCCCCAAAAGAGATGCTGAAGTCCTAACCCTGTAAGTGAATGTGACCGCATCTGGAAACAGGGTCTGTGAAGATGAGCTCATGGTGGGGCAGGGTGGGTCCTAATCCAATGACTGGTGTCCTGGTAAGAGGGACATATGGAAGAGACACAGCCTCACAGGAAGACCACGTGAAGAGAAGGGCTGGAGGGAGGCAGCTACAAACCAAGAACACAAGGGTTGCCAGCAGCCACCGGAAGCAAGAAGAGGCGAGAAAGGAATCTCGCCTACAGCCTCCACGGGGAGCATGGCCCTGACAGCATCTTGATTTCTAGCCTTAACTGTGAAGGGATATATTTCTGTTACTTTAAGCCATCCAGTTTGTGGTAATTTGCAATGGCAGGACCAGAAAACTAATACAATGATTTTATGACCCAAAGGAATGCTTGGTTATGCCTAACTTAAACATTTTCCAGGCTAAAATTGATGCAGCTACTATATGATGTAATATAGCAATGACTTTCTAATTTTAATGTGCAGACAGACAGAGCCCTGGAGGATCTTCTTAAAATGCAGATTCTTAGTCCAAGGGACCCAAGATCCTGCGTTTCTAACAGCTCTCAGGTGACACTGGTATGCTGACCCGTGGACCACAGCCTGAGTCCCACAGCGGTGGAAAACTCTAATGCCTCGATGCCTATTCCTATACAGTTGGAGAAGATCTAAAATCAGGACCATCTTGGCTCTCCTCAAGGCCACTCAGCTCATGTCTAAGAAAAGGTGAAATGGGCCTCCTTTAAGATACAATTCTTTGTTAGGCTTCTAAAATTTCGCAAGAGGGTATCAAGCCTATTCCCACTTAGCTGACAGCACACGGCTCTGTACCAACTGATGAGCTGTGCCCCAAATGCGAGCCAGGAAATAAAATCTTGAGTTCACTGATGTCCTGCACAATTGAAACTATCTTTATGAAGGACCATCTGAAGAATATCCACCCATTCCTCTAAGTGGATAAAATCTACCCAGGATCAAATCAGACCCCCAAGAGGTGGCACTTGGACACATTGCCTTCTTCCCCCCGGAGATGTTTCAGTTGACATGTTTTTTTGCATTATCTGCCACCCTGCCTCCAGAGGCCCCAGAAGAGCCCTATGGAATTTGCTGGGATGCTAATTTTTAAAGAACTTAGTTGAGGACCCCAGTCATTAACATGTTCTCTTTATTAACAGCCACAGAGAAAAAGAGTTTTGATACTGTATCAAAAAGAGGCATGCTTCTCCTAAGCACCTGTTTGCTTTCATTAGTCAAACATTTTAATAGAATTAACTCAGGTTTAGTTGTTTTGCCTTTCATTTTTTCAGTTCAACCATCTTTATTATTTACCTAGAAAACAAATCAAAAGATAAAAGACAGGTGGTTATGCTTGCAACAGAGATGAAGACATTCCCCCAAGGATCTGGGGAGAGAAAATTCTACTGGGCAGGTTTGAAAACCAATAGGATCACAATCGTGTTTCTCTCTGTTTCAGCAACTAGAAACCTGCCTTTGGTGACTACTGACGTGTGAGTGGCCTCCCCTCCCACGGTGTGTGCATGCTCCTTGCACACAACTTGTAGACAAACCCCATTGTTTCAGTCCACTTTAGATCCTCACCCTACTTTAGTTGACCCCACTCTTCATTCTCAACCACTTCTTAGCTAGAGCACCTTGATGTCGTCTATATATCGTTCTAGGTTGCTTTAAATCCTCTAGAAATAAGGTAAGGTTCAAACCATAAGTAAACATAAAAGTAAATAATAAAATAAACCAAAAAAACATTTTTCTCTTTCCTCATTAATTATGCAGTTCACAGGTATGTGTGTGAGTTGATCAGCAGAAAAGTTTGATTTTACTGCCCCTCTGAGATGTTTCTCCTACCTTGAGCTTTTCATTTTGAGTAGTGACCTCCTCAAAGTCTTGCCGAAGCTTCTCCAGCTCACAGTGACGGTTCTGAGCCAGCTCCTTGTTCTCCTCAAGTTCTGCATTCATCTCCTCAAACTGCAGGAAAATAGAAAAAAGAGAATAAGGGAAAAGAATTCCTCTTAGACCACAACTTTCTGAGCTTTCCATCTTCCTCGAGCCACTCTTCCAACTTGTGAACATAGTCCTGAAGCACCTAGCACGGCGCCTGATGCCAGTGCAACAGACAGTTCCCCAGGGAGTCCCTGGGCCTACCTTCCGGGCGTTGATAGTGACTGTGCCGCCGTAGAGACTGCTCCCAGCTCCATACACCTTATAACCTTTTGAATTCACCTGGCGAAGACAAGCATCCTTTAGTAAGACCGTAAGATTTCAGTCTTATAGCCAAAGTACTTTCAAAGGAGCTGGGACTCTCCTTTAAGGACTCTAGTCTCCAAGCTATGAATAAAACAGTACTTGCCCGTTCTAGGACTTCTGCCAAGTGGCGGTTGAGTCGCTGCTCCCTCTTTCGAATTTTGTCAATATCCCATTGCAGGTCATCAATCATGGACTCCAGGACACACACTCGTGATTCAGCCGTCTCCACTTTACTCTGCAACTTGGCGAACTATGTTCCAAACACAGGTATTCAGAAAAATATAGCGAAAAAAGAACCAAGTTAGAAAAGGAACATCTTACAGCACTAGCTTAAGTCCCAAATCCCACAAAATTAACCCTTGCTTATGTATCATCACAGGGAAGATTTAAAGAGAGGGTGCTTCACCCACTTCCTAATGCATGAGTACAAAAATGAAATCACAGGTTCTTTGAAAAGTTCTAGGTCAGCTACAATCATGAAAATGGTAGAAGTCTAGCAGAACTCTCACACAGGGAAAAGGCTACTTAAGAGTCAATAATTTTTCTACCTCTGAAAAGCACCATTTCCCTAGACAGACCACAAGAAAATGTGTCTTTTAAATTTAAGAGACAAAAGATAATCTCCTTCATTTTACCAACTATTTTAGAAGACAAAAATTCAAATATATGTTCAGAAAAGACATCTGCCTTTATCCACAACTTCTACTCCCTATGTTCCCACCAGTGATAATCTATATAAGTACAGAAGAACTTCCATTCTCTTTTTCAAGCTGACCCCAGAGCAATCTAGAATCAGATTCTACAAATACACTTGAAAACTCCTGCTGTTGTCTTTTTAAGAGCTATAATCCAGCTAAAGCTATTTAGTACTTGAATTACAACACCGTTACGTGGTCCCATTAATCTCTACATACCCATTGCGTGGTTTTAAAACATGGCCCCCAAATTCCTCCTATCAAGAGGTGGACCCTCTGACTCCGCCCCTTGAATCAGGATTGACTTTAGTGATCCAGTGGAAATGATGCTACATAAATTCTGAGGCTATGTCAGAAAGGCCACGCAGGTCTGCCGGGTGTGGAAGGGACGCCCGTTCTCTGGAGAAGCCAGCTGCCGTGTGGAGAAGTCCAACCACCCTGAGGATGCCATGCTGGAGAGGCCACGTGTAGATGTCCAGTTGACGACTACGATGAGTTCTCAGTTGACAGGCAGCCTCAGGAGCCAGCCACATGAGCCGTCCTGGACCATCAGCCCAGCTGAGTAAAGCAATGTGTCTCTCTGGCTTAGTAATGCTAACTGGAATTTAGGAAAGGGCTGGAAAAGGAAGAAGTTTCCATCCTGGTAGCAACCCATTTATGTCTTAAAACATGATGAAAGGTTACTCTATTGTCTTACTACATCCCATTTATTTATGACTACTGCTATTCTCTCACCCCTTTGAAGGTCAATGAGAACCCACATTTATTAATAAAGTCCCCAGATAATTCTCATGCAACCAGCCCAGCATGGACCTTGGCACCGGACTTTAGAAAGCATGGGTATATACTGAAGAACATGGGCTTTGAAGTTCAACAGCATTGCATTCGAATCACAGCTCAATTACTTTCTGCCTGAGAGCACTGAGCTCCGTCACTCAAGCCCTTTGCACCTGTCTCCGCAGTAATGGGAGCTGTCTGACCACTAGAGATTACATACATAAAGTACCTAAGTGCTAGGCCTCAAGTAAATGGTTAACTGTTAATTTACCAGTCCAGCATGACAGGGGGTGGCCAAAGATAGGTCAAATTGCAGCAGCGTATCCTTTAAACAACACCAAAATGATTATCAGGGGTGTCAGAAGACTATTATAAGGCCTATTATCACTTTATGTCAACCACTTTGTGCACACAAATAAATAAATACCCAAATCTTGGCAAGATTGGGCTCCAGCACTGTTTGTACCCAAGTCTGGACTAAGACCTACTCCCCACCAGTTCCTAGGCCAACATCCACGCAGTAGTTCTTACTGCCCGGGACACTCTGCTGGATTTCTACCAACCCAGTCCTCAGTAACATTGTACATGGTCTTTTACGTTTGGTCTAATTCATTATTTAGGGGGTTGGAGTTTTGTTTAGTTTTGCCAAACCCCATATAATGGTATTTTTTCCTAAAGACTAAGATCTGAAAATGTCTGTTTCGACAGGGGCATAGTAAAGAAGAAACATTCAATTGTTTTTGTCCCTTAACTGTTCTTAGACTTTGATTTTGCCCTGCATGCTTTCTAGAGTAGAGTGACCTTGAAACACGCAAGATTCCAAGTCAAAGTTTGCCACTGGCCCCTAGATACAGTCTTCTCCCCTTTCTGGCTGAGTACCTCCTGCGACATAGTGTGATGCTTCTCTTGGAGTAGGTCTGTCAGTTCCTGCAGCCGCATGTTCTCTTGCGTGAGGAAAGAATTCAGCTCCTGCACTGCTTCCTCCACTATTAGATTATCTGAGGAAGAAAAAGCACAATTTAGTGTGGCATCTGCAGCGTCAAATTTTAAAACCGTTTACCCCGCCAAAGCAACAACCTATATCATCTCATGTCATCTGCTTCAGAACTCCATGGAGTAGGCTGGACATCATTACCATCACGTGACAGAAGCAGCACCACGAGTCAGATGACTCGCTTAAGGAAACAAGCCCAAGCTGTATTTCTGTACAGCCAGACGCAGTGCCTATCTCCCAGCCCTTTCTATAAAGCCCAAATGCCTCAGGAAAAGAATTGGGGGTTCTATAACTTTTTCCCTTTAAGACACAACCCCCCCCACAAACTACACTCTAGACTGTAGACAAGACAGAAATATCTCTAAACCAGTGACCAACTAAACAGCTATATAATTACACTTTTATAAGGCAATCACAAATTCCCATTATTAACTAACACCAACATGAAGCATCTCTCTGTTGGGAGAGAGAAGCAGGGATAGGGAGCAGAAATTTCCTTTCTCAAATAAGCATCTATAAAATCATGGGAAAAAAAAGAGATATAAGCACAAAATCACCTATCATTTTCTGGAATACTGTACTAGGGGTGCCTCTGAAGCTCAGAAAACAAGAGGTACACTACTACTTACAAGGCAAGTAGGCAAATCTACATAGCTTATTCCACAGAGTTTTAATATGTTTAAAACTAGAGTCACAAACTATAGCTCAAATCCAAATGTTACTAAATGAAACCAGAAACTGGGAGACTATATCTGCCCTTTGGAGACAGTTATCAGGAAGAAAAGTTGTGCTCTCTCTCACGCCACCCCTTGGCATCACTCCTAGAAACAGGATCTAGAACAGGATGGTCAAGGTCTCCACCCGTGGTTTGCAACCAGGATCCCGCCAGAGTCACCAGTGCAACTCTGGACACTTTGGCGTTAGGACATATCCCCCAACTACTGAATCAGTCTCTATGGGCAAGGCCCAAAAAAGAACATGCTCAAAAACCTCCAGGTGATTCTGATGCATAACTTCAGTGAAGAATTAGGGACCGATTTTGAGTCTTCTCATTATCCTAAGCACTGAGAACAGGGACTGGAACACAATAAAAGCTCAACAAATGTTCAAAAGCAATTGCCCTTCACATTATAAATAATAGCTTAGCTATTTGTAATAAATGTTTTTAATTTTGAACTTAAATCTTACCCTAAAATGCATGCCATCAAAAATAATTTTAAAGTACAGTTAAATATATTACTCATTTTAGTTCCTTTTTATACTTGATATCATTACAAAATTTAAGTTTCACATGGACATAACCTCTGCTTGTGGCATATTCTCTGCATTACTAGGATTTAATAATACCTTCTCACAAAGTGTTCAAAGAGAGCCAAGAGAAAGAAGTTTCTGTTAGGTGACCGGCATGATCCATAATCATTTATGCAGCATTAACTAAGCACCAGGTGAGAGTGCTAGAAAGAAACTGGAGAAACACAGAGGAGAGCAACAAAGCACTGCACCAAGTGTGAGTTTAGCTGGGAACTCACACACAAGAAGATATAATCTGTGAACCAACCTGTTTACGATGGTTATCTTTTGGAAATAAGATGGAAGGATTCTTACGGACTACTTTTACATACTTCTGATTTGTACATTTGAAAGCAAGCATCTGCTAGTCTAATAACAAAATGCAAAACACACTAACACAAAAGCAAAAGAAACCCTTGCCCACCAAATTTTTACATGCCCTTTACATGTTGCTGCTTTTAATTCTGTTGATAATTTAGCCCAAAGTTCCTTAAAAACAAAATTACAGACTAATATAATTCTTATTTGCCCACCCATTGGTTTAACTCCCATGACATCCAGCTGATCTCTTTCAGATATGAAAGATTAAACATTTTAAAAATAATCTGAGGATTTAAGATACGGCAAATAGACCATGATTATCGGTGACAACATGAAATCAGGGCATTTATTTATATCTGAGTTTCTGTCATGAAAGACTAAAGAAGCTGTAACCTAGACTCCGTCCTCTTGTCACAAGTACTTTACTGGACAAATATAAATTTCTGCATTAACATAGAATAGTAATACAATTAGATCAAATAGTACTTTTATTTAAAATACACATTTTTCCATCCATATAATATTTTCTATTTTATTTCTTCAACACAGGTATCACCAATAACTCTAAAACCAGAACCAATTCTTCATGAAAATATTAGAGATTGTAGATAAACAAAAACAGGAACAGATTAAAACCTGACTCTTTGCAGTCAAAATTCAGTATCTAACAAAGAAAGGAATTTTTTTTTAAAAAGCACAATGGCCAATATGTAAAATATTTATTATCCCTAATAAATCAATGGTGTATGCAACACAAAAATCAAGAAAGCAGCTATTTCTTAAATAATGAAATCATTTCTGCTATTTATAAGTGTCTAATGAAGAAATAGCCTCAGAATGGGGCTGACAAACTCTTTCCTCAGCTTCTTACGGGATGAGCATGAGGCTCAACATGAATAACCACATGAAGCTCTCATCAACTACTAACATGCCAGAGGGATGACACTACTGGTGCTGCTAAAGACTAGGATTCCAGGGAATTTGACTGAAAACAGAGACGCAGGCTTTGCATACTACAAATTCGCAAGCAGAGAAGCAAAGGCGAGTTCTTGTTCCAGCCCCACCCTCACCCCACACCTGTCTCTGCCATGTCTCCTGTTTCTTGCCTCACCTCCACTGTTCAGCTTCCGGGATAAGAGCTCCACTTTTTCTTGCAATTTATCATAGACAGTCACGATCTGGGACACGGCTCGGCGGGAAGACTCCACACGCTCCTGCAGCTGAGATTCCATCTCTTCACTGGAACTGCTGGCCAAAGTAGCAAGGAAAGAAAAAGCTGGCTCTTGCCCTTCCCCTGAGGACACGGGGGGAAAAAAGAAGCCCCCAAGATTATAAAACTGGAAATCACAAAATCCATTTATTTCCCTCAAATGGAGAGCCTCAAAGCAAAGCTCCACTTCAAAAACCCAGACCACATGCAGGGGCAGAATTCCTCACCAATACCCACCTCTTTCTCGGTCATCTTTACGTTCCTGGTTGCTATCAGAGTCTGGTTCTGGTTCAGGCACAACGAGGGCTTTTCTTTCCGTAAGTAGGTCTCCCAAACCCTGCTCCAGATCATAACGCTTCAGGATGATCCTGATGTTTTCATCAAACTGGAGAAGGGTAGTGTGATGGTTAGGCTAATGTGTCAACTCGGCCAGGTAATTGTGCCCAGCTGTTTGGTCAAGCAAGCACTGGGCTAATTGTAATACAAGGACATTTATGGGCTTTAGTCATCAGTGAGTTTACTGCATAGATGGCTGATTACACCTACATCAACCAGGGAGAATGCTGTCAGCAATGAGTGGCCCTTTATCCAATCAGCTGAATGCCTTAAAAGGGGAAGTGATTCAACATTCAGAGAGAATTTCCCAGCTCATCTTTGGACAGCCAGCGTCTCCCAGAAACTCATCAAGGACCTTCACTGGACTTTCTTCGGAGGCCCTGGTTTGCAGACTTCCTGCAGGACCTGGACTTATGCACCCCCACGGTCACGTCAGAGACTCTTATAAAATCTCATACTATTTACAGATATCTCCTGTTGATTCTGTTTCCCTAAAGAACCCTGACTAATACAGGTAGGTACAATTATGCAAGAACAAAAGGATACAGCTTTGGGGTTGAAGAGAGTACTCAGGAGAACAAAAATGCTCCAGTAAAAACCTGAGCAAATGAACACGTCAGCTACCTGACTCCAGTACCGGTTGACAATCAATAGAGAGGCATCGTCAGTGGCCTGTCGTCGCTCCAGCTTTTCAATGTGCTCGCGGAGTTCATCTTCAATGGCCTGCCGCTGATCCAGCATTTCTGCCAGCTTGCGATTTTTGGTTTGCAATGTTCGAATGTCTAATTCCTCCTGCCCCAGGAAACCAATCTTATTAGTCCCCACAAAGAAATTAAGACAAATCACCTGTTAAACACTTACTTCATGAGCTTTTTCCTATGAATAAAGCTATTCATTTAAAAGAAATCTTATGACAAAATAATTAGATAAGAAACAGATGCAGAAGAGATAAAGGAAAAGGTCTGTGTTGACACGAGCAAAGAATGACACGCACAAATAGACTAGAACTTCAACCTCACAATCTTGTTGTTCTAGCCACGTGTACATCCACAAAGCACAGCTCCTTTAAGGCTCCACCATCCAGCTAGATCACCCTCTACTAAGATGAGCACCGTCATCTATCTCCTAAGTACTGAGCTTCCTTCATTCAAGATTTTGGCATCTAGATCCTTTTCTTCCCTATCGCTGCCATCATCTCAGTTATTCCAGTATGCACGTGGACCAACCATCTAATCCTCTTGCATCTAGCCTATAAGTGTCTTCAATTCCTTACCTCCAAAGATCATCTCCTCCACTGCGCTTCAGTCATGCATTTCAAAGGCCACATCTTAGACTTTCTTCTTTACCTGGAACTGCCCCATCTCTGAAATCTTAAATTTCAACTTCTCATCCCCTGAACAAAACCATATCTTTCCAGATATTTTATGCCCTTATTCCCAATAGATGACCTGATCTCCAGAATTTTGAATTCTCTCTTTTCCCTTTCAGTTCTCTTCTGTCTCCACTTCCTTCCACATCTTGACTATACCCCATAGTACATTCTTTCAAACACAAGCCTATCAATATCCCCAATTCTCTGCCCTTGGTCTTTTTATTCTACCTTGTGAACAAACCCCAATCTGAATTAATCCAGACATCCATTATTCCATTCCTATACCCTGGCTGCTGATATCTTCTACATAAGGTCATTAAATCAGGAAAACTGGTGCCTTTACAAAATGAATTCTTGACCTGAACAGATCTTATAATCTGTCCAGAAATATTTCTTTGTTTAACAAGTGAGCTAGCTCCCAATCTTCATAGAGGTAGTATCAAACTCTACCAATCCTGTTTGCCCCAGCTCACATCACACCAAGCTGATGCCTTTGCTTCCTGTTTTAAAGAAAAAATAGAAGTCATCAGGTGGAAAGTTCCTCAACTTCCCATCTCTGTCACAACTTACCAACCTATGCATACATGCTTAAACCTCAGTGTGTGCTTATGATTCTCTTCTCTACTGTTTCTTCAAATTCCTAACTCCAACAGTAATTCCACACCCCTCTCTTTAGCGTCTCCCTCTGGCTCCCTCCCATAAGCATTTAAATCTCTGGCTTTAAAAACTAAAAACAAACAAAATCCAAAATTAAAAAATAAAACAAACAAACAAAAAACCCTTCCTTCCATGTGCCCCTCTGACCACTGCTCTATTTCTCCTCCTGAGCCCCAAATTCTTAAAATTCAGTTATCCATAGTAACTGTTCCATTCACTTTTACACTTTTTTTTTTCAGGATTTACCAAGGATTGAAACTGGGACCTCATACATGGGAAGTAGGTATTTAACCACTGAGCTACACTTGCTCCTCCATTCACTCTTCAAGCCCACAATGTGGCTTGGCCACTACCAATCAATTAGAATGATTCCCAAAGTCACTACTGTATATTAATTTTACGTCCCCAGGCGATTTTCAGTCCTCATCTTATTCAACCTCTGTGCAGGACCTAACATGACCGACCACTTCTTTCCTCTCAAAATGCTTTCTTCTCTTGGGACCACCACCACACTGGTTTTCTGCCTACTTCTCTAGCTGCTTTTTCCCGCTCTTATTTCATTAATCAACAACTGTTTGGGGACCTCTATTTGTATGGCACTGTGCCAAACACAGGAAGCATAAGAGTCAAGGGCCACGGTCTAGGCTGGGGGAAGAGTATGCATTTATAAAGGCAGATTCAATACAACGTGATAAATGCCATGATAGCAGAGGGTAAGGAAAGGCTGGGAAGGTTTCTGCAGAATCCACTTTATGTTGAAATCTAAAGAAGCCTGAAAGCCCTAGGAAAAGTTGGGGCAGGGGGTAGTATTTCAGGCCAAGAAAATTACAAGTGGGAAGACTTACATGTCTATTCCTACCTAGAAATTAATGACTATGATAAAGTAAGAATTATTTATTAGGGCACCAATTTCTTGTTTCACTCTTTTACATTTTAGTTAAAACATTCTTGATATGTCAAAATAGCCCATAGTCTCCCAATAACACTAGTTATTAAGATTATTAATAAACCATATCTTCAACCTCCTCTCTGAGCATTGCCTTCCCCTTCTTGCTCTATTTGAAACCTGCGTGGGATTTCTGTTTCCTCTGCAGCCCTCTCACATGTAGGCCATTTCTATCCACACCCCTTGAAGCCCCGGACCTGGATGAAGGTGGGTGTCCTCTCTGTTTCCCATGGCCACTTCTAGGCCATTATCTCCTCTCTAAAGCCTCCTAGCTTCCCTGCTGATACCACTGGTCTAGACCACCTGCCACCCTGCCTTATTGCAATCATCTAAAAATGGCCAGTTCGTTTCCTCACATTTGTTGAAGATTTAGCACCTACCTTATTATCACTCTCTCCAATACTAATCCTGCCATATTCTTACTGGTTTCAATTCCTACACCCAACATCTTGGATCATCAATCCACTGACCTCCTTTCCTCCAATGACCTTTGCCTCTACCTCCCTCAGTAACCATTCCCACGGTTTTTATTCCGAGCAGTACCTGCATGCCCTCTATAAGTTCAACTCCAAACACCCTCTTCTCCACAATTGCCACCTATCTTTCCAGTTCATGCTCTCTAGTTTCCTGAGTCTAATAATTCTTTAACTCCTCCAGGATCTACAATCCATTGGTCCTACCACTTTTCCTTGTCCCTCACTCCTCTCACTTCCTCACTTCCCTCTTTATCAAACTTAAATTCCATAAACAGCCATTGTAACCTAATCACCCATTCTATATCTTCACCTCCTTCCTTGCTCCCTCACCATACCTACCTGAGAAAATCCCCAGTCCTGGAAACATCCAACTCTACCTACTCCTCATACATGGGAGTAGGATTCAACACCCATGCAGCTGAATGTGACTAGAGAAAATGGAGCCCCAGGCTGATTGATCTCCCTGTAGACTCATGTCACAAACCTCAAGTGGGCCCCCAGTGCTGCCCAGCAATCCTACTACAACTTTCTAGTCCATTCTCTCTTCAAGATGACTACTTCATACCTTCTCCTGTCTCTTCCAACCTCCAAAACTTCCTCCCCCATCCTCACTCTCAGACGAGTCTTGCTTTTGATTTCACTGAAAAAAAAAAAAAAAATAGAAGCAATGAGAAGAGAAAGTCCACACCTACCTCCCACAACCACAGCTTTCAACCTACCTACAGCTGCACCCTCATCCCCTGCCTTCCTTCCCACTGCTGTGCACAACCTGTCCCTGCTCCTAGTTAAAGCCAATCCTTCCACCTGTGCATTCCACTCCATGCCCTCTCACCCACTCAAGGACATCACACCAGTGACTGTCTCCTCTTTCTGCTTCATCATCAATTTTATCCTCTCTACCAAATCATTCCAGTCAACAGACAAACATGCTGCAATATCTGCCTTACAAAACAAACAGCAACCTCCCCTCCACTCCAGAACCCCCTCCAGCCGCTGCCCTGTTCTCTTTACTTTCCAACAGCATGCCTCCAGAGCCTTGTCTCCATCCTCCCTAACTCCTCTTCTCTCATACTTTCTTAGACTCGCTGCCATCAGGATTCCATCCCTACCCCTACACCAATACGGGTCTGGTCAAGTCTCCAGTGAACTCTCTACTGCTGAATCTAAGGGCCATGTCTCAGTCCTCACCTTACTCAAGCCGTAAGTGGCACCAGATCAATCCCTTCTTGAAACTTCATTTTTTGTCTTCTAGAACCCCCCACTGTCTCTTGTTTTCCTCTTATCTCATTGGCCTCTCTTTTTCTCTCTTTAGTTAGACTCCTTTCTCATCTTTTTGATATAAAAATGCTGCAGTGCCCCAGGACTCTATCCTCAGACCTCTTCTTTATGCTCACTCCCTAAGAGAGAGCCTCTGGTCTCATGGATTTAAACACCATCTACAAAATGATGATTTCCAAATGTATAGCTTTAGCCCAGACCTCAGCCCAAACTCCAGATTATTATATCCAATTGCCTATTCACTCAAAGGCTTATCAGATATCTCAAACTTACATGTCCAAAACCAAACTTATGATTTACCCTTCATGTCTCCCAAAAAGCTGTTCCCTCATACCCTTCCCTAGCTCAGTAAGTGGAAACTCCAGACTTCCAAAATCCTCGGGTGATCTGGCCTACTTTCTCTCACACATTTCACCCAATCCATCGGTGAATCCTGTCAATACCACCTCCGTTGTGGTCCTAGTTCCATGGCTCCTCATCAAGATTACAGCAACAGCCTCCTGTAGCAGAAACGTGGGTGCCTCTGGCCTGCCAGATTTCAGCACAGCTGCGGTGGACAGCTCCACACACACACAGCCAACCTTCCCAGTTCAAGCACACCTTGAAGTCTAGGTTTTAATGCCAAACAATTTCAGCTGGCTCACTACAGCAACCTGGACATGCAAAGGAGTCATTGCTTTCAAGGGAAACCACCAAGCAATGGGGGCAAGGATCAGTGGATACAGGCCCCAGCTACCCTTGAGATGGTGGCGGAAGGGGCCACAGTGGACAATTTTAACTGGATTCCTGCTTAAACCCCTTGACTCTCTCTACCATCTATTCTCCAAACATAAGTCAGAGAATGTCACTGCCCTGCTAAGATCTTCCAGTGGCTCCCCACTGCTTCATGGATAAGGTCAAAGCTGGGATACATGTTATTTGCTTTCCCTAGAACTTGTGCTTATTTCTTACCAGCATCCTATGATCAGCATATTACCCACTCTATTACAATGGTCTGTTCCCTTGTCATTGCCACACTACAAACAGAAGTCCAGGGACCATCCTCACTGCAAAGTACAATGTCTGGCCAATAGCAGATGCTCAATAAACATTAATATTTACTCAATGACTAAATGTCCTTGGGGTACACAACATGAGGCAATGCTAAGACAAAATCTTCTCCTAGTAGCAGTATGGTACAGCTGAATCATGGATGGCCTCAGAAATGGCATTTCATCATCAATTTATTCTGAATGTTCCTATTATTTTGTCTGACTCTGAATAAAATCAACCTGAGCCTTACTCTCAAAATCACATAAGGAATGGATGTGGTTTTGTAAGCTATACAAACGTAAAGCTTTTTAACACCATATACCCATGGCTGAGTTCCAAACTACAAAACCCTGATCTATATCAAAACCCATTAGGGAAGCGGCTGTGGCTCAATCAGTAGGGCTCCCGTTTACCATATGGGAGGCCCCGGGCCCGGTTCCCGGGGCCTCCTGGTGAAGGCAAGCCCGCACGCACGGTGTGGTTAGCTGACCCAGCGAGCACAAGCAGCAAGGGGGGGATAAATGAATAAATAAATAAAATCTTTAAAAAAAAAAAAAACCATTATAGTGAGCTTCTGATGTCTAATGAATATGTAGCATTACAATGCGCTTTTGGTGTATAATACTCTAATGAAAAGGTCAGCTCCACAAGAGCAAGGATAATATGTATTTTATTCGCTATTATATTCATATTATCTAGTCCAATAGTAACTATTAACAGCTCACATTTTTTGGGTCCTTACTATGTTAAGGTGAAGTTTTAAACCTTTACATGGACACTCTCATTTTCTCACATCAACCTAAAGAGGTAGGTAGTAACTACAGCATACAGATATGGAAACAGGCACAGAGAGGCTAACACAGGTCATGCAGCTAGAAATGGTAGAGATGAGAGTCGACCTCACTTTCCACCACACTCTGAATGATTTAGCTGTATACTGCCTCTTCACACTTAGTATTGAATTTTTCAGTGACTGAGAAATGACTTCACAGCTTTCCACTGCTAAATACTTATAATCAACACTGTATCAGGCATCAGGCTCTCAAAAGAACATAAGCTCACCTTTGGAAACAAAGCTCAAATGTCAATGTACCTCATCTCTAGAACCAATCACATCATTTCACCTACTTTGGGCCTGTTTTATTTCCCTCTTGTTTTCAATGGCTTCCCCTTATTCCAGAAGACTTCCATAAATTCTCGGTTTCTGGATGCAAATGACAGTAGCAAAGCAGACTCTCATAGCATAGTTTCCACATACCGTTGAAGACACACCCCCTAGCTTAATTGTTTCCACTGTGGTCCCTGAATCTTCAACAGCTGTCTTCTTTTCCGGAGGCATGGAAGTGCCAGGCTCTCCAGCCGCTCTTTTATTTCCAATTCCTGACATCTTGGCACAAGATGACAGTTGCTTTCCTGGAGGGAAAAAAGGACAGAAACTGAGCTAAGAGAGGCAATAAAAATGCCTGAAAAGAAGCCACCTCCGATGTAAAAACTAGCAATTTTTCCTAGTTTTTAACCCTTTAACCTAGATCCATTAATTCCACACCAAGCAACATGATCCCCAAATTCTTCCTGGAAAAGTAGGAAATTATGAAGTAAGAGTCAGGGTTAAGTTTACATTACTGTAAATTTCTAATAGGATGCTGATAAGAAATAAGACAATGGGCAAAGGATGAAAAGACCAAGAATTTCAGGAATTGATAACATTTCTTTTTATTTCCTGAGATGCCAAAATTAGACAAGCACAGTTTGATTCTGAGAGAAGTTAATTCTATAATGTTGGAGAAATCACATAGCTAAAAGAGATCTGGGAGATGCCTGCTAAGTCAGTTTCCTAAACGAGGAAAAACAGCATATATTTCATAGAGTTATTACAAAGAACGAATATATAATCATAGAAAGAACTTAGTATAATGCCTGACAGAAGTAAACTCAGAAATAGCAGCTTTCCTTTTTACGTTTGCTGTTTCTCCTCTATTTCCAAACGCTCTCCTGCACGATTCTGTGTAACCCTAGGGAAGCTGGATCTGAGTGCGAATCCCAGTTCTACTTCTTACTTGGGTTGAAAGAGTGAGTTCTCCAAGAGCTTCAGTTTCCTCATCGGTACAATGGAGGCGAGTGTCATTTCGTATGCCCGACCTGCCTCCCAGGGTTTCGGAACTCAAGGAAGGCGGAATGGATGCTAAAGCGTCTTCCTTTAAGAAGCAGCCCTGCTATCACCGAGACTACAGACTACTCTGCTTCCAACTCAAGTTCCAGGAAAGGGGTTATCTGTGGCAGCAGCCTGAGGCGGCTCTCGCCTGGAGAGACAGGACACAGACGAGCAGAGACAAGCGCCGCAATCCAACTCGCGTGGGGCCAGGGACCCCCGCCTCCGGCGCCGCCAATCGCAGGGCCGGAGGAGGGGGCCCCGCAGCGAGAAAGCGGGGAGATTCCCGAGGGCCCGCACAGTCCCGTCGCGCCCTCGGCCGTGATCTGACCTGGGTTGTTCCAACTCGCGCCGCCGCGGAGCCGAACTCGCGGCAGTTATTCACCAAGGCCCGCGCCGCCCTCCCACCTCTCAGCCCCGACCCGCGGGCGAAGACCTCGCGAAGCTTCCGGGAGGCGGGGCCAGGGGGAGGAAGAAGGGAACGAAAAGAGGAAGTCGCTTCGGCGCCGCCGGATGGGCCGCGAGACAGGCCGGGCGGAAGTGACGCGCCTCGACGGCGCCAGGCGGCCGGGCGAACTTGGCCTCGGTAGCCACGCCCGGGTGGGGGCGAGGCTCTCCGTGGGAAGAATTCCAGGCGGATCTGGCTCCCGGAATCCCGGAGCGCCCCTGACTTTTGCTGGCCTGTTGGCCCTTGCTTCTGCGATCTTGGGTTTTCCGGCCGAGATGAAGGCTGCTTCCTTTGCCTGTTACTGGGTCTAGAGAAACTCGCTCCGCCTACCGATTGGCTGGTGGTCCCAGCATTCTCCGGGCAAGGCGTAGTCCCAGAAGCCTCCGGGAAACGCTACTGGGAACCCCTTCGTGCTCAGTGGGTCTCGGGGCGTTAGGTTTTTCCTTCCAGGAGCAACACTCACCGGTATCTAATCACTTGGGGAGCTTTGGTCCCTCTGGAGAAGGGCCTGGACATCCACACTTTTTAAAAAGTCTTCCCTGGCTTGTGAGTCTAATGCGCCAACAGGATTAAACACTCCTCTTGTGCTTGTGCTTCTTTGAAACAAGAAACTGACCAGGGAAACGATAAGAAACAGGTGCTCTCTGATCTCAACACTAGTCGACTTTTAAAACTAATTAGCATTGATTATAGTTAATGACAAACGGCTATTTTCCATTCGATTAAACTAAATGCTTTATGTTTTAATGATAAGGAAGATAATCTAACCCTGTCAGGAAAAGCTGTATGCCTCGCAGAACTGTGATAAACTGCCTAGTTACATCAGCGGGGGTCCAGTGGAATTTAGGCATAAATGAAAAGAGATCAGACCAAATCCACACTGGATTTCTGGTGGTGTGATGACTTTAGTCCCTGTACCTGCTGGGTCTTGGTTTGTGTATGAAGAAAGGAGGTGAACAATGGGAAAACGTGTGTTTGTGGTGCTTGGTACTAGAACGACACACTCTCCTCTCTGCCTTGGCTCCTCTACTCTGGGCAAGCCTGGCAGCCACAAAACCACCAAATGGCAGAATTTGAGCACAACAGTTCTTTTAGCCCAGAGTTTGTAAACTAGAGGTCCCCAGACTGTATTTGGCAAACAGATTTACATTGTTTGATTTGGACAGTGCTGGCCACTCTGTGTGTTGAAAAAAAAAAAAAAAAAAAAAAGTACTTAGGTGCCAACATTTAAAATATGGATGTTTTATATTAAAAACCCAGATGATCAAAGTCTTTGAAATTTTTGAAGATCTAGCAATGCTTGCCTCTCAATCTTGCCTAGAGGTGAATAGAGACTTCCTCTTGTATTAATGGGGGCATGTTTCTCCTGTTTGCCATAATCTCCATTACTCCTTATCAATTCCCTGACACACGTAGATTTTCATCTGCGTATCATCACCTGTGTGTTGTGAGAAACGAATCTCTGATATGAGGTAAGTGTCCAGTGAATATTGTTGATTGCCAGCCCAGCATCCATTTTGCCCCCTCACACACACACACACCTACTTAATAGAACCAGGGTTTTATTCATAAATCTGTTTAACACCCTTGATTCCGTAAGTTTGGGGAGAAACCAACTTCACTCGCATCTCCAAGGATTGTATTAAGTAGTAAATCCCACTCTCCAAGCCATAGCCCTAGTCTCAGCCATGGGCAGTCTAATCAGGGTGAATTTCCTGAAATACTAGGTCTAAAGCAGTCTTCTTGTCCTCTATATTTTTCATATGATGCCTGAAACTGCTGCATCCCTCTTGCTACCAGCTTGAGAATGGAGCCAACACCAAGAACAGGGCAGAATGCAGGAAATCACAAGCAAATGGAGCCAGATCAACTCAGGTCACCTCTAATTTCAACCACACTTCAGGATCCTAGAGATACTGAAGGGAGGACAGACCTTTCTAGAACCCTTCAATCCTCACCATGTAGGTAACCATATTCTCCAGCTACTGGTGAGAGCTGTCTTTTCTGAAAGCTCCAGTCAGTCATTGGACACCTTCACAGTAGCCTGGACCGGTCCAAAAGGGTAACTTCTTCACACTAGAGAATTGGATCGATGGACTAGACTGTGGGGGCGGGGGGGGGGGCGCCAGGTTAGGGACTGACTCATTGACAACATTTCCCATTTCTGACACGCCACCACCTGTTCACCACCTAAATGAAGAGAAAAAGGAGTAACCCAAAAGAAATGAGTTTTACCCTCACTCAAAAATTGTGAATACAGCACTACTGGTGCTAAAAGAATATTTAATATTTTTATCACTTTTCTTTAAAAGTTCTCACTGATTGCCTCAGCAGTGTTCTAATTTAAGTAATATTGTAATCATTTTTTTTAAAAGGGTAAACCAGACTCAGATTTCAAGTGATTATTTTTTCCCCCAAATTACCCAGCGAGTGCTTGTCTTAACCACAGGGCCCAGTTTTCTGAAATCCAGTCCTTCTTCGTTAAAAACACAATTCTACCACAAGGTGGCAGCAGGCCTCATGCCTCCACTCCCACAAATATTTCTTTCTTTTTTTTTTTTTTTAAACAAATCTATTTTATTGGTACATATTAACAAAACATACAATTCATTCAATGTGTACAATAATAGTATTTGGTATAATCTCATAGTTGTGCATTCATCATTTCAATCATTATTAGAGTATTTTCATTATTTCAACAATAATAGTAAACAAAAAATGACAAACAATAAACAAGAAAATTCCTCACCTCTCCATCTCTCTGTTTCCACTTCTTTTTTTTTTTTTAATATATATATAAATATATTTTAAGAGGTGCTTAGATTACTGAAAATACTACACAGAACCCACTGGGATTCCCATGTTGTCCACCTCCCACACCTCCCACCACATCCCACACAAACATCTCCCACAAGTGTGGCCCACCACCCTCAATGGACTTACACATCCTGGGGCCTTGCCACCAACCATAGACCACAGTTCACACTGTAGACCACACTCTCTCCCACTCAGTTCTGAGTGGTGTGTGCTGATTTAAAATGACCTACATCCATTGCCACAACAGTACTCAGGACAACCTCCAACTCCCAAAGAAGCCACTGTATTTCAACTACTCGTCCCCTCCCTGCCCAAAAGTGTCAAGTGGCCACTGGCTCCACCTCATTGTTATAATTTCTTCCATTGCTAGAATCACCATATGTGAGCAAGAGAATACCATCAAGTCCACTCTTGGAAAGCTTTGGTTGCAGAATACTGCAGAGTATTTACCCATCAGTCCAATCTTCAACTTAACTCTTAGAAACCTGGACAGAACCACTTGGGGTGGGCTTAATGTGCCCCTCAAGGACAAAATTAAGGTATTTTGGATTTTTGTTTACCACTTTTTCGATGCTCCCTTCAGATTATGGTTAAATCTCCATGCATAGAAATATTCCACTAACTCTGGATTGAGTTATTTCTATGCTAACAGTAATTCTGGTCGTCCTTTATTTATCCTTATTTTTTTGACAATATTCATTTCGTCTTGCAGGTCATCATGTGTTAAACAGACACTTTTAACATGTATACACGTAGCAAATGTGAATCTCCAGGTGAATGATCTGGAAATGGAAGTTCTTTCGTGATTATCCTCACTTACCTGAGCATGTTTGAGGAACACTTATTTATTTTTAGGAGCAATTTATATATTTATATATTAACCTTTAGTATCTTATAAATTGGCCGATATTTTCTCCCAGTCTTGTCCTGCATCTTTATTTTCTATTGCTGAGGATTTTGTCTGTTCATTTTGTTGTTCTTTCTTTCCTATAGGAAAGTTTTAAATTTTTATCATGCCAAAGGTGTCAGTATTTTCCTTTAGGACTTAGGGGTTTCATACCATATAAGGAAAGGCTTTCTTTCCAAGACAATACAAATGTTCTCTATTTTTTATGGTGTTTCATTACATCTATGCCTTTGATCCATCCGTAATTTTTTTTTTTTTTAAAGATTTTATTTATTTATTCATTTATCCCCCCCTTGCTGCTTGTGCTCGCTGGGTCAGCTAACCACGCCGTGCGGGCGGGCTTGCCTTCACCAGGAGGCCCCGGGAACCGAACCCGGGGCCTCCCATATGGTAAACGGGAGCCCTACTGATTGAGCCACAGCCGCTTCCCCGTAATTATTTTTGGACGTGGTGTAGTCGATAGTCTACTTGTTTCCAGTGGATAAGCAATTGGCTAACATCTTTAACTGAGTAATAAGTTATTTCCTCTACTGATTTGAAATTTCACCTTTGTCTTTGTGATCTCTCGTATGTTCCTGTTTTGATGCAGATTGAAAAGGAGAAAAGAATCAGGCCCTTTTCTTTATACTTTAATTGTTTAATTGGATCTAGAACCCGTACATTACTCTTTTAACGAGTATTTTCTCATTAATTAATTCTTAAACTTTATCTCCTCCAACCCCAAAGGAAAGTTAAAAACAAGTTAGTTCTATTGGCACTAGTAGAAGTTCTGCTCCACTTGTGCCTAGGACGACTTAATTATCAGCCTTGCTAGGATTGGCTGCTATGGCAAGAGCAGGAAATCAGAATAATTTGTAACTTTACAAACAAAATTCCATTTAAATTCTGATAGAGTGAATTAACTATATAAAATCATGTAGGGAGAAGTGAAAACATTATATTTAGTCTTCCCAACCAGGAACAGGTCATATCTCTCCATTTCCTCAATCTTCTTTTGTTTCATGGTTTTCTTCTACTAAGTCTTTCGTGTTGTTTATTGGGTTTTTATATACTTATCCTTAGATTTTTGTTGCAATTGAGAATGAGGCTTTTAAAAATTATATTTTCCAATTGGTATAAGTGCTCCGCAGGAAAGCTATATTGCATTTGACATTCATATCACCTTACAAAACTCTATCATTATTTCTGATAGTTTTCTCATTGATTCTCTTTAATTTTGTTTTCTTTTTTGGTGGGAGGATCAACCCTATCTTCTGCAAATAATGATGGTTCTCTTGCTTCCTTTACAATATCTGTACCCTTTTAATCCTTTTTCTGATCTCATTTTGGGTTGAAGAGAATGATGACATTGTCAATTCCTTACCTCACTTTTCCCACCACATGTATTTTCAGTCCCTGCCGACCAGCTGACTTACTGTATTTGCCTGTATGACATGACCATCTTGTTTATTAATCACCATGCCCCATCTGGGCCACGTTCTAAGTCATATCCTTCCTTCAAGGTCCAATTCAAGTCCCTACCTCTTTGATTAAGAGCTCTTAGATAATGTCCCCAGTTCTTATTGCACCAACTCATCAACTTTGACAATGAAGCTAGTGTTGAAATTTGCAATGCAGGAAGGGGGCTTTCCCTGGGGAAGGCTGGCTGGCTAATTCTAAGATACATCCCCAGGTCGTATTATGCAGGTGAAATCTTATTTCATACTCTGTTACAAACACACAGACCTGATTGTTACTTTAGGATCCCCGAAGGTGACTGATTTCTAAAGAAAACATCCATTATCCAATCATAAGCAGTGTTTTAACCAAAGTGCCCACTTGTTAATATTTTCAACGGGACCAGATATTTGCATCTGGCCATTAGTTGGTCTCTGTATGAAGCCACAATTACAGATAATCAGAAGGTCACTTGGTGGACCTGGCATCAAACCAGAAGGATTTGTCTAGCGTTTTAATATTAATAGCACCTATCAAGAAGGACTGGCTAAATAATGGCACAGCTTCACAATAAAGCGTTATTTAAATGTATAAGTGCTAACATGAAACACCACAATATAAATCGTATGATCACATTTTTCATTTTTAAAAAATTATAAAACGCAATAACTATTATCCCAGCCTAGGGTACCTGTGCTCATTCAGTTCAACTCCTTCTAGTACAGATTTGGGCCAACAGCACCTAATTACGTTTCCAGGTACACTTTCCCTCACCCTTGGAGTTTACAAGAGTCCCAATAGAATCCACATGGGTGGAGATCAGCCATCCTTCCCCAAGAATAGTCAAGTGTGAGGAGATGGATCCTTGAATTAGAGAATCTATATCATGCCATATTCACATTGCAAGCAATGTCTTAATTTCAGCAAAAAGCATTAAGTGCCATGTTAAATAAATGTTGTTAATTTGAAGTTTATTTGACTTTGTCCCTTTGTTTATATTTTATTTGTAAATATGTTTTGGCTGGTATAGCTACGGAAACATCAGGATATCAAGTTTATGCTTATGCATTTGAAAGTAACATTTTAATAAAAATAAGTAAGCAGTAAGTGGTCCATGAGAATTTTGGTTTCCTTTCAAAGGGGTCTGTACATTTCTGAGTTTTATTGCTTAATTGTATGTATACTGCCTTGTGTGGTTCATGCCTATTTCTCATGCCTGGTCTTTTTATTCCCTAGTTGTTAAATTATTCCAAGATCACGATGGGAGAATTGCTATGAATATAACTGATACGGTCCATCAATGTAAACACCCACTGACTCTACCAAACTATATACGTGCGTTAAGATGTTACCCACGTTCATTCTGATACCTTCAGATAGGAATTTTTGGTGCTTGAAGGTGTGTAGCCAGATGCAGGTAAAGGAGCTCTCATATCAGTAGTATGTGGCCAGAAATCTGTGCATGTTGAAATCTTGTCTTATCAGTGCCCTTTCCCCACCTCAGAGGAAAGAATAAGGCCGGTGACGTTGGTGACCGACCCAGTTACAGGCAGAGTTGGGAAGCTGGCAGAGTCCGCCCCACCTTTTGACCCACGTGACACATCTCTCATCACTTGCCTCCTCTCTCCTCACTGTCATCATCTCAGGAAATGCTGTGGCCTTGCTGTCCACATGCTAGCATGCTGTGCAATCACACCTGTGGGCTTCCTCTCACGGGTAGCTCACTCGCATTGGAAGCTTGACTTTTATTGAGGGAAGACGAGTGTCTCCTGTTGAGGGCATCTATAAAGCAGGAGACAGGTGGTCTTATTTGGAGCAGGTGGAGGGAGTTCCAGAGTTTCCTGCATCCCTTCCCTATTCTTTCCCCCAAGCATAGATCTGGTTGGTAACATTTACCGTTCATAAGGAATATGTCATTATGCCTTACTTACTAAACTAAAACTTCACATTACAATCTATGCTTCAGCCTCGAAGCTGGGTTAGTTTGTAGTCTGTAATTGAATAAGGCTTTAAAAATATTTGAATGCCAGGGCAATGGGGATTGTAAAAGTATAGAGATAAGGATTTTTCACATGAGTATGTCCAAGACATGGAGCATATTTTGACATTGCATTGACATTTCACATTTTCAATTACCTTTTAAACCACATGGGTTCTCTTTCTTACTTGTACTTGTTTTTATTAATCTAATAATTAGGAGTGTGGTCACTTACAACTGAGTAACAACAAAGTCTAATTAGATCAGCTTGTTCAGAATGTGACCTTAACATTTAAAACAACGGCAAAAGAGATGCGTGGCTTCAAGCTGCTAAATGCTGCAATATCTGAAATACTGAACATCTTGTCTTGTGTTTTTTTTTCCCTTTTGGTGAAGACTGTCCTTTTAAAATGAATGCTGATCAACTTGTCAATTGGTACTAAAAGTTTAAAATATAAACCATACCCAATAATCCAGCAATTCCAGGTCTAATTGTGATTTCTAAGGAAAATAAAATCAAATAACTGTTTAAACATAATGGTATGAAAATGTTTATAATAGCATTATTCTAATTTTTAAATTTTAGAATCAATCTACATGAATTATAATATGCCCATAATATAGAATGCTATGTAGCCATTAAAACTGTGATACAAAGCTGTAGTTTTTAACATTGAAAGATGCTTACCATGTACTGCTAAACAGGATAAGCAGGTTACAGGAATATATGCATAGCAGCCATTTTTATATATAAAATGTTTATATCCAACCTACTGCCTGGTTAGAACTCACATAAGTTGTCTCCAGTTGTAATCTCCACTTCCTCATTTCCCATTTAGGCTTTTTCTAAATCAAATATTTTCTTTTTCAACTATTTACATATAAATAAATATGAAGAGGTTTAAAATGGAAAATGAGTAGCAAGTACAAATCTAGGTATTTAAGGAGAGGCCCTTATCACCACCGTTAAAAGACATCCCCACTCTTATGGAGGAAAAGCTGAATCGAGTCTTTTCTGGCTTTAGCTTCCAAGGAAGTCAGTGGCGAGGCCAGGGACAATTCCTGAGGAACCTCCTGCTCATAGAAGTTACTGAGCTGGATACCGACCTTCCAGAGGAAAAGCTGGGACTCGATGATAACTTACCCTGGCCATATGGTCTCCCGATCCCACCCACTGCCTCCCAGCAGCTGAGAACCATCATCCCAGATCACAAGTCCATCATTCCTTTGCTTTCGTGTGGTTTTATTGTATCTAGATATAGCCCAAGAAAGCATATATTTTACTTATTCTTAACTTTGTACTTTAAAAAACGAATATCTAATTTTCCTGTTAACAAGCCAGGAAGTTTAGCCTGGTTTCACAATCTTTGCTGCACCTTCCTTTTCCTCCTTCCACTCTCTCCCCTTTGGGTTGATATAATCTAGACATTTACTTCTGGGTTGTATAGATATATTTTCTCTTTATCTTTGCTCTCAACTTTTTTTTTTCAAGCAACAGGAAACGGTATTTGATCACTTATTTCACAGACTTCTCACACCATAATAACTCCTCTGCCGTCCCTCTTCTTAAGTCATTCATTCAGAGTTCCCCTGTTGGAGTTGTGGGGGACAAAGCTTCTGAGATCTTATACACAGACAGCCCTTGCACTGTGCAGCCCTGATGTGCACACGTCAGTTGCCGCACTTTAAGTAACACCAGCTCCCACCATCAGTGGTTCAAATTCAGTCACCTCTGTATGTTGGCTGGGAGTATTTGTGTCAAGGACCAATCCCACTGTGAGCTCATTCGTCCACAAATCACCACACGAATAACAGAGATGCATCTTGAGCAGTGACCAGTCACATCACCTCTTTCAAAGCCTGTCAATGATTGGTCACCGTGGATCTGTTATTCAGAGCACGCCCAGAGCAAAGCAGGTAGAGCTAGCCTCTTCATCTCCCGGTGGTAAGGCACGTGACACTATAAAACTGCATAATCAAGAGGGGCTTGGCCAACAGAAATGAAATGGCAACAAGAGAGAATGAAAAGTGATGATGCTGTAAGGAAAATTGGATGTGATGAAGAAGATTTGAAAATGGCAGCAGCACAGTGAAGAGAAGGTGAGAAGTAGGGCTTCATGAAGCTACAGTATGAACCATATTGAAAATCCCATGAATATAGAAAACAAGGTGAAGCCATATTTGCGTCTTTTACCTTCAGGTGCACTAGGAACAGCCAGTCACTTAATGGTCGAAATAGAGCATTTACTTCTCCTTTGAATCAAAGACTGCAACAACAACAAAAATCCCAATCTGGGTAGCATTCATGCTAAGTGTTGAAATTGGTTGCCACATTAAAAGAAAATGATAATTACAGAAAGACTGAAGAAGAGTACTTTATTGCCAGTAAGGGCTGGTTTCATTTCAGAAGGTGGCCTGAATTGATGAACTACCTGGTGAAGCTGCTAGTGCAGAAAAAGAGGCTGCTATGAAGTTGTGAACTTTGCACCCAGATTATGTGGATTAGTTAAAGCAGGTGGTTATGATGATCATAAAATAATTAATGATTAATGCTGATGAGGCAGGCCTTTGGGGAGGGAAGATGCAGTGAAGGAAGTAGGACCATAAAGTGTTAAAGATAGATTAACTCTTTTATTAGGAGGCAAATTATAAATCATAAACTATACAAAGAGAAAAGGAAGTCAAGCTCTTTTCAAACTACTCTTGATAAGCTTTTTTGCAAAGAAGTAAAACACTCTTCTCAGTCTTTCTAAAGTTTTAAATTACAGTGTAGTAAATAAATATTAGTTTTACTTTTTTTTTTTTCATTTCCCTATACATTTGTAACCAGCAGTAAGGGAGTTTTGTTTTGACAAAAAAAAAATGTAAATGTCATGGCACAGTCATGCTCCCCATTAATACTGAAATTGCTTTGCGTGGTTTCAGCACAATCATTTTACAGTCCCCACCACCATGCAAGGCGAGAAGGGCCAGTACTAGAGGACATTTTTATAAGAAGGCATCACCTTGATGCTTTTGGACATTTCACGGTCTACTTTTAGATTTACCCAGACTGGTCTCTGCTTTTTGTTTTTTCTCTTTTGTAAAATGGGGATAATCAAAAGATTAGGTGGTGGTGAGAGGGCAGAGAGGACCATTTCCAATGTCCTCTCACCTTTAGGGAGAACAGCAAATGCAGGTGCCCTTACTACGGAGAAGGAAGGAAGCCCAGGGTGACTGGGCAAGCAGTAGTTGCCACAGCTACTCGGCACACAGTCTATATGTGTTTTGATAAAAAGTAAGGGTTAAACATTTCCTATACTTATAAAAAGAAATGTTTCTGTCTATGACTAGTGACAAAGGCAGCAACATGACTCATTCATACAATGAGGCTGACATTTGCAGGAAGTTGGCATGGTTAATGATACAAATTTGTTTCCGTTCTCTCGGTGTCCAAGAGTGGGCCTCCCAAAGAGGCGAGTCAACGTGTCATACCTTGGGGCGCACCTCAAAGGCACTTGGTCCCTTTGAAGGTGGAAGATCCACCGAGTTGTTTTTCTTGCTTTGCTTTACTCCATTAAAAGAATCGAATGCAAACCTTGCCCCTCACACCCAGGGAGATGCAATGAGTAAGGGCCACATGGCTAAATGAAAGTTGCCAGGGTTCTAGTTCCCGTGTCGGGTGATCGTTTCAAGGGTGTTCACTACACTATTTTTGTTGTTATTATTATTACTAATAGCTACCCTGATAGAAGGCCTTGTGTAGATCCCTGATGAAAGCATATCATGGACTGAGGATTATGATCAATCTATTTCTGTGCCCCAAAAGTCCAATTTAAAATAAAGAGAAAGGAAAAAGAAAAAGAAAGAAAGAAAAAAAAAAAAAAAAACCTCGGCATGGTCACGATGGGTGGACAATCACACAATAAATGAGGGAATCTGAATTCCTAGCCTGGAGAGCTCTGCCACAGTCTCCAAGGGAGCAGCAATAGTCCTCTGAGTGCAGGGACAGTGTCTGTCAAAAAAGGATGACCCACTGATATGTTCTTTTTATTGATGACTACCCTTGTGAGTCTTTGCTCTTGTAACTGAGACTTAGCCTGCAGTTGTGGGGTGCCTAAGGGTTGCCAACTGAGAGCCTCCTTGTTGCTCAAATATGGCCTCTCTCTAAACCAAACTCAGCATATGGTTGCCTTACCTTCCCCCCAATGTGGGACATGACTCCCAGGGATGAGCCTCCCTGGCAATGAGGGATTAACACCAAGTGCCAACTGGCAACACAACTGGAAAAAGACCTTGAATAAAAGGGGGGAAAGGTAAAGACAAATGAGTTCAAGTGGCTAAGAGACTTCAAAGAGAGTCGGGAGGTCATCCCAGAGGTAACTCTTACGCACACCTCAGTAGGAGCTCATAGAACATCTAAGTGCCTATCACCCCACACAGAGGGGCTCCTAAGAGCTCTGGAGACACCCAGGTCCTATATAAGGGGATAGACCCAGAGACTGATGCCTTATCAGTGGGCTCTATTTTGGAATCTGTGCTCCTGAGAGTGACAGCATTGGACTCAAATAAGTCCTCCCTGCAAATGGTTCATCAGTCCCTTCTATTCAAACCTATATGTGATGCTGAAGTTTTTAGGTATACTTCCAGAGACTGGAGCCTCTGGCCTACCTATGTGCCAGGTGTGCGTGGAATCTCGGTGGAGCTGCAACTCCTACCCTACAGCTCAATGGACTCATCCAAGTCACCTGGGGAGGAGACAACAATGGGCAACGGCCATCCCAGGGAATGGAGAGGGCCTGCATCTGCAGACAGGATCATCCCACCCACCATATCCATGGGATATAAGCCCTCTCTCACTTGGAGGTGGAGTGGACATCACCATCCCAGTCCCCTCAGGACTGGGGGAAGAACTATGGACTAGAATGGACTTGATGGTATTCTGTTGTTCACATATGGTGATTCTAGCAATGGAAGAAATTATAACAATGAGGTGGAGCCAGTGGCCACTTGACACTTTTGGGGCAGGGGGGGACAAGCAGTTGAAATACAGGGGCTTCTTTGGGATTTGGAGGTTGTCCTGAGTACCGTTGTGGCAACGGATGTAGGCCATTTTATTATTATTTTTTTTTATTATGGGTAAAAATCAAAATTCTCACAATACATACAAACATTTGTAAAATGATATATAAATATATATGCATATATGTGTATTTGCTTACAAAAATGTTATTTATATATATATATACATATATTTTAAGAGGTGCTTAGATTACCTAAAATATTACACGGAACCCACTGGGATTCAGCACACACCACTCAAAACTGTGTGGGAGAGAATGTGGTCTATGATGTGAACTGTGGTCTAGGGTTGGTGGCAAGGCCTCAGGATGTGTAAGTCCATTGAGGGTGGTGGGCCACACTTGTGGGAGATGTTTGTGTGGGATGTGGTGGGAGGTGTGGGAGGTGGGCAACATGGGAATCCCAGTGGGTTCCGTGTAATATTTTAGGTAATCTAAGCACCTCTTAAAATATATTTATATATATATAAATAACATTTTTGTAAACAAATGCACATATATGCATATATATTTATATATCATTTTACAAATATTGGTATGTATTGTGAAAATTTTGATTTTTACCCACAATAAAAAATTAATTAATTAAAAAAAAAAAAAAACCTCTCCCCTCCCACAAGAAGTAACCTAGGGGATGCTTTGGGGTGTTGGCTAGGGGTAAAACAAGAAAAAAGGGAGTTGCCAGATGAGAACCAGAAGCCTGGAAACTTGTCTTCCCAGGAATTTTTCTAGGCTTTTCCACATTATTGCCTCTGTTATTTCTCCCTTATTTAAGTATAAAACAACTTCAAATAATTTCATATTCCTCTTGGTAATCTATATTGGAATAAATTTAACAGTATGTAATAGAAAACCCAAGATAATAAATTTTTCAGTTTTTTTTTTTAACCCTCTCATGTAAAAGAAGTCTGAAGATAGGTAAGGTGGCACCATGGTGATCAGGGATCCAGGAGCCTTACATCTATTTGTTTTGCCATTTTTCAATTGAGCCTTCCATTTGCAAAATCCCTTTTTGGTCCAAGATGGTGTAGGAGTTCCAGCCCTCATTTTTGCATTCCAGGCAGCGGGACATGCTTTCCCGGGAAACTCACCCAACCACTTTGGCTTGTATTTCATTCATCATCTTTACAGGAGTGGATGGAAAATGTAGTTTTTCATATGGGTACACTGCCCTGGGACCTATTACCAAGGAAGAAAAGGAGTATGTTATTGGGTTGGCACATTGTAGTCCTTTGCCATATGCCTGATGCACAAAAGCAGCTCAACATAATTTCTAAAAAAAAGCATTTAATAATCCACACCTTTATTCTTTCCTCCACGTACTTCCATCTTTAATGAGGAAATGCATCAAAGGTAAGATTATGATCAACAGTGAGATTATTTAGAGTTCAGCTACTGAGATTTCATTACCTATTAGACTGTTGCAATTATCTTAAAAATCTGGGTATCCCAAAATCGTACTAGAGTATGGATCAAAGAATAGCAGCAAAAAGCTCGATGAATAAATGAATTAATGCATCAAAATTGAGATTACTTATTAAAATTTAACTCCTTTAAATGCCAAAATATTAGATCTCTTTAAATAACTGACAGCAATCTTTATTTTAATAATTATGTATCCTTTATTAAGGAAGAAAGAGAAAGTTAAATTAATGCATAAGTAAATGAGAAATTTGTTAACTAAGATAAAATAGTACTGAGCAATATCATTTTGAGCATTTTTTATGCTCAGTGCTAAATAATACTTCTAGATTTTTTAGCTATAAATTAAAATATAGGCTAATAATAAAGCAGAAACTACACATATGAAAAAAAAAATAGTGAGATTATGAGCAATAGTGGCAAGAAAATGATGCCTTTCTTATCAGTTTTCTTTTCTGGAGAATGGGACAAAGCCAGGCCTGATGGTAGGATCCTATCACGTAGGATGCTGGCAGGTGGGGCCAGGGTCCTTGAAGGATGGCAGAAAGAAGGGGAAAGGGACATACAAGGCTAATTCTCTGGGGACAGAAGGATGCCCCAATAGGAGATGTATAGGTACTTGATTAATTTTCTCCTGGTCTCCTCATGGCTTCCTCATCAGCTACTATACAAACGGATTCCTTGTGGATTGCGCCTACTCCCTTATGATGAAATAACGTTTGTTTTACAGTTTAACTCTCAATGGGCAATCTCATTCCTTAATTTGCATGCTCTTGGAGGTCTTTGGCTGGTGGAATCAGGGGTCTCTTCATTGGGACCATGAAGCATGACTTCAATTGTCGCTGTGTAAATATTCAGACATGATTGACCAAACGCGGCCATTTGTTGGTTTCATCATTTGGCTCTGCTAGGGTAGAGCAGCCAAATAAAAAAGGGTACTTCACTGAGGACACATGTATTTCCTTAAAGAAGAAGTAGTTCAAAATTTGATGCTGGGATGAAATTTTAGCCCCCCATCCCTAGAAAGAGTCTAGATTAAGAGCAGGAACAGAATACTTAGGTTTTGACTTCAAAACCAACCTGTTTGAAACTATCTAAAGAACCAACAATTTCACCCACGCTAGGGACCATGGGAAATAGCTCTGCCTGAGACGTGTTTGGTATTTTTAAAAGGGAGTAATTCTGAATTAGACAAATGAGCATGAGGGAGGATGGAGGAAAGAGAATCGATGGGGCCTCTCGTTTTATCTGTGGGGGTGCCTTATGGTGTGATCCATGATTATGAATTGTTTTCCACCTTGATGCTAAAACACCTGACTCTGGGAACCTAAGGGGCCACCTTCCTCCTTTCAGGTAGCACTTGTAGGTGGATTTCAATCTCCATGGTGCCGCCATTGTTCAGCCTTCAGGCTCAGCTCGCTCAGCTGCTGAACCTTTGCTAATTCTGTTGCTGCTACAGCATCACTATGGTAACGTTAAGGCACAGGTTGGAAAACCCCATGAAGAATCACACTGCAGGGCGTGGACCAACGAGAACATCTGACGTGTGTAGTGTAGCTGAAAGGAAGGGATAGGCATGTTGCTTCCTGCTCGACCTGGAGAGAAAAAAACGTTGTTTTTCTTATTTTGTTTTGTTTTTTCCTCAATGTGGACATTTTATTTTCCGAAATTTATCATTTTACAAAACAGTTATCAAAAACAGCAAAGAGGTCATAGAAATTCTGCACCAGTTTTCACATTAAGTCAACGATTATGAAACTGGTGTCCAATGTTAATACTAAACACAGAATGATTTCCCTCCTGGTCATATGCATTCGAGTGTTTTGTTTTGGAGCTGCTGTATCACTTTTTATAAACTTCGGTCATTTTCTTGAGAACTGATTTTGTTTGTCCAAGAAAGTCAGCACTATCTGCCGCATGGCATTTTCTTTTTTGAAAATCAGTGACATAAAACATGGAATGTGTATTTCTTTGGATCTGAACCAAATCTTTTGAGATCCCAATTGCCCTGAAGTACACTGAAAGTATTTCCAGGGCATATTAAATACTAATTGTACACCTCACAATGTCTAAGGCAGCTTCTATATTTCTAAAGAAAATAGTGTTTCATTCAGAGGCTGCCCAGAGTTTTAACTACATCAGAGTTTCTGCATCTCTTCTGATTTGAATTTCAGTTCCTCCAAATAGGGCCATTATATCAGGACAAAAGCTTTATGCTCATGCCAAATAGGCTCTGATATTTCATAGATGCATTTGTATAGAGCAAGACTCTTTGCTCTGGACCCTGGATAACCACAAAGAAGTTGAGAAGCCATGATTATTGGATGCTGAGAAGAAGAAAGCATACTTAAAAACGCACAGCATAGATCACCTGGAGGCAAGCAGAAACAAACCCTGGAACTTGGTAGGGTTATTCACCCACCACGTATTCCAGAAACCCATTTTCTTAAATAGGGGAAGTATGGTCCAGTTTTGCAATGTTAATAGCTGCCAGTCTCTCAAACATAATTTTTAAATAAAGATCACTGCTTGGCTAGCAATGAGTTAGGAAACTGGCCTCAAATTCTGACCACTCCTCTCAGTATAAGTCCAAAACAAAACAAAAACCAGCCCATAGAGGTTAAAAATTGCACAATTAAACTTGAATGTAAATTATACGATATTCAGACTGGTATACATGTAACTGAAATCGTTTTTACACAGCATGAAGCACTCCTGTCGAAACGAAATTTCCTCTATATCATCCCAATTTTCAAAAATGGAAAACTGATGTGTAATTTTCCTCTTTATCGACAGGAAAAGGGAAGCAAGAAGGCAAAGCTGAGCGAAGCAGATGCTACCCAAAGGGCATCAGTGGCCTTTGTTGTTTCGGGCTTCCCACCTGCTGCTTCCACGGCCACGGCAGACGTGCAGCTCCTGCTGAGACAGCTGTTCCCTGCAGTCAAGGCTGCACCATGGACCCCACCCCTCCTGGCAAGTGCCTTTTCCTGCCATTGCAATAACACGGCACCGCTGCTGGCAGGGGGGCTCTCAAAGCCTTTACAGACAGACTTCGTTAGGAGGCCCGCGCCCCTCCTCTCCAGGGGTTGAACTGCCTTTTCAGCCCCATCGGTTTTAAAAGAGATGAGCACCCTGGAGACGGTGCTGCCTGCCGGCTCCCTCAGCGCCTGACAGGGGCTTGGTGAGAGCTGCTTGCAGAGCTGCTGTCGCCTTTCCTTGCCGCAGGCGGCAGTCCCGCCTTGCCCTAGTAGGCCCGTACTGGCCTTCGCCTCCATCTGACATCCTCATCCACGTCCACCTTCTGGAAGCCGACAAACGACATCCCGGATCCCGACCGGTGGCAAAGGCCACCTCTTGGCACGACGGCCACCACAGCAACCCCATCCCAGCAGGACCCAGCAGCCTCGCGCCTTCACCCCTTCTCACTTGCTTTTCTTTTTGGGTTCCAATTTCTATGTCACACAAAGAAAACCGATTACCTTTTTTATGTCCCTTTTTCAAGAAACTTTATTGCAGTTACATATATACAATTCAAATTTTCCCATTCTAACTACTTTCCAGCGTATAATTCAGGGGTATTATTATATTCACAATATTGTGCTGTCACCAGTGTCCAGTACCTCAACTTTTTCATCACCTCAAGCTGAAATTCTGTACCCGTAAAGCAATAAATCCTGCTTCCCTTCTCTCCCCCAAACCCCTGGTACCCTCTAATCTACTATCTGTGCCTATGAAGTTAGCTTTTCCTAAGTGTTTCATATAAGCAAGATTGTACAATATTTGTCATTTTGTCATTTGGCATTTTGTGCCTGGCTTATTGCACTCAACATGTCTTCAAAGATTGTCCATGTATAGCTGAATAGTATTCCATTTGTGTATTTACCACATTTTGCTTACCATTCATTTGTTAATGGACACTTGGGTTGCATACACTTTTTGGCAATTGTCAATAATGCTGTTATAAACATTGGTATATAAATGTCTGTTTTGAATCCTTGCTTTCAGTTCTTTGGGGTATACGCCTAGACATGAGATTGGTGGGTCATATGGTAATTCTACTTTCAACTTTCTGCCAAACTGATTTCCACAGTGACTGCAATATTTTATAATGCCCAATTACTTTTTGTACAACGAGGCGTGAAGGAAGTGGTGGGGTCTAGCCACTCGCAGGAATAAAGATCCACAGTAAAGCAGCTTTGATATTATTTGAGAAGAAGTAACTATCAATACACGGGATAGAACTTAAAGCGGAATTCATTTTTGTTCACGACTCTCTCACTGGAATCATCAAACTTTCTCCCTAAATTTAAATATTTTAAAAAATTAGATCCAGCTAACAACAGATTTCCCTTTTCCTCACACCTATCAAGAAAGGGAGTCTACAGCTTTAGTAATTTGCCAAACCAGAAATCCAGACTAATAGGTTTTTTCCCTTCTCCGCCTACTAAGCTTCTGTCAATTTTACCCTCGTCATCATCTCCCTGTCTTTCTTCCTTCCTTTCCTTCCACCTTCTTCTCAAAAGGGTTTACAATGACTTTCAAAAATATACTGTATCTCATGAACTATAACAAATGTACAATACTAATACATGGTGTTAAAAGTAGGATGGTTTGTGGAAAAATTGCACCAAATATAAGTTATGGACTATTGTTAGCAGTAATATTTGATGTTCTTTCATTATTTGTAACAAATGTTCCACACAGTGCAAGGTTTTGTTGGTGGGGTGATGTATGGGAGCCCTGTATGTTATGCATGATTGTTTTGTAAGCTCACAACTTTTCTAATAATAATAATTATGTATGTGTATATATATATATATATATATATATATATATATGTATACACACACACACAAGGTATTATGAAGACTGTGTTGGGCTGATTAATGGCCTCCCAAAGATGTCCACATCTTGATCCCCAGAACTTGTGAATATGTAACCTTATATAACAAAAAGGACTTTCAGATATGATTAAGTTAAGGATCTTGAGATGGGCAGAGTAGCTTCAAGTATCCAGGTGAAGCCAATGTAATCACATGGGTCCTTTGAAGAGAAAAGCGGAAGGGTCAGTGTTAGTAGTAACAGATATGATGGTGGAGGTAAGAGGTTGGAAAGCCGTGAGGAAGGAGTCAAGGCTCCAGGGAATGCAGGCAGCTTCTAGAAGCTGAAAAAGGCAAGGGAACAGATTCTCCCCTCGTAGCCTCCGGAAGGAGCCCACACTGCACACACCTTGCATGTAGCCCGCTGAGTTTGAGTCTGGACTTCTGACTTCCGAAACCGTAGGAGAATAACTCTGCGCTGTTTTAAGCCTCTAGATTTGTGGTAATTTGGTACAGCAGCCATAGGAAACTAACACAAAAACAAAGAAAGACTGAGTTAACTGTTGCAAATTAAAGGAGGCTAAAGACTAAATAAGTGCAACATATGACTCTGGATTTGATCCTAAACCAGAATTATTTTTAAATTTTGCTAAAAGGACGTTAGTGGGACAATTAGTGAGATTTATCTAAGGGCTGTAAATTAGATCATAGTATTATATCAAAGGTAATTTCCTAATTTTGATTACTGCTCTGTAGGTATATGTAAAGTCTTTGTGGTTAGAAAACACACATGAAAATATTTAGGGATCTAGGGGCATTATGCCTGCAACTTACTCAAAAGTGGTCACCCCTAAAATAATATGGAAAGAGAAAGAGAAAGATGAAGCAGAGTCAAGTGTTATCATTTAGGAAATCTTTATACTTATTTCTATAATTTTACTGTAAGTTTGAAACATTCAAAATAAAAAGTGTGTGTCAGATATTGTCCTCATGGTCCCTGCTGTTTTGAGTCAACAGCCAATGGCACCCAGACCTTCTAATGACTTCACCAAAAGTACGACTGCAGCAGGGCACTCAGTGGCTTTTGTAGCCTTAGCCAAGAACTAGCAGGACCACAGGAAGGGCACACTGCCCGATGCTTGCATTCCACTCCTAAAATTCCATCCCATACTCTTCTCCTCCACAGTCCCCTCTGATCCCCACCCACCAGCTGACCCAGCCCTGCCAGATTCTAGCGGGAAATCACTTACCACCTGCCATTGCGAGGAAAGTGAACGCAGGAGATGGAGACAGTTAAGAACAAAACCCCCCTCTTTGACAGATTATAAAGAAAGTCTCAGAGCAGTTAAACATTTTTATCATTCTTAAATCTCTTCCATTTTTAACAAACAGAATCCTTGGTACTTCATTTCAGAACCTCAAATTTGCAAATCTAGTACCCCAGAGGCATCTCTCCTCACTGTATTTTATGGGCGATTAGGACAGTCTGCTAAAAAAAATTTTTAACTATGCTTTTTTTTGTCTCATTGAATTAGTATCGAGTGGTTACTGTCTTATTCCCTGAAAGATATATTAGAAATATAAGATTAGGAGCCACAGGAGAGTATAATAAAAATGAAGAACAACAGGTTTACTTATTTATTTGCCTACTTGCTACATGGTCTGCACAAAATTTTATTAACAGAATGCCTGCCCTATTTCGATAGCATCACATCGTTTGTGAAAATGTTTGCTTCCTAGATACTGACAGCTATGCCTGTTTCAGTATGTCCACATTGCTTGTCATTAGTCATTGACATGCTACAATTTTCAGTGTAGTGCTGTGAAAATTTGATATCTCCACTTTCACTAAATTAAAAGGTGAAAAAAAATTTTTTAAAACCCTAACAATATGAATTCAGATAATCAAAAGTAAAGCCATATATTTTTAGAAAATCTTTGAGTTTGCAAGAGAACAAAGGGAGTAAATAAATAGACACATCAATTCATGAATACTATTACCTTTGGATAATTTATCAGATACTAAATATACTATTTAAGATCATTATCTGCATATGCTTTTGCTTACATGACATACAGAATGAAACTGAAGTAGTTATAAAATACCTAACTAACTAATTGAGTTTCTAGCTTCTCCAGTGTTGGAGTAATTTGGTTGGTCCAACTCTCCTGCAGATGACCTTTATAGAATCTGGGCAAAATATTAAAAGGCACTAAAAGCAATCCAAAGGAATTAGAAGCTAAAGGAGAGTTTACCTTTGATGAGTTTGTGACTTTTTTTTTTTTTTTTTTTTTTTTTGCCTTAGTATGCCCTCTAACTTCCACAGCCCCAGAAGCAGAACACCCACAACTTTACAAGAATGTGGTGGCAGAGGATATAGTTCAGTTCTGGCAGAGTCCCTGGGAAATTATGGGGAGAGAATACTAGAAGCAAGAGAGTAGCAAAATGGCTGAGACCCACAATCTGAGTATAAACTCTGCCCAAATCCTGGCTAATTGCTAAACTACTCATGCATGGTAAACATCCCAGAAAGGCCAATAAAAACAGCAGAGAAAAATCAGAGGAGAGTCTACTCTTGAAAACACTCTTGAACTGTGTGATATTTATGAGTTTACTACCTCTTTGAGCTTGCACAGTGCAGGCAGCAGAAAGCAAAAGTCTTACTTGCTTGAAGTATCAGAGGACAAAGTCTGGCACTTGAATAGCAGCTTAAATTTAGGAAGAAAGGCCTCAGAAGAAAGGAAACCGCAGAGGTTTATGATGAGCCCTAAAATTTGAGTTTAAATTCTGCCCAAACACTAAGTTGATCACGACATTACACAGGTACCAGAGAGACACTCAGGAGGGCAGGCTTAAAAAACAAAACAAAACAAACAAACAAACAAAAAACCAGCAACTGATTTTTCAAAGAGAAATCAGCAAAGATATAAAATACTGAAAACAGCAAGGGATATACAGTTTGAGGTTTGAGTCCAGGCAACTGAACTGTCTGAATCCAAAAGTCCTCAGAAGAATATAATAGATTCCAGTGCTGCTACAACATATTATCCTCAACATCCAGGTTTCAACCAAAATTTATTAGACATGCAAAGAAAAAGGAGCACAAGAAAGACCGAGTGGCTATTTTAATATTAGACAAGGAGATTTTGAGACAAAAGTATTATTAGGGTCAAAGGAATATATTTCATAATGATAAAGGGGTCAAAACATCAGGGAGATATAACAATTATAAATGTCTATGTGCCTAATAACAGAGCAACAAAATGCATAAAGCAAAAATGTAAAGACCTAAAGGGAGAAATACACAAATTCACAATTATAATGAAAGACTTTAACAGAATTTTTCAGTAATTGATAGAACAACTAAACAAAATATCAGTAAGGACATAGAAAATGTAAATGACATTATTGCTTATATGAACCTAGTTCATGATTAAAGAACACTACACAAAACAACTGCTAATGCACAATCTTTTTGAGTTCACATAGAACAGTCTCCAAGATAGACTATATTCTGGGCCATAAACCAAAGCCTCAATAGGTTTTGAAAGAATGAAATATTACAGGGTATGTTTCCTGATCTACACATAACCTAAAAAACAAAAACAATAAAATATCTAGAAATGTCCCTTATATTTGGAAATTTAAAAACATATATATAAATAACATATGAGTAGAATAAGAAAGCACAAAACTAGAAAATATTTCAATCTGAATAAAAATTAAAATGTGTGCGATGTAACTCAAGCAATGCTTAGAGAAAAATTTATAGTTTTAATTTTTTATATTGGAAAAGAACAAAGGTCTATAATCAATCATCTAAGCTTCTATATTAAGAAGCTAGGAAAGAAGAGCAGACTAAACCCAAAGTAAATAGAGAGAAGAATGCAAACCAATGAAATAGAAAATGGATGAATAATATGAAAAAAATCAGTGAAATGAAAAGTTGTTTCTTTAATATAGTGATAAAATTGATAAACTTCTAACTAGACAAGTCTAGAAAAAAATGAGAATATTCTCTCATGAACTATAATAAATATATAATTAATACAGGATGCTAATAATTGGGTGGGTTGGGGAAAGACTACACCAAATGTAAGATATGGGCTATAGTTAGTGGTGATATTTTGATGATATTCTTTCATAGTTTGTAACAAATGTTTTCACAACAATGCAAGGTGTTAGCAGTGGGGTGATGTATGGGAGCCCTGTATGATGAGATGCGTGTTTGTTTTGTAAGTCCACAACTTTTACTACACACTTATTCTTTATGTATGTTCAGGTATGAATGATATACTTCAATATTTTTTTAAATAAAAGAAGAGAGAAATTATATTAAAAAATGAGAGAAGATACAAATTACTAGTATCGGGAATGAAAAAGAGAACATCACTAGAGATCATAACAACCCTAAAAGGATAATAAGGGATTATTATGAACAATTTAATGCCAATAAATTTGACACTTTGATGAAATGGATACATTCCTTGAAAACAACTTACCAAAACTGATGCAAGAAGAAATAGAAACTGTGAATAGTTCTATATTTATGAAATAATTTGTCTTTACTTGTCAAGGACATTAGTATATCTTCACTGTCTTACCTCAGGTCTATGTTAACTTTCCTGGTCTCTGTCATATATAGTTTGGTAGTCTGATTGCTTTGACATTCTACTGAACATCATGTTGGTTTATTACATGCTAATGTGTATAGAAAATAGTAAGCATCATAGATGCTTCAGAAAGAATATGTGCACCAGATGATGAAACACAAACCCAGAAAATTCTGAGCCTTCTACATCAATGATTCTGCCACATCCTTGAAGCTCAGTGGTCTGATCCGTGTGGAAATGTCCCTTGTTAAGTGAGAGACAAATTGCTATGCTTTACACCATCTACCCTGAAGAAAGAGGCACTATACTTGGTGGATCTCTTTGGATTTTGGAGGCTACACATACCAGTTAGGTATGATGTTTTGATCCACTTTGGTTAACCCAAAAAGCTATAGTTTTGAGTGGTTATAGACTGGGAGGAGTCTCTACAGCAGGTCCAGGCTTCAGTGCAAATTTTCCTGCCACCTGGGCCTTAATGGCCCAGCAGCAGCACATTCAATAGTATTCAGTCTCTGGAATACGGAGATATTTTATGGAGTCTCCGACATGTCCCAATAGGGGACCCAAGATCACAGGATTTTGAAATAGGGCCATCCCCTCTTCTGCAGACAATTATACTCCCTTTGAAAAGCAACTAATGGATCTTGGTAGAGACTGAATGTCCGACCATGGGGCATCAATTGACTGTGGGATGTGAACTCCCCATCATGAGCCTACCCATAAACCATAACTTAGACAAGCACATCTGCATATAACTATTTGTTGGAAATGGTATATATGAAATGTGTCCCAGTAGGTCTGGAAAGTACAAATAAACTCACAAACAAAAGATTCAGAATTTAATGGGACTTGTTCCTGCTGATTCACCACTTTTACCTCAACCCATGATAGCCTCATGGGAAGTTCTATTTGATCAGTTAACGGAGAGAAAACATGGGCCTGTTTTACAAATAGATGTAAACTATCAGCTGGTGCAAACTGGAAGCAGACAGTAGCAAGCTCACAGCCGCTGCTTCAGAGCCTAAAACAGGACTGGCCCTGAAAGACAGCGGTTAGGGAAATATCCTTAATGAGAAGGACTTCCGCTTGTACAGTTGATTCTTGATTTTGTTTGAAAGAAGAAATGGCCCAAAATTCCAGTTCACACTGATTATAAGGACAGTGACAAATGGATTGGTTGCCTAGTCAGGAACTTGGATAGAACAAGACTGGAGTGTAGTTGACAAAAAGGACTGTGGGAGAGGTATTTGGATAAGACGTTTAGGAATGGGCACAGAATGTGAAGATACTTGTGTTTCACACTGATGTCCACCAGAAAATTTCTAATGGGGAGGAAGCGTTCCATAATCAGGTAGACAAGATAACCTATCTTGTAGATGTTAGTTTCTTTCTAGAGCCACCCCACATATTGTTCAATGGACCCAATTATAAAGTGGCCATCAAGTAGGGACAAATGTTCTGAATGGGTTCAATAATAGAACTTATCTTACTAAGCTTGACCGGACTACTGCCATGGCTAAGTACCCAACCTATCAATAGCAAAGATCAACTCCAAATCCCTGATATGGCATTATTCCCGAGGGGGAACCAGTCAGCCATCTGGTAGCAGGTTGATTATATTGAACATCAGTGATGGTTAATTTTATGTGTGAAATTGAGGAGGCTATGGTGCCCAGTTGTTTGGTCAAACAGTCTAGATGTTGGTTTGAAGGTATTTTCTAGAAATAATTAACATCTACAATCAATTGACTTTAAGATTATCCTTGGGAAGCGGCTGTGGCTCAATCAGTAGGGCTCCCGTTTACCATATGGGAGGCCCCGGGTTCGGTTCCCGGGGCCTCCTGGTGAGGGCGGGCCCGCCCGCACGGCGTGGTTGGCTGACCCAGCGAGCACAGGCAGCAAGGGGGGGATAAATGAATAAATAAATAAAATCTTTAAAAAAAAAAAAAAAAAAGATTATCCTCAATAATGTGGGTGAGCCTCATCCAATCAATTAGAGGTTTTCAGAGCAAAATCTGAGGTTTTCCTGAGAATAAGAAATTTTGCCTCAAGACTGCAGCATAGAATTCCTTCATGAGTTTCCATCCTACCAGCCTACCTACAAATTTGACTTGCCAGGCCCCACAATTCCTTAAAATTTCTCTCTCTCTCTCTCTTTGTATATGTGTATGTGTATGTGTGTGTGTGTGTGTTTTATGTTTCAAGTGGGGATAGGTCCAAAACTGAATTATCCTATGATGATATATGATAGCTAATGCAATTTTTGTGTATCCCTATTGTTGTGTTCAGTTTTCATCTGAACAAAGGACAAGAAAGGTTGCTCAGAAGCAGAAGGAGAAAACTTTACTGCACATTTTCTGTTTGCTTTTCCTGATCCTCCACCCTGCTCTGTGTCCTGGGAATTTGATCTACATGGGATGAATCAAAGACTGCCTTGCCCTCTGGTTTCTGGTTGGGTTCAGCCAATGGGAAACACTAGTAGGAAATGAGATGGCAGGAAGTTTCCGAGCTCTTTCCCTGATGGGTCACAATGGTTTCATTGTCTTCTTCTACCAAAGCACAGATCCCCTAAGATGGACCCCTCTTTGCAACTATTATCCTATGGTTCTAATACCTGTTTTCTTAATTTGCCCTTTCAGGCCTAGGAATAGCAATGGTTTCCAGCTGTTACAAGCCCTAGGGTACTGCATCCTCCCTTCTTAATTTTCCTTAATCCTACCCACACCTTTGCAAATAGATTCTTTATTAAACTCCCCTCATTCTTAGCTCACGGCTACAAAAACAGGCTAAGAGCTGTAGTTTGATGACCCCTGGCCTGGACAAGCAAACTGACTGTAGCAATTTGGTATTGTTTATGAATTCCAAAAATAGATATTGGATTATGTTTGTAAACTGTTCTGTTCTTCTGGGCGTATTAGATTGTATTATCTTCAGATGTTTCACTTTTACTTGATTAAATTATGATTAGGGCTTTGATTGGGTCCATCAGTAGGCCTTGGTGGGCTGGGCAGTTAGTTGGAGTTTTTGATCCTCGGAGTCCCAGGAAGTAAACACACAGAAGAAGAACACAGAGACATAGAGACAGCTCCATAGACAAGGCAGAGGCCCCGGGAATAGAGAGAGCCCGATAGTCTACAGCTAACCTTGTGGAGAGAACAGAGCAGCTGAGCCCAGAGAGGAACAAGGCCCAGGAGAAAGTCGAGACTTATCCCAGCCTACAGCTGAGATTGAAAGAAGCTGGGACCACGGAGCCTAAAGAGGAAGAGGAAGACTGGACCCTTGCAGCCATCGGCAGCCATCTTGCTCCAACACATGACAACAGACTGTGGTAAGGGAAATAACTTACACTTTCTGGCCTGGTAACTGTAAGCTTCTACCCCAAATAAGTACCCTTTATAAAACCCAACAGATTTCTGGTATCTTGCATCAGCATCCCTTTAGCTAACTAATACACTGACCTAGAACAAGGAACACTGAGAAAGGCAATAAAACTGTTGAGGTGAGACCCCTGGTTTGGAAAAGGGAAAGGCAAAGGTAGAAGGTAGCTGGCTTTCACTTTCCTTTCAACTGGTAAGAACTTCCTCCCCTGAGCCATTCCACATCTTTTTCCTGCATTTTTCTTCTTTAGAGAGTCTTCTCAACCAATGAATACATTTTCCCCCATCTCCAGTGTTAACGGTCTCAGGGTCATTTGTGTTTTAATGGAAGGGTTCTGAAGACTGAAAAACATTCAGGACCCAAAGTAATAGCTTTCTAATGAAGGCTGTTCGCCCACTGAGAGATATTGTTTCAGCAATGTGAATAAATCTCTATGTGCTCACCTGATGAAATACAATGCAGCTTCTATTCCCCTCACGATAGAAACATAATTCCTGTTTGCAGGACTTGGAAGTGACCCTGAAGACAGGAATAATTACATACAAATTATATGCAACTGCTTGCGTGAGTGGAGAAGGACCTTCTGGGGTGAAAAAAATCAGCACTTCTCATTTGGAGATTGAGTTGGTTTGAGACCGCTCTGCTCTTAAAAAAAAAAAAAGTACCTAAATTTTGGGCAGTATCATTTGTGATATGTGAATGAAAAAAAGTTAGTTGATGACAGATTATATCTCCAGGTGCCATTTAAATTAAATTAGCATTTGTCACACAGTAAATGCTTAGCACTCTCACAATAAACATTTATCTTGTTCCACCATTACCTAATTATACAGAGGGTCTTTTATGAAAACTCCGCAGCTTATTAGTGGAATGATTTCTGAAGGGTGAGCTCAGAAGGGATATTTCTCATGCATGAAAGCTCTTTGGGAGTAATCACGGCCTCTCTTCAGATAGCTTCGTCATGGGCCTGTTCTCCCTTGGCTCAGTTCTCTCTAGGGGTTCTGTGGAAAGTCGGGGTTTGCAGAGTAGAACCTAGAGTTCCATCCTAATTCCTCCTTCCATTCCTTGTGGAGAAGATGAGGCAGGCGAAGGGATTGGATAGGACTATGGGAGAGGGTGGCTGGCTGATAGGGAAGGGAGGGAGGAAGCCACGAGGAAACCAAGGGCAATCGGGCCCCACGAGAGGCCTTAAGGTGGGAGTGGGTTTGGTATATCTGAGGGACAGCAGGGTACCAGTGTCCAGGGCAAGGGGCAGGGAGGGAGAGCGGTGAGAGAAAAGGCCAAATCCTGAAGGGCCTTGTCAGTGATTGTAAGGACTCTGGCTTTTACTGTGAGTGAAAGATACCCAGCTCTCACCAGCCCCTAGAAATTGGAGCCTGGTATTTTTGGGGAGAAGCATCAGGATTCCAAAATGGTAGGTCCAGGCCCTATATAAAGACGGTCAGCTGCTGGCTGGTAGGCAAAGTGTATTCGGAACAGCTTACATCATCCAGAAGATGTCACAATTAACAAGCACAATGCTGGACTAGATTCTGTTAGAACACAGAGCCTCTGGATGTAGGTTAGATGCTACACCTCGTTCATCTCTGGCAAAATCTAGAAGTGATAGGAAGGAGCAAGAGGCTGCGTAGTTCAGGGGAAAGAACAAAGGCTTTGGGTACAGATGAAGCCTCTGCAGACACAGAAGGCCTAGATTTGAATCTAGTTTTGGGATCTTAGGCAAATTCATAACCCCTCTGAGCCTCATTTGCCATAACTTGAAATAATAACAGTAGCTGCCCTGTAAGATTGTTATGAGCACTAAAATAATGTAAACCAAGTATTTTGTACAGGGGCTAGCAAAGAAGCGCCCGGTCATTGTTAGCTGATAAAGTAGACTGAATTTGAACCCCACACTGTCACTTGGGCAAGACTCCGTTATTTGGCCAAACCCGTTTTTCATAAGGTGGGTATGACATTATTTACACGCCAAAATTAGGGGTTAGGGAAGGGCACTGCTGACGACTTAAGTGAGCCGTCCAAGCCTTTAGCTCTCCTGGGAGCCGCTGAAGGGAAGAGCCACAGACTGAACTCCTATGCCTGGCTAAGTGATCTCGTGAAAGGAAATCTTTCTGCTTAAGAGGTGTTTACATTTCAGGTTTTTGGAATATGGGTTGCACCTGGCAAATAATCCCCTCAAATGTGCTTTCCTCATTTACAAATTGGGAATGATACTCCCTCCTGTGCAGGAGCCAGGTGAGAGCTAGAGGTAAAGGTCGATAAGGGCCTGGCCTAAGGCTTGGTCCGGTGGGGACGGGGGTGGGGTGGAGAAGGTTATTATTTTATCATGTTATCATCTGCCATGACTGGCCCCTCCAGCAGAGAACACACTCCACGGCCAGGTGGGGCTCTAACAGCACCGGGAGCCAGTTCTCTCAGCATTCCACCTCGCCCCTGCCCTGGGCCTGTTTCTCCCTCTCTGCCCCTCAGTTGGCGCCCCTTGCCATCCCATCTTTCCTGCTTTTCTTTTTTTTTTTTTTTTTCCTCCCAAGCTTGCTTTGGGGGCTGCGGCCGCTCCGGCAGCTCGCGGGTCACATGGCCCGCCGGAGCCGCGGGAGGCGATGAGGTGAGGCCGTGGGGACCCGGCAACGGCGCCTCCGTGGAGATGAGGCCGGCCAGGCCGGGCGACAGCAGAGGCGGCCCTTCGCGTGCGCGGGGACCTGAGCCGAGCGCCCCCGCCGGGTAGGTAGGCTTCCGCTCGCGCACCCCCTGGGGCTCGGGGGCCGCTGCCTGCCCCAGCTCTGCGGGAGCCCACCCGCGTCCCCGGATGCGCGGGCGTCGGCCCAGAACCCCCGCAGGGGCGTTCCCCCGCGCGCAGCGAAGAACGACTGTGGCGTCAGGGCCGCCTCCCCACTCGCTGCGCGGCCGGGCGGCGGGTAAAGCGCGAGGGGGCCGCCCCGCAGGGCCTGCGCCCGCCCAGCCGCCGAAAGACCCCGCGCTCGCCCTCGGGCCGCCCCGGGCCGGTTTCCGCGGGCGGCCGCCCGGGCAGAGCGAGCTGGAGAGGCGCCTGAGGCCGCCAGCGTCAGCCTCCGGGCGGGGAAACTGAGGCCCGAGCGCGACTGTGACTACCCAGGGTCAGTGGCTGACGCTAGATCCGAGGCCCTGGTCTTTCGGCCTCGTTCCCCGAGGCCGAGAAGAACAGGTAGGACCAGCTGGGCGTGCCTTGCCCTCCGCGTGGCCTCGGGGCGCGGGCGTGGCCGGTCGCGCCCGCGGTGGCCTGCAGGGTCCCGGGCGCGAGCACCTGCAGGTCGGTGTGGCTCGGCCCCCCCCCACCCGCGCGGCTGGCCCACGCCCTCCCCCCGGGCACCGCAGGGCGGCCGCAAAGATGATCTCACTATGCGGAGCCTGAGCGAAACCTGCGGGTGTGTGTGCGGCTGTGCGCGCGTTCTGTCCCCCGGAGAACGAAGCCTCGTAAGGGGAGTCGCCGTGGCAGGGGTGCATTTCTAGAGTGCACTGCACCAGAGCTCTGGGAGAAGAGAAAAGTGTGCCTAATATCTAATAGATTAGATTTTTTTTTTTTTCTTTCTTGAGGATAAGCTTATTACAAAACATTCAGGAAACAGAAAAATGTTAAAAGAGAAAATATAATTTAAAACCCCATCTTCTGGATTAAGATTTTTCTGAATCTCTTTTTTAAATTTTACGTACACACGTTCAAATGTTTACACCAGTATAAAATGGTATCTTGTTTGAATTTGCATGACTTTGATTACGCGTGGAAATCAACACCTTTTCCTCTGTGTACTGGCCTTTTGAATATGTTGAATGGATCAAGCGTTAATTCTTTTGCCCGTTTTTCAATTGGAGTGTCTTTCTCTTCCTAAATTTTAAGCATTCTAAATATTATACATTAAAGTAGTAATTCTCCATTAGTCATAGGTGTTGCTCAAATTTCCCTTAGTATTGTCTTTGTCGATTTCTCACCTTTGACCATATACAGATTTAACATTTTTACTCAAATCTGTCTTTTTCCTTATCGTTTCTGCTTAAGGGTTTTGCAGAGAAAGGCCTTTGCTAACCCAAGTTTATATAAATATTCTTCTACATTTTATTCAGTCATGATCATGTTTTCATTCTAAAAATTTAAACATGGAATTTATTCTAGTTTAAGTTATAAAGTGGAGAGCTAATTTCTTTCCCCTGAATGGTTAGCCAATTGCTGTAAAGCTATGATGCCCATTGTTTTACCCCTAATTAAAATTCCTACAGTTATGATAGATTAAATTAGTATAAATTTTTGCATCTCTCTTTGTATCTGTGTTTTGTTGTCTGTGCCATGTTATTTTAATTACCAAAGCTTTATAATAGGTTTTAATGTCTGGTAAGTCAGGCTCTCCCTCATCACCCAGTATCATAATTTTCTCAGCTTTTTAAAAGGCAACTTATTGAGGTGTAGTTTACATACAATAAGATGCACCATTTAAATTTATATTTTGATATGTTTCAGCAAATTTATTCAAACCATATAACTGCCATCACAATAAAATTGTGGCATACTTCATAAATGTCACCATTTTATGGGGTCTGTGCTAATTTTCTCTGTCTCGTTCCAATTTTAGTATATGTGCTACCAAAGTGAGCATTTCCTGGCAGTTTTTACTGGTCCTAATTCCAGATGATCTTTAGACGACTGTGGTCATGTTTATTAACCTCCCTTTTCTCCATCAAAACAAACAAAATTGTGATTGGATTTCTATTGGATTTTTGGTAAGAAAGGTTCTGAGAACAGGGGCCCTGGTTGTCTTTTTCACCGTCCCAGTACCTGGAATGGACTCAGAATTTGTTGACTCGAATGTTTGTAGAGTGATTATAAATGTAATCTGCTCTTTGCAGAAGTGTAGAAAGCCTTCATCTCTCTGGCACTAAATTACATTCCTCTTTAAAAATAAAATGGAGTCATCCTGTATACATTTTTCTACACCTTATATCAGGATCGTTTGCCTCTTGTTTTCCCTTAAAGACCTAGCTAAGTCAGAATAGCCAAACCTTTCTCTTCCTTGGTAGTGTCTCCATAGCATTTCCTTGTATAATTAGCTAAAAGTCTGTTCCCTGTTGCCAGGCATTTCATTTACCTATGGTTTTTTCTTGTTTCTTTTATTTCCTTCCTTCCTTCCTTTCTCTGTACCCCTTCCCCTCTCTCTTTTGCTCTCTTTCTTTCACAAACAAAGCTACAGTGAACATTCCTTGCCCATCTTTGGTAGCATGTATTGATTCTGTACAAGTAAATTTCCTAGAATTGTTCTGCCAGAGGAGATGCACACATAACATGTTTATACATGCTGCCCCAACTTTCCCTCCAAAAAGGTTATCCAGTTTATATGAAACTGCCCATTTTTGAAGTAAATGGAATTGAGATTATGTTAAATACAGAGATTAACTCTGGGGAAAGGGACCTCTTTCTCCTCTTTCTCCTCTTTCTATCACTTAGCCTTCCTAGGTAGTAAAACATTTATTTTTCTTAATGAAATACTTTTTTAATGTCCTTCAGTAGAATTTGGTTGTATGTGTGTATATTCTGCATGTTTCTTAAGGTTGTTCCTAAGAATAACAAAGGTATTTTAGGTGCGACCTCATAGTGTTTCCTGGTTCTTGTGGGGGTTTTTGCCATTTTGACTGGAATTTTTTATTCTATTGATTGGTGATTGATTAGATGAACACATTTGTTTTATGTAGTCTGTGCATGTATATACATAATTATATATTATGTTTATATGTTAATTCTGCTTACCAACCATGTACACAAAGTGTTACTGTTTCTAATTTGTTTTCAGCTGATTTTCTTGGGCTCTCATCCAGTCTCTGCTGAGGCAGTAGTGCATATTGGCTTGTTCTGTATTTGAATTTTTTGCTTTCCATTTAGTAGCATCTGGGTTTTGTTTTGTTTTGTTTTTTTTCCTATCTAAATGGGGTGCATTCCATTGCTCTTTGAGAGTTGCTATTTTGGTCAGAAGAAATAGATGCAAGGGTCTAGCACAGATTTGGGTAGGCGCTTAATAGCTATAAATAGATACAGTCTAAAGTCGGAAGGGACAAATGATTGTCTGAGGGGAAAGGTCATATAAAGAACCAGAGGGCTTGAGAACAAAAAAAAGAAATTATTTCTGGTTGAGGGGAGAACAGTGTTGGTTTTTGGAAGAGGTGCCTTTTGAAGTTGGATTTAGCCTGTGTGGGGAGAAATGCAACCAGATTGGGAATAATCTTGGCAAGAAATCTGGACATTTTTCTACAGTTATTATGGAATCATTGCACGGTTTTACAGAAAAGAGTGCCATGTTCCGACCCAGGCTTCAGAGGGTCAGATTGAGGCTGATATTTAACATAAAAAACATTACCCAAAATAAAAAGAAATAAATAAAAAGAAAAAACTTAAAAAGAGAAAAACAGAAAGAAAAAACATTATCATCATTTGCACAGTGTTTTTTGTTTTTTTTTAAATAAGTCCTAGCCATACTCATTTTATCTTCACAAAACCTTCATAAACGAGCTATTCTTTATTTTCCTGTTTTGTGGAAAGGCAAAAATAGGCCCAGAGAGGTTAAATGATTTCCTTTTTTTTTTTTTTTTAAAGATTTTATTTATTTATTCATTTATCGCCCCCCTGCTGCTTGTGCTCGCTGGGCCAGCCAACCACGCCACACGGGCGGGCCTGCCCTCACCAGGAGGCCCCGGGAACCGAACCCGGGGCCTCCCACATGGCAAACGGGAGCCCCACTGATTGAGCCATAGCCGCTTCCCATAAATGATTTCTTTCCATAACACCAGTTGACCTGTAAGTGAGTGATGCCACCAGGTCTTTTGGCTTCAAATTTCTTGCTCATTCTGGAGATCAGAAGTCCAGTTAGGACCCTGTGGCCATCAGGTGGCCTGGAGATGAAGTGGGGGTAACTAGTTAGGGCATGGCGGTAGGGCTGGGGGTCTTGGGGGGAACAGAGGCATAAGAAGAGAGACCACGGAGGCGGAATCGACAGGACTTGGAAGTGCCTGGAGCCGTCAGAGTTTACTAATCTGGGCCCAGGTGCCTGGGGCGGGGGCTGTGGTCCTCACAGGAGGGCAGACTTGGGGAGACATGGACTGATATTTGCAGGACCAGGGCTTGAACACTTATCTCCTGGTGCTCTACCTCCCACACCCCTAAGACTCCTTTAGTTTAAAATCTCAGAGATGCACTAAAATATAGTCTTGTATATAAAGCTATTATTTATAATGTCACTGTCATGCCGTTTGTTCATTTAAGCCCTATATCCTGTACATTTATTGGCATCTTTGTCCCTGAGCCCTTGTATTAGTCAGCCAAAGGGATGCTGATGCAAAATACCAGAAATCTGTTGCTTTTTATAAAGGGTATTTATTTGGGGTAGAAGTCCACAGTTACCAGGCCATAAAGCATACGTTTCTTCCTTCACCAAAGTCTGTTGCCACGTGTTGGAGCAAAACAGCTGCTGACGTTTGCCTGGGTTCAGGCTTCTTGGGTTCCTCTCTTCCCGGGGCTCCTGTTTCTCCACAAGGTCACCTGTAGACTGTGAGGCTCTCTAGGTTTTGCCTCTCTCCACAAGGCCAGCTGTGAACTGTCCAGCAAACGGCTTGTCTCTTTTCCCGGGGCCTTCTCTCCTTCCTCAGGACCAAGCTCCTCTGTGTGCTCATTTCCTTGGGCTCCAGCATTAAAACTCAGCATCAGAACTCCCAGTCTGTCCTTTGCCATGTCTTTTATCTGAGTCCCCACCCACCAAGGGGCGGGGACTCAACGCCCTGCTGACGTGGCCCAATCAAAGCCCTAATCATAACTTAATCACGCCCAGAGGAACAGACCAGTTTACAAGCATAATCCATATCTATTTTTGGAACTCATAAGTGTATCAAACTGCCACAGCCCTCCATCCTGGATGTGGTAATAAGTAGAATCCAGCTTAGGAAATGGTTGTATTTCAAAGTGTACCTGCCAGGCACGGGTAAGGACTCAGTCCGCACTGCTCCATACGATCTGGCTGTAATGGCGTGCTTGTTACCAGGCCAACTCACAGATGCCAGCCATTCCGCCCAGAGCCAGAGTCAGTGAGCCTGTGGGCCCTGATGCCATGGGTGACTGCGGGATTCTGGGAAAAGGCCATCAGCACTGCAGTGTTGGAGGCTATGGACGTGAGCCTCCTCCTGCTCCACTCCCGTGATGTGGCTGGGAATAGGGACCTCGCTCCCCCAAACTACCAGTGCAAAATCCTGTGATTTTAGACCTGTTCTCCTAAGCCCAGTTTGTCTTAAACTGGATCAATGAAGTGAAATAAATTATAGGTGATGTTGGATATTTCACCTCACTGTGCTGCAGTTGGTTAATTGCTTTTAAGAAAATGCTTTAAAAGGCAAACAAGAGCATGCCCTTGAATGATTACATAACTCAGTGTGCTTGGATGGTCAGCAAACCCGTCATGTGATCCTTGAGTGAAGGATCTGATCCCAGCTCGCACTGCCCAAGGCGGGTGAGTTAGATTGTATTATGGTTCAGAGTATTTTCAGCCTCTCCTTGGAGGAGCGTATACTTCTCCCATCATTGACTTGAGGCTTGGCCATGTATATTTAGTACCCCTTTTTTGCAGAAAATGTACATAACTGCCCTGCTGAACTCAAGAGCGATTACATGGCTTGCTTTGGTCGGTGAAATGGGAATGGGAATGGCACGTGTTACTTTCTAGCAGAACTTAGAGTTATCTTGTGGCTCACTCTCTCCCTCTTTTCCCTCTGCTACAAACCAGCAACGTTCTAGAAAGAAGCATTTCCACCCACCTGGGTCCTAGTTGTGCAGACAACATGGAGCAGAGTCAAAATGGGCCTCTAATGGATCTCTGAGATGATCAACAACTTGAGTTCTTATCCACCACTGAGATTTTGGGGTCATTAGTGAAGCCTATCCTGATCCATACAATGTGGAATGTATGGGGCCTGGGCCTACTGCCCTCTGCGCCTTCTAGAAACTTCTCAGCATCTTGGAGCTGCTTGATAGATCCTTTTTTTTCTCTTGAGGCTTGGAAATTGGCCTGCTTCTTTCATTTCCAACAGAATTTTCACTTTCACTTCCTTCTGTACGGGAGGAGTAGACTTCCCTGCCCCACTGCTGTTGCCAGTGGATGGGAGCAGACTCAATTTACAGCACACTTAAGCAAGGTGTGACTTGGCCTCTTGGGCACCTGCCATTCCCCATGAGAAGTGAATGCCCCAGGTGGCTATTGCTTCTGCAGCTTGTCCTGGAAAGGGAGATATGTTAGAATGACTGGAATCCAACCTGCACCCTGGAGCTGAGCCCAGCTGAGCCTGCGCTACCCACAGACCTGTGTGCAAGAAATGCATGCTGTTATTGTAAACTGCGTGGCCCTGTGGGTTTTCATCTTTGTGTTCCTAGCACCAAGCACAGGTCCAGGAGGCACTTAGGAAATTTGTGCTCCAGAACTGAAACCCTGATCTTCAGTGTCACAGCCATATGTTTGAAGTATATGTTTTTGAGACGTGGATAATTTTATTGCCCCCCAATAGGGAGATTGCCTGGGATTAAAGGTCCTCTCTTTTTCCGTGTGAGGCACCTCTGTCTCTGTCCCATCTGTCAGAAGAGGAGAGAGAAGCAGGAGGCCTGTGACTTGTTCTCTGGGATGGTGTTTTCAAGGGCAAGAGCAGGGCCAGTCATGGAGCTGGAACCAAAGCCAGAGAGCAGCACCACAGGGTGGCTTGGATATGATCCACACCCCTTTAATCTCTACTCTCCTGAAAAAACAATGCAATCTAAGGAAAAACATTTGTGCATGCACTGTAAACCTAGCTTCAGGAAGTCCTTTTTCCTTTCTGCCCACCTGGAACATACAGGCCTCTTTTGTTCAGAAATTCTGGAGCCAGCCCTGCAAGCATATAGTTCCTCAGCAAGATCCTGGAATAGAGAGCAGGAGGCCACTAGGCTGGGAGGACGTGGAGCTTTGGGGCCTCTTCAGTCTTATCTGGGATTAATGGGAGGTCCTCAGTGGTTTGTTCATTCAACAGATATTTATGGACTGTTACACATGTGACAGGCAGTGCTAGGTACTGGGGACAGCATGGTGACCAAGACAGACAAGCTCTGTGTCCTCCACGAGAGAAGGTGCCAATGGAGGAGGCAAACCAAAGCAAGGGCAGTAAGGAATCAAGCAAGCTACTTTTATTGGATAATATTGGCAGCAGGGCGGTGATACTTATGTTAAATATAGTAAAATTTTACATTTATTTTAAGTCAGTACCATTAAGTTTGAAAGGTTCAAAAGTATTCACTGAGGGACGTAGATGTGGCTCAAGCCCTTGGGGGCCCACCTACCACATGGGAGGTCGCCAGGTTCGGTTCCTAGTGCCTCCTAAAGAAGACGAGCTAGACAGTGAGCTGACCTGAGGGGCTGGTGTGGTGAGCTGACGCAACAAGATGACGACACAGCAAGATGACGACGCAGCAAGGAAACATGAGAGACACGACAAGCAGGGGGCAGAGGTGGCTCAAATGATAGGGTGTCTCCTTCCCACATGGGAGGTCCCAGGTTCAGTTCCCAGTGCCTCCTAAAAAAAATGAAGACAAGCAGACAGTGGGTACAAAACCAATGAGGTGGGGGGAGAAATTAAATAAAATAAATCTTTTTTTTTTTTTTTTTTTTTTAAACATTCACTGAAAAGTTTCCATCCCAACCCAGTCCTTAAACCATCTAGTTTCCCTCCCTGGAGACAAAGTTACCAGTTTCTTATGTCTCCTTCCAGAGATGGCATATGCATAGATAAGCAAGCACATTTGTGTATGGATCATCCCCCCCACTTTACACTAGTGTTAGCATACTACACATACTTTTTCTACATCTTCTTTAACTGAAAATATATCCTTAAAAACTTTCCATATCTGATATAAAGAGTTTGCCTATTTTTAATGGCCATTTGGTTTTCTATTACTTGGAGATGCCATGATTTATTTGACCAGCCCTCAATTGATGGGCCTTTGGAACATTTTCCTATTACAAATGCTGCTGCATGTCATTTCTCACATGTGAGAATGTAGATCTAGGAAAGAGTCTTACATGTGGTGACAATTGAGCTTTTGTGAATCCCAGAAAAGAGCATATTCTTTGAACTAATCCAATCCTGTGGGTGTGGGACCTTTGATTGCTTTAGATTCAGTTAAGGGACCTTTTGATTAGATCACTTTTTTTTAAAAAGGAGGTACGGAGTTTGAACCCAGGACCTCAGATATGCAAGGCAGGTGCTCAACCACTGAGCTATACCCACTCCATGATCACATTTTATTAGATTGCTTTAGAGCCTTTGATTGGACTGTCAGTGAGATGTGATTCAGGTTGGTCTCGGCCCTCTTGCTGGAGTCTTACATAAGTAGAGAAGTGAAAGCAGAAACACACACAGAGAAAGGCAGCAGTCATTTTACTGTGCCATGTGAGAGAGGACTCCAGGATCACCTTTAGCTGCAGAAAGAGAAACCCCAAGAGGCTGAGAAAGAGGCTGGAGGCTGGAATCGGCAGAGAAGCTGAAGCAATGAGGCCCCCAAGAGGCTAGGCCCATGGAGCAGCTGGAAGCTGAAAGAGGTGAGCCTGGAGGAGAAAGCAGAGAGAGACTGGCAGACCTGCCATTTTGCCTTGCCATGTGGCAGGAGTCTAGGATCTGCCAGCAGCTGTCCTTTGGTGAGAAAACATCTGTAATGATGACTTGATTTGGACATTTTCACAGCCTTAGAACTGAATGATTTTGCCCTAATAAATGCCCATTACAAAAGCTGGTATTTTGCTCCCAGCAGTGTTAGCAAACTAAAATAGATGTGGAATTGTGGAGGCGCTCCATTCAGTTGGCAGGTGGAGAAAGGGAAGGTTGAGAAGGCACATCTGCTCTCCTTGGCCCAGGAGTGACACCTGCTGCTTTGCTCATTTTCAGGCCAGCCTTCGTCTCATCACATGACCCTGACTGGAAGGAGGTAGGGGCGGAAATGTGGTCTTGCTGCGTGCCCAAGAAGGGAAGAACACGCGTCTCAGAGGACTGGCCCTTCTGACACAGCAACCTTATATGGTGCCTGGGATAACGCACAAGCCAGTTGGTTGTTTTCTGAGGTCTGAGCTTTACTTTCCACACGATAGACCCCATTCAGGTTTCCGTTGACCTTATTGGTTTTATCTTAGCTTTGTACTTTAAGTGCTATGTTTTGGTGCCAGTCTGTTTTCCCAAAGATCATTAGACCTACTTTCTCTGAGAATATTAGTGATGTTTGAACATAGGAATATATTTTAATGGCTTTTTCACTCCTTATCTACTCCCTAACCCACTTAATCTTCATGGTAACCCTATAAAGTAGCGCCTGTTAGAGGTGAGGAATCCAAGATGTGGAGAAGTGAAGTGACTTCCCTGATGTATTTGTTTCCTGTGGCTGCCGGAACAAAGTTCCACAAACTGAGTGGCTTAAAGCAATAGATATGGATTGTCTCATGGTTCTGGAGGCCAAAAGTCTGAAATCAAGGTGCCAATGGGGTCGCACACCCTCTGAAACTCTAGGGAGGAATCTTCCATGCCCCTCTCCTGGCTTCTTTTGGTCCTGGTCATTCCTTGACTTGTGGCAGCAGCTCTTCAATCTCTGCCTCTGCCTTCACATCACCTTCTCCTCTCCCTTGTCTGTCTGTCCCATCTCCTCTTCTTATGAGGACACTAGTCACATTGGACTAGTGGCCCACCCCACTCAGTATGACCGCATCCTAACTTAACGAGTTCCATCGGCAACTACCCCAAGTCCATTCTGAGGTACTAGGGGTTAGGACTTCTGCACACCTTTTTTTGAGGGGGTGGGGCACAAGTGGATGGCAGAACTGGGATTCTCACCAGGGTGTATCTCAGGCATGCTGGAGTAGGCACATTACACAGCATTTCCTTCTGGACCAAGAGGAACAGTTTGCTCTTCCAGCGCCATCTCTGCCCACCCCTTCTCCTGGTCACTGAAAAGCTGCTCGTGGATCTTCTTCCACGTGTTTCCTCCCCTCCCAAGGATGGGGCTCCAGAGTTCACTTGCATGTGGAAGACCCTTCCTCTCACTGATTCCCATGGTAGTTCTGTGAAAATAAATGGGGACAGTCAGGATGAAATTTGTATGCAATTTTAAGAGTAGTTGCATGAGATCCGAGGAATATGATGGAAAATCTGGACAAAGACATTTCAGGCAATCCTTAATATTCCTTTTATTATTTGAGATGTGCAGAGAAGACCAAGTTTCCAGAAATCACTATGCACAATCAAGTCCTTAGTGTGTACTTACATTGGAACTTATTCTAAACATTTATTTCTCTTGTGTCAAGCATTGCTTTTTGCATCTCTTTTAAGATCCCGTGTTTATGTAACTGCTGAGTACAAATAATGATCTGACTAGCCCAGCTGGTGGTTTTCTGGCACACTGCAAACCTAAGTAAGCATCTTTAGGCTTGGAGACTTGTGGATGCACCAAGATTTCATGACTCAAGGTTTCATGACAACATGCCCGTGATTGTTAACAGCTGAAGATACTTTGAAATCTCTGCATTATATACAGCCTAGAACTAGAATATCTTGTTTGATGAGTGCTGACTTCAGCTCCTAGAGTTTTTCAAAACCCTGTTCTTCACCATCCTCTACTTCTCTTCTTAGGGTTCGTGTGCGATGATTGTGGCTCAAGTTCCATGACGGTTTGTTCTTGGGACCAGACGTGATCAGAAGTGGACCTCATGAGCGCCTCCACGTCCCCAGCTGCCATGCTTCTCCGGAGGCTGAGAAGACTTTCTTGGGGCAGCTCTGCCGTCCAGCTCTTCCTCCTAACACTGGTGACGTTTGGCCTGCTGGGCCCTCTGGCCTGTCACCGCCTCCTGCACTCCTACTTCTACCTGCGCCATTGGCATCTGAACCAAATGAGCCAAGAGTTCCTGCAGCAGAGCCTGAAGGAGGGTGAGGCTGCCCTCCACTACTTCGAGGAGCTGCCCTCTGCCAACGGCTCAGTGCCTATCGTCTGGCAGGCCACTCCCCGCCCCTGGATGGTCATCACCATCATCACCGTGGACAGGCAGCCTGGCTTCCACTACGTCTTGCAGGTGGTGTCCCAGTTCCATCGTCTGCTTCAACAGTGCGGCCCCCAGTGTGAGGGCCACCAACTCTTCCTGTGCAACGTGGAGCGAAGCGTGAACCATTTCGACGCCAAGCTGCTGTCCAAGTATGTCCCCGTTGCCAACCGCTACGAGGGCACCGAGGATGATTATGGCGATGACCCTTCCACCAACACCTTTGAGAAAGAGAAGCAGGACTATATCTATTGCTTGGAGTCATCCCTGCAGACCTACAACCCAGACTACGTCCTAATGGTGGAAGATGACGCCGTCCCAGAAGAGCAGATCTTCCCCGTCTTGGAGCACCTTCTTCGTGCTCGCTTCTCCAAGCCGCACTTCAGAGATGCCCTTTATGTGAAGCTCTATCATCCTGAGATGCTCCAGCACTACTTCAACCCGGAGCCCATGAGGATCCTGGAGTGGCTCGGCGTGGGCATGTTGCTGGGGCCCCTGCTGACCTGGATATACATGCGGCTTGCCGGCCACCCCGGGTTCAGCTGGCCCATCATGCTCTTCTTCTCCCTGTACAGCATGGGTCTCGTTGAGCTGGTGGGGCGCCACTATTTCCTGGAACTGCGGCGGCTGAGCCCTTCCCTGTACAGCGTGGCCCCTGCCTCTTCGTGCTGCACGCCAGCCATGCTCTTCCCTGCCCCAGCGGCTCGCCGGACCCTCACCTACCTGTCGCAGGTGTACTGCCACAATGGCTTCGGCAAGGACACAGCACTGTACGCGCTGCTGAGGGCCAAGGGGGAGCGGGCCTATGTGGTAGAGCCGAACCTCGTGAAGCACATCGGGCTGTTCTCCAGCCTCCGCTACAACTTCCATCCCCGTCTGCTCTAACATGCCAAGAAATGCCTTTTTGAAACAGGCCACCTCCTCTGGACTCCAGTATTAAGCTCTTTATTTGGGCATGCTGGCTGGCAGATATTTCATCGTTTAATGTTGCTTGGGATGTAGGCCCTGGGACAGCTGAGGTGCGTCCAAGTCAAGGACTTTGGCTTTAGTGCCCTCCCCCTACCCTGGCATGAACAGTGTGTCCAGACCTCTCTCCCCACACACAGCCACACTGCCTCACGCAGTCTGACCCACCCAGCAAGGGTGCAATTAAATACCAGTTTTGTCCTCCAGTTGTTTTTAGCTCTGCTTTATGGTGGAGCTTATGACTGTCAAAAACTGTGCACCGGGGAGCGGGTGTAGCTCAGTAGTTGAGCGCCTGTTTCTCATATACAAGGTCCCAGGTTCACTCCCTGGTATCTCTTTTAAAAAAGAGGAAAAAAAAAACCAACAACTTTGTGCACCAAGTGGTATAACTATTTTAGGATGTTAAGGGTAGAATTTGGCGAAAGGTGAGATCCTTTTGAGTTGATTTCTTTCCCAAGGTATGAGAATAATGGATACATGTTTAGAATATGTGTCCAAAGAAGCAGTTCCATGTTGGTAAATTCCATTGGCTTCCTTGACCTTGATGTAATAAAAAGCTATAAACAAAGCTGTGCAATGCCTAACATCTTAAAGGCAGGTGATCTGGCCTTTGTTACCGGCATTTTCTTTTCCATATATTATCTCATATGAGAACACTGAGGCACAACAAGATCTGGAAGTGCTTTCTGAACCATCAAGGTCAGACTGCCTAAGGTCAGTGGTGATTTAATACTGAATATTTCTCTCATATTCCAGTTCTTCAGAAATGGGACATTTCAGCATGATAAAGTGGGTGAGCTCTTTGCTAATCGCACATCCCTTTCCCTAACTGCTGGCTAACAGTTCACCCCCATTTCTTTTTATTCTAGGTAGCATGATGTTATAGAAGAACGAGCGTGGACTGGGGAGTCAGAAGACCTGAATTTTAATTTCGGGCCTGCCGTGTGCTAGCGGGCAAGCTCTATATCTGTTCTGGATCTGTTTCTTCACCTGTAAAAGGAGGACAGTATTGCAAACCTTTGAGAGATGTGTGAGCCTTAACTAAGAGAATGTCCTTAAAACACCTCACAGAGGCTTCAGTTGTAGAGGACACTTGGAAAATGTTCGTTCTTTCCTCTCCTGTCATAAGCATATAAAATTCCATGTGTATTTTACAGAAAGATGTGATGTTTAAAGTTGAGCTGGGGCACAGGGCTGACACTTCTGCAGACCAAGCACTGCCAGAATAAGGACTGGCCTTTCGTCGTGTCTTCTGAAGGAGATGCAGCCTAGCTTTCATCTAGCCCCACCTTCACACCAGGCCTAAAATAAGAGTTGTTCATTCAAACGAAAAATGATCTGAGACTCCTCGTGAGCTTATCCCAAAACTAGCAGCCCCAGAAAATCCCTTTTCTCCAACGTCCCAAGTAAACGTCCTGTAATGATTCTTACCAACCCAGTGGCCGGCATGTCCCTTTATGAGGTTGGACGATTCCATTAGAGACGTCAAGCAGCTGGCCAGGTTGTTTCAATGCCACGTTTTCTATTCACTTTTCTTTTTTTAAGTCTATTCTTTTTATTTTCAGCACAATACTCATTCATGGTGAGCTTCCATTTTGGGATCCACCCAAGAATACAAACGGAGTTTAAATGGGGCTCTTTATCACCCATGTTTTACAGATGAAGAAACTGAGACCCAGAGAAGTTAACTGACTCCTCCAGGTTCACACAGCTCAACAGTGGCAGGGCCAGGACTGGAGTGAAGCTCTTCTGACCCCCAGCTCCTGCTCTTTTTTCTTAACCATGTTAATCTTATAAATATCTATGTGGCCAAAGTCTCCCTTGTAAAATCTGATGGTGACGTGGATTAAATGTTGTCTCTGTAAGCTTAGATGGTAGAAGCCCATTGTTGTGTTGGTCCTGGGGGACAGATGGGTCAAATGTGTTGTGTTGCTCCAGGGAGCGGTTTTGTATCCCTAGCAAGGTCTGACGTGACCGTGATGTTCAGATCAGACTTCCACTCCCTCGTTGCTTCTCTTCCAGTAATCTGGCCCACCCCCCAGGTTTTAGAACCGAGCTCCTGGTATTTATGACTGGCTGCCCTCTTGAAGGTGTTTTGGCCAATAACAGGAGAGCCACGTCTAAGCTAGCCGGGCCCAGAGAGGGGATCACCGCTGGGTTTGCTTCCTGTTCTTTCTGATTGCGTTTTCTGTGACTGCATGCAGCTGTCTCCTCCCCACACTTCCCCATCGGGTGGCTAAAGTCACTTTTAACTTGTCCTGTTTCTCTGCCTAGGCACTGAGATGTCTCCCCCACTTTTTAAAAGTCGGGTCCAGTGTCCTTTGACATTGTCTCCAGGTGCAGGCTCAGTTCTGCCCTTTATATTCTCCCTACTTCTCCCTTGTGTCCCTTGTTCCTGGACTCTAATTTTTGTATGTTGTCCTGGGCAGCTGAGAGCTTTACAACAAAGCTGAAGTCTCATGAAATCCTAAGCAAGGGGTTTGGAGAAAACTAAGGACCCCTTCCCATATTGAGGGACAGAGACTCCCAGAAGAGCTAAGTCTCTCACAGTCCTGCTCACCTTTCTGAGTTTAAATTATAGCCAGGCCCAAGATTCTCCTTACTGTGACTGGCTGTATTTCCATAGACATATCATTCAAATAAAAGCACCTGTTCCACTGCGGCATCCCAAGAAGACTTTGGTCATTCTCTTTTGTTTCTGTGGATGGATTTTTCTGATGTGGCAAAACAGCATCGACTCTACATGTAGCTGTGGCATCCTAAGATCTGGGCTCATTCAAAAGTAAGGGCTGCAGACTGTACAAGTAACCGTGGTTACAGGCCCCTGGGTCACACCAGTGCCAAGGTTGATATCTTCTTCTGGATAACATCTCACTGCAACAAACTGGGCTCGGGTAGGGGGGTACATTCTTGGTCTGACATATGGTCAGGGCAGGGGTTTTGTGGGGGACTGAACTCATTTACATTTAATCAAAGCTACACACACGCAAGCATAAAGCATGTCAAAACACAAAACATCACCGGAATAATGGTCCTTAAAGAAAGTTTCTGGTCCCTGCAGTCCAATCTCTGGGGATGTTCTGGTTCATGCCAAATCGTATGGCATTTTGGCAAAGGTCACTCTTACTGCCCAGAGCCACGTGGTGACGTTCAGACCATCTGTAGTGGTTTGGAGCCGTATGGACATGTTATTAAACTTAATCCAATCCGTTGTAAGTAGGACTTTTTGATGAGGTTGCTTCAGGTAAGGTGTGGCCCACCTCAATCAGGATGGGTCTTATCCTATACCTGGAGCCCTTTATAAGCCGAATGAAATTCAGGTAGGAGAGAAAGCCACAGGATTCAAGAAGCTGAAGGTCACTGGAACCTGGAAGAGAAGGGAGAGACCCGGAGAGGCTGCCGTGTTCACTGCCATGTGACAGAGGAGCCCAAGGCCAAGGTTCTCTCGCAGCCAGTCCCAGAGCGCCCGTCTCTGGGAAGAGGGCATCACCCTGACGCCTTGATTTTGGCTTTCTTTTCGTTTCAGCCTCAAATCCTTAAGCTAATTAATACCCGTTTTTTAAGCCAACCCATTCATGGCATTTGCTTGAGCAGCCCAGGAAACTAAAACATCTCACCCCCACCGGGGCTGGGTGGGGATCATTCCTTCACTCGTCTTCCTGTCTCTTGGCTTGAAAGCCCCAGTCTAGACTCATGGGGATGATTCTCACTGGCAACAGCAGGTAGAGGCAGCAACACCTGCAGCCTGAAAGAGAAAACCCGTCTTCTGACGGTACCTCACAGGGATCCAAGGCTGGAACCTTGCACACCACTCCCCTCCCCAACCCCCCAAAACACTGAAAACAAAACAATAAGAGAAAAGTAGCTGTGTGGTGGTGTAAAAGGGCTCCTCTTTGCACTTTCCGTTCCCTCTGCCTGGATGCGTATTAAAAACTTTTTCATGGGCCAAAATTGCAGACTATAACCAACCCTCACTACCCTAACCTCACTCTTAGTTCCTCTTCTTCCTTGGTCCCATTTCTCTTCCACCAATCCTCTTTTTTATGGGCAGTTCCACTGTGGATTCTTTTACGCTTTTTCATTCATTCATCTGTTGCCTACTATGTGTCAGGCACTATTCCAGGTGCTGCGGATGCAGCAGTGAATGAGACAAACATCCCTGACACTGTGGTACTTATATTCCGTGGAAGGGGGGGATGGAGGAAAAAAAAGTGATAAATAAGGGAATTTCAAGTAATAAGAGCTTTGAAGGGAATCAAACCGGCTAATGTGGGAAGTGGATTTGGCTCAAGTGTTTGGGCATCTGTCTACCATGCGGGAGGAACTGGATTCGATCCCCGGGACCTCCTGGTAAAAAGGCGAGCAGGTGAGCCAGGCCTGCGTGCATGGATGGCGAGCCACACAGCAAGGTGATGACATAAGAGAGACGCAGGGAAGAGTCGAGGCAAAACACACCAGAAACCAGGAACTGAGGTGGTACAAGTGACAGGGCGCCTCTCTCCCATATCGGAAGTCCCTAGGATCGAATCCCGGTGAAGCCTGTAGGAGAAAAATGAGAAGGCAAGAAACAGACAGATCACCCAGCGAATGGGCACAGACAGCAAGCAGAGGGCAAGGGGGACTCATAGAACTGTACACCAAAAGAAAAAATAGTCAATTTAAACAAAACCAGCTAACGTGATAGGTGGCTTGAGAGGCAGGGAAAGGGCTTAGCTAGGATGGAAAGTCTCTTTGAGGAGGTTAAAATTGAGTTGAGCCCTGAAAAGGACTCAGCCAAGGGGAATGCATCCCGGACAGAGGGAATGGCAAATGCAGAGGCCTTGAAATAAGAACAAACATAGCAAGTCCAAGGAACTGCAAGGAAGCCAGTGGTGCTAGAGCTCAGAGAACAAGGCTGGGAGCAGTAAGACAGAGGCCAGGGAGCGGGCAGCTGCGAGGTCACATCGGGCCTGGGGGTAATACAGGGGTTTGACTTTTATTCTAAACACAATGGGAAGCCATTCCCTAGCAGGGAACTGAGTCACTTTTCCAGAGCATTGCCTATCCATTGTTTAATTTCTTAGCCCTCTCCATAGGCACAGGGGAAGGTTTATTACATAGGGCATTAGGGACACAAGAGTGAGCTGACAGAGGTAGACATCCTCTGCTTCCTGAAACTCCTTTGGCCTCTTGCCCCATCTTTCTGACATCCTAGAACTATCCCGTTCCTAAATGTGCCATCTTTCTTGGTTCTTTTTGATAAATTCATTGTTTGCTTTTGGATTTCTCGTCTGTTTTCACCCCCCAAATTGTTAAAGTAGATGCTCTATTCTTCCATACCTCTGTGTAGGTCGCTAGGAGAAAAGACTAGGATATCTGGTAAATGCTGCCCTAAATATCACCACTCATTGCAGTGCCGTGGTTCACAGCCCTGTTGCAGTCTGTGGCCTGGGGTAGCCTGTAAGCCACAGCACCTGCCCTCTGTGGTCCCAACACATTAAATACTATTTTTCCTCCAGGATTATGAAATTTCCAGAGGTTTTCCAAATGAAATCCAACTTTAAAAATGCCAGTTAATGACCATTTCTTAACAGATATTCCATTGAAGCCAGGATAAAAATATCTAAAGGATTCATGTGGGTGAAAATTACCCATTTTATAATCCATGGTGGTGTAACTTACAATGCATCACATGTAAACAGAAGTCCCACAGTAATCAACTCCAATTAGGATGCCTCTTCACTCGAATTAAGTTTCCAATTAAATTCTCCCAAATGAGAAATATATTCAAGGAAAATTAAATTAATCTTATCAAATTTGCATTCTCTAGCTGCATCCTAGTATTCTCACCATTTTTTCTTTTAAAAATGATGTCAGTGAAGCAGGTATAACTCAGTGGTTGAGCGCCTGCTTCACATGTACGAGGTCCTGGTTCAATTCCCAGTAACTCCTAAAAAAAAATGTGTTAATAAAAATGAATGCAAAAAATATATAAAGAAAAAAAAAAAAGAAAAGCAAAACAAAACAAAACAAAAAGAATGCAGAATTGAGATGTTGCCATTTGGGGAACACAACAGAATCAGTTCTCAATTTTTAAAAACGTTTTCTTTTAAAATAATTTCAACTTATAAGACAGTTGCAAAAATAACATAAACCCATACAGAGAATTCAAACATACCCCGCCACCCCCAGATACCCAGATTCACCAATTTTAACACTGGAGAGCAGGTTGTACACATCAAAATCCTTGCACTCATAATATTTCCATGCACATTTCTGATGAACAATGGTATTCACTTATGTAATCACCTTAAATGCAGTTACCAAGTTCAAGAAATTTAACATTGATAGAAAGCTTACATTCTATATTCCAATTTTTTCTTATGGCCCAAGAGTATCCTTTTGAGCCTTTTCCACTCCATTCTTAGACCCCACCCAGTATCATATATTGTGTTTGTCATTGTCTTTTTAGTTTATTTTAATTTTGGAAACATCAACAACATAAATCTCCCCATCCAAACCTCTCCCAAGCATACCATTCAGTGGGATTTATCACATCTGCAGTGTTGCAGTACCCTCACCACCATCCATTACTAGAACTTTCCCTTCACCCCAAAGATAAATCCTACACTCATTTTGCATGAACTCCCCATCCTCCGTCTCTGTAGATTTGCATAATCTTTTCTTTGTGGTTACCATGGGACTTAAATGTAACAGTCTACATCTCTAACAACGCCATTTGCTTTGATACCATCTGTGATGGGTAGGTTCATATGTCAGCTTGGCCAGATAATGGTGCCCAGTTGTTTGGTCGAGCAAGTACTGACCTAATTGTTACTGTGAGGAAATTTTGTGGATTTAAATCATCAGTAAGTTGATTGCATCTATGACTGATTACATCTATAGTCAACTGGGGAGCTTGCTTTCAGCAAGGAAAGACATCTCAGCCAATCAGTTGCAGGCCATAAAAGAAGTGATGATTTCAGCAGTCAGAAAAGAGAATTTCCATCTTTACTTCAGCCAGCCAGCTTCTCCTAGGGAATTCATCGAGGGTCTTCATTGGAGTTCCTGGCTTGCAGCCTGTCCTAAGGAATTTGGACTTGTGCATCCTTACAGTTGTGTGAGACAATTTTATAAAAGCTCATAATATTTACTGGTATCCCCTGTCAGTTCCGTTTCCCTAGAGAATCCTGACTAATACACCTGTTGAACCTCAGTAGCATACACAAACTCTGTTCCTATACATCTCCATGCCCACACTTTTATGTAGTCCTGTAAGAGGTGAAAAATGGAGTTACATAGCAAAAACACAACATTACCAATACATGTATATATTTAAAGATTTAAATACATTTATATATTTATATCTTTAAATATATATATTTAAAGATTTATTTTATTTATTTATTCCTCCCTTCTCATTGTTTGAGCTAGCTGTCTGCTCTCTGTGTCCATTCACTGTGTGCTCTCTGTGTCTGCTCATCTTTAGGAGGCACCGGGAACTGAATGTGGGACCTCCCATGTGGTAGGCAGGAGTTCAATTGCTTGAGCCACATCCATTTCCCTCCAGTATTTATACTGACCCATGTCATCTTTACCAGATGTTTGGTTTTTTTTTTTCCCTTTGAGGTACCAGGGCTGGGGATTGAAGCCAGGACCTTGTATGTAGGAAGCTGCCCCTCAACTACTGAGCCACATAGGCACTCCTGAGTTGGTTCTTTCCTTTGTTTGCCTGTTTGCTTTTTGTTTTTCTTTTAGGAGGCACCAAGGACCAAACCCAGGACCTCCCATATGGGAAGCAGGCACTCAACCACTTGAGCCACATCCACTCCCCTACCAGAGGGTTTTATTTCTTCATGTGACTTCAGTCAATTGTCTATTGTCCTTTACTTTCAACCTGCAGAACTACCTTTAGCATTTCTTGTAGGGCTGGTCTAGTGGTGAATTCTCTCAGCTTTTGTTTATTTGGGAGTGTCTTTTTTTTTTTTAACTTTTAAAAAAATATTTTATTTTTAAAGAAGCTTTATTTTTTTATGAATAGTAACAGCACTATATTTCTAGGAGAGAAAGCAATCCCTTATTTCCTTTATCATAAAACAAAAGTCAATGAGTCAACTTTTTTTTTTATCAAATTGACTTTATTTTTTCTTGTTGGTGTACAGTTCTATGAGTTCTTCTCCCCCCACCCCGGCTAGCTGTCTGTGTCCACTCGCTCGGTGACCTTCTGTGTCTGTTTCTTGCCTTCTCTTTCTTATTTTTCTCCAGGCTTCACCAGGATTCGATCCTAGGGACCTCCGATGTAGGAGAGAGGCACCCTGTCACTTGCACCACCTCAGTTCCCGGTTTCTGGCACGTCTCACCTTGACTCTCCCTGCATTTCTCTTTTGTTGTGTCATCATCATGCTGCATGGCTTACCGCGTGTCTGCGCAGGTCCAGCTCACCCACTCACCTTTTTTTTTTACCGGGAGGTCCCGGGGATCGAACCTGGGTCCTCCCATATGGTAGATGGATGCCCAACCACTTGAGCCACATCTGCTTCCCAATGAGTCAATATTTTAATAATAACACCGACCAAGTTATTTACTATTCAAGAATTTGCTTTTCAAGTTGTGTCTTTAAAATGTATCCATCCATGTATTTGGATTAAATTAAATTTATACATCAAAAACATTTTGCTCAGAATTCTAATCTTAAGTATAAACCATAACTTATCAAAGCATAGTCCAAACACTATACAATAATGCTACCATTTAGAATTATATGCTTCATCTGAAAAACTTACCTTACAAACAGGAGTTTTGCCCTGTTTCTCAGAATAAATGTCCCTATGTCTAAAACTTTAAATGATAATCAAAAAAGACAGATTCAGATAATTCATGCTATGCCAGAAGCACCACCTTCCTTCCAGTTACAGTCTCTACAGCTCCAGAAGCAGACACAATAACCATTATTTTATTTCTTGAAGCTTCTTCTGTTTCTTAGCAATAGCTGTCCAAACAGCAAGAATCTCATCACTTTCAAAATCATAGTCAAGAATTGACTTTGATGAGAAATACGTTACTTCTGCTGATGATTTGCTCTTTTTAATCCTCTGCCACTTTCTGCTGCTCCTGGAGTGTTCTTACCCAAGAAAGGTCTTCTTTCCATATTTCAGGTTTCATTGGATAGATGTGATATCTTCGAATTGCTTCATCCATTTTGTTCTTCCACTCTCTGTTGTCATACCATTCTATTGTCTGTCTTCTTATCCTTTAGTTTACCTTTCCTAATAATCTTCATTTCTAAACTCTTCTCCAAATCTCTCACCCTTGATTTTTCCTATCAGGCTGTAGCACCCCCTTTAGTATCTCTTGCAAATCTAGTCGTTTGATAACATATTCTATCAGTTTTTGCTTGTCTGTGAAGATTTTGAACTCACCCTTATTTTTTTTTTTTTTTTAAGATTTATTTATTTACTTTATCCATTTTAAACCCCCTCTTCCCCATTTGCTGTTTTGTGTCCATTCGCTGGGCAATTCTCTGTGTCTGTTTCCTGCCACCTCTTCTCATCCTCCTCCTCCAGTCTTCACCAGGATTCGATCCTGGAGATTTCTGATGTAGGAGAGAGGTGTTCTGCCGCCTGCGCCACCTCAGATCCTGGCTTCTGGAGCTCTCGGAGCATCTCGTCTTGTCTCTTCCCTGCGCCTCTCTCTTGTTGTGTCATCATCTTGCTGCATGGCTCCTGGGGCCTGGCAGCTCACCAGCACACAGAGCCTGGCAGCCCATGTGCCTTCTATATATATATTTTTATTTTACCGGGAGGTCCTGGGGATCAAACCCAGGTCCCTCCATATGGCAGACGGACGTCCAACCATTTGAGCCACATCCGCCCCCCTCACCCTTATTTTTGAAGGACAACTTTCTGGATACAGAATTCTTGGCCAGCAGTTTTTCTCTTTCAGTACCTTAAATACATCATACCACTTTCTTCTCTCCTCCATGGTTTCTGATGAGAGGTCAGCATTTAATCTTATCAAGTTTTTCTTGTATGTGATGCTTTGCTTTTCTCTTGCTGCTTTCAGAATCCTCCCTTTTATCTCATATATTTGTCATTCTGAATAGTAGGTATCTCAGGGTAGGTCTCTTCAGATTTATTCTGTTTGGGATGTTTTTCCTTCTTGGATATTGATATTTATGTCCTTCATAAAGGTTGGGAAGTTCTCAGTCATTATTTCCTCAGATATTCTTTCTGCCCCTTTTCCATTCTCTTCTTCTTTAGGGACACAAATAAAGCGAATGTTTGTGCATTTCGCGTTGTCATTCAATTCCCTGAGACCCTGTTCCATTTTTTCCATTCTCTTCTCTTTCTGTTCTCCTGTCAGTTGTTCTGTCTTCAAAATCACTAATTCTGTCTCCAAGCAATTCACATCTGCTCTTATGTGCCTCTAATGTATTTTTAATCTTGTCTATCATGTCTTTCATTCCTATAAGGTTTGTTATTTTTGTTTGCAGTATTTCAAATTGTTCTTTATGCTCTCCCAGTGTCATCTTAATATCCTTTATTTCTTTAGTCATATTTTCTTTAAATTCTTTGAAGTGTTTTAGGAGAGTTGTGTGATTATCACTGATTAATTGTTTAAGTCCTGTATCTCTTCAGGATATTTGGTTTGTTCTTTTGGCTCGGCTGTCTCTTCCTGTTTCCTAGTATGGCTTGTAATTTTCTGCTGATGTCTAGGCATCTGAATATGTTGGTGTATTTACTCTGATGGCTAATTTCTCTCTCGACTATTGTTTTTTTCCCACAGCTCTTCTTTGATATTTGGTTCAATTTATAATTAGTCTTTAAAAATTGCCCTGCTTAAGTTTTCAAAATCGGGCCAGGGACTCACTAGTTGGGCACAGATTTTCTCCCAGGGGTTGAAGACAGTACCGTTTTTGTCCACGCAGTTTCCAGACCAGCCATCAGATAGCGCTAGTCAGCGCACCCTTCCACAGAGGTGTTTCAGTCTCAGCTTTCCTGTGTTCCTGTGTTGAATCTCCAGATCAGAGATTCAAAGAGGGCACTGCTGGAGGAATGCACTGAAAAAAAGCATCCCAACCTCCCCTCCCTTTTCCCTTGAAACAGCTGACAGGGAGGAAGGTGTCTGCTCCCCTCTCAGTCAGCTACAGTGAGACAGGGGTTTTACCCCAGCTTAATATCTTGGGGGTGGGGGAGGGGAGCCCTTCCTGGCTCCCATGGGGCCTTGGTAACTCACGTTTGTCTTTTCGTCTTTTTGTCTCTCTATCCCTCACTCTCCTGGGAGTTTTGTAGCACTGTCCTTGTCTGCTGACGCCCAAACCTGGTCCCTCGGACAGCGTTTGGCTCTTTCTCTGTAGTTTCGGTGAGAGCATTCAGCTCTACCTGTTAGTCCATCGCCATCTTCCCATAATCCTCTAAAGAAGCTTTAGATTAAATAAATGTTACATAAAAAATATGGAGGATTCCCATATGCCCCAGCCCCTCTCCCTCCCACACTTTCCCACATTAACAACATCTTTAATTTGTGTGGTACATTTGTTACAATTGATGAACACGTATTGAAGCACTGCTACTAACCTGTGGACTATTGTTTATAGTTTACACTCTGCCCCACACAATTTTATAGGTTATGACAAAATGTGTAATGGCCTGTATCCGTCATTGCAGTGTCCTGCAGGACAATTCCAACGTCCTGAAAATGCCCCCATGTTATAACTATTCTTCCCTCTCCCTCTATTTGGGAGTGTCTTAATCTCTTTTGTTTGAAGACAGGTTTGCTGGATGTAGAATTCTTGGTTGACAGGTTTTTCTTTGCTTTCAGTGCTTTATATATGTCTTCCTACTGCCTTCTTGCCTCCATGATTTCTGATGAGAAATTGGCACTTCAACTTATTGAAGGTCCTTTGTATGTGACCCGTTGCTTATCTCTTGTGGCTTTCAGAATTCTATTTATCTTTGGCATTTGACAGTTTGATTATAACCAGATATGGTGAGGATCTATTTGTGTTCATTCTGTTTTAGTTCATTAAGCATTTTGGGTGTGTGTATTCATGTCTTTTGTTAAATTGGGGAAGTTTTCAGTCACTATTTCTTTGAATATTCTCTCCGCTCCTTTCTTTCTCCTTCTGAGGCTCCCATAGTTATGCTTGATAGTGTCCCCTAGGTTCCTCAGCCCTGCTCACTTAATTCTTTCCTCTTTCTGCTCAGATTGGTTGATTTTAGTAATCTCACCTTCAGATTCACTGAAGCTCCCATCTACTACTGAGCCCCTCTAGGGTAATTTCATTTTCTGTTACTATGGCGTTCAGTTCTATTTGGTTCCTTTTCATAATTTCTCTTTGTATTCATCTATCATTTTCCTGAGTTCCTTTAGTTCTTTGTCCCTATTTTCCTTTAGGTTTTTGGGCATATCTAGGGCCATTTTTTAAAAGTTTTTTTCTAGAATGTCCCAGACCTGATCCTCCTCATCAATGGATGGTTTCTAATGCTTAATCTTCTCGTCTGCCTATGCTGTCACTTCCTGTTTCTTTGTATGTTTTGTAATCTTTTGCTGAAACATGGCCATTTTGATATTTTAATGTGTTGTCTCGAATTTAGACTCTGAGTCTTCTGTTCCTTAAGCTTGTATCCAGCTGGTATATGACAGAGCTTTTCTTGAATTTCAGGAGAAATAAATAAAATAAATGAAATGAAATGAAATAAATAAAATAAAATAAAATAAAATAAAAAAATAAAGTAAAAAAAATAAAAAAATAAAAATAAATAAAATAAAATAAAATAAAATAAAAACAAAAATCTCAGTCTTTGCAGATTGACCTGTGCAAGTGCTCTCCTTCAGAACCTATCCATACAATGAATTTAGAGAATAACTCCAGGCCGAAATGTAGGAACCTCCCTTGTCCTTTCTGTGCATGTGTCTTGTCTTGGGCATGCATGTGTGGCCCTAGGAATTCCCCCATTTACATGGTCCAAATGCCCCTTTTTCCCTGGGCACTGTACTGTGTGTCCTTCACATCACCTGCCCAGGCACCCATTTGATTGCTGTTCCGCCATGTTCCATAGGAGAGTTTGGTGCGCCACCTCCTACACGCAGGGCAGGTTCTGGGGTGGCAAGTACCTTGGGTCACCACCAGACAGACTGGGCCAGACATCTATGCCCCCAGCATGTGCACAAGGGTTACCCTGCTCTCTCTCTGGAACTGAACCAGCTCCATGCTGGGAGCATGGGCTGGGTCCATACTGAGCTGGTGAGGGGTGGGGGAGAGGCTACCTAGGGTGCCCAGGTATCCTACGACTTTTAAGTTGCCTTTTTTTTGATTCGGTGCCCACCCTGTTTCTACAGTCCTTTAAGTATTTTCTGAAGCTTTGAGAAAGCTGTTTCTGTCCGTTCTTGCTGTTTGTTCAAAGCTTCTTTGGGGAATTGGAGCCCTGAAGCCCTTCACTGCTATTTTGATCAGGGCTTGGGCTCCATTTTTAAGCAAACAGCTGTATTTAATTGAAGTGTTCATTTAACAAGAATACTCTTCCTCACTGTTTTTTCTTTGCTAACTTCAGCAGCTATTTTCATTCCCCTGGAGAAGGAATACACAGAATGAGAGTTTGTTAAAGCTTCCCTGTTTGGGTATCTCCCCACAGATGGGATTCTCCTTTTGCTGATTTACCCAAGCAGGGGGATACATTGAGATGGTCAGCTTTCAAGTCATCAAGTCTGTGTAATTTCTTTCTATCAACATTTTTGGGCAATTTCTCTTGTCCTTCTCAACTGTACCCCTCTCTAGTCCCAACACCTCCAAAATCCACAGCCAGCTGGTCTTCAGCAAGATCATAGCCTCCATCTAGCTCTCTCTCCTCTGAGGTTTATGATAAAGGAGAAGGGAGTGTGTCTTCTTCTTGGAATGTACACCTAGGGTACTTGTCCTGGCTTTGTCCCCAAGAAAAGGAAAAAGCATCTATATTTTAAAAGTTTAAAAACAAACAAACAAAAAAAAAACCAATGGTACATGTATGTGTCACATTCAAAATCATAGTTCGTATATTCTGGAAGGAAATACAGCAAACAAATTAATCATAAGAAAATAGAAATTGAGAAGTTCATCCTCATCATAATGAATGCCTAAATCATATTAGCAATAGACAATCAGATGACTCAGTATTTTGTTTTGGTTTTAAATCTAGCTGAACTGTTAGCTGAAATGCCAGTCTTGCCGAAACACATCCTAAATTTGAAATAGGAAAGGTGTTGAATAAATTAGAATCACATCATCTTTCCTTTTCCCATTATCTGTCCTTTTCCATTTCCCAGAGGAAGGAGAAACAAAAAACAAAAATGGTTAAACCAAATTAACCTCTTATTGTCACACTTAAACACTAATCCTCACACTAAGGTAGACACATGTTAAAATTCAAAATTGCATCTCAGTAGCCCTTTAGGACAAATTAATTATTTATCCGAAAAAAAAGGCACCAGTTGTTGTGTCCCACATATAAATTTACATTTGTTGAGTGCCTGCCTGCGGGGTGATGAGTGCTGGGTGATAGATAGGTATTGAGTTCTGGGGACACAAAGGTGAGTGTCTTTCAGAAGCTTGGTGTCCAGTGGAGGAGTTAGTGCAGTGGGGTAAGTACTGGGATGGCAGAACCAGGGGATTGCTGTCTGTAAATGCCTGCCAGAGCCCAAGATTATGCTGCCCCAACTTCCTCAGCTCCTCTGCAGCCACTTTTGCTGAGGACAACACGGTCCACTTAAGAGCTCTGCTACTAACAAAGGAAATATTTGGCACAATCAAATTTGCAGAAAACAGCTGACTCTCAAAGGGCTTTACCTGTCCAAGTATGTTTTACCTTGTTGGCAGCAACTTGCCGCACCTTTCTCAAAAGCAAATGGAGAAAAGCTGTACCCAGACTGCCTTACCTGTTCAGCCCATCCTGCTGGCAGAAGCTTCCTGATCCTCAAAATGGAGGTAGGGCCGCGAGGCCCACAACTAGTCCTGGTCCCTTGAGGAGAGTATTTCTCCCTAAAACTTCTCTGCTGCTTCACTGCCCTTCCCAAGTCTTGTGGCCTCTGGGATTCTGACTCATGAGTAGAGTCTGTCCTTTCCATGTCTTATATTTCCACGGCTGACTGCAAGTGAGCAGTACCTGTGGCTCCAGTCTCCGGGAGCCATCTGTCCTTCTCACAGGGTGACTATAGGGTGTGAGAGAAAAGTGTTTAACTCAAGGCCACATATTTCTGTTACCTATTCCCAGTGATATTTCCAGTTGAGTCCCCAGGCCAGAAAAAAACAGTCCCTTGCGGGGTTTTTGTTTTGTTTTGTTAACAGTTCTATGTTTTTGTTTTTTTTTTTAAGTTTTATTCTGATGACAGAATAAAACGACTTTTAGTAATTTTAACTACTTTTTTTTTTTTTTTTTTTTTTTCTTCTCCAAAGACTTTATTTTTTTTTTTTAACTTTTAAATAACAAATTGTTTTAATTATAAAAGGAACACATGCTTATTGTAATTTTTCATCATTTAAAACATGTATCACGTAGTATTCAAAAAGTGAAAAGTCTTGCCCCCAACCCCAATCCCACTTTTCAGTAGTAACAGACAGTGTTATATTTCAGATTTTCTCTGCATACATTTTTTTTTTTTTAAATTGGTAAAAATCAAAATTCTCACAATACATACAAACATTTGCAAAATGATATATAAATATATATGCATATATGTGTATTTGCTTACAAAAATGTTATTTTTATATATATATATACATATATTTTAAGAGGTGCTTAGATTACCTAAAATATTACACGGAACCCACTGGGATTCCCATGTTGCCCACCTCCCACACCTCCCACCACATCCCACACAAACATCTCCCACAGTGTGGCCCACCAACCTCAATGAACTTACACATCCTGGAGCCTTGCCACCAACCATAGACCACAGTTCACACTGTACTTTCAAGTGGACAATTCAGTGGTGTTAATTACATTTACAGTGTCGTGCTGCCATCACCACCATCCATCACCAAACCTCTTCCATCACCCCAAACAGAAACTCTGTACCAATGAAGCATTAACTTCCCACTCTCAACCCCCTCCCTGGCCCCTGGTAATCTGTATTCTAATTTCTGACTCTGAGTTTTCATATTTTAATTATTTTGTATAAATGAGATTATATAATATTTTTCCTTTTGTACCTGGCTTATTTCATTCAACATGATGTCTTCAGGATTCATCCATGTTGTCACGTGTCAGAACTGGGTTCCTTTTTACAGATGAATGAATGAAATTCCATTGTATGTATAGACCACATTTTGTTTATCCATTCTTCCATCGTTGATGGACATTTGGGTTGCTTCCACCTTTTGGCAATTGTGAATACTACTACTATAAGCACTGGTGTGAAAAATACCCATTCGAGTCCCTGCTTTCAATTCTTTTGCCATTCCTTACTTTTAAAAATTATTTTTATTGTTTTTTAACCAGCCATCACCGAAACACTGTGTTGGCCAAAGTCCACAGTTGGCTTTAAGGATGGCTGGCCAGGCAGCTGCTGCTCAGTGGTGGTAGAGGTGGCTTCAGGAGTTTCCTCGTGGGGCCTCTGCCCTTCTCAAGGAGGTAGAATAAACCTGGGGAGATTCATGATAACTTAGTCTTGTCGCTGGCAGAGAGGACAAGCTCTCTGCTCTTCATAATCTGCCAAGGATATCACGATACGCTGCATCCAAACCACTATGCAATCTACTCCTCAGTAGCAGGGGTGTCCGGGCATGGAAGGGGTTGTCAAAGTGGTAGAAACCAGCTTAGTGCAATGTTCTTAGTCACTGACTGAAGATAATTGAGCCACTCAAGTTAGCTAGGCCCAAGGTACATGGCTGAATGATAATTACATAACCTACACAAAATTATATACAGCATGGGAACAGATGTAGCTCAAGTGGTTGAGCAGCTGCTTCCCATGTACAAAGTCCTGGGTTTGAGCCCCAGTACCTCCTAAAAACAAAACAAACAAATAAAAAAACCGACTCTCACTGGGGAGTGGATGTAGCTCAAGTGGTTGAGCACCTGCTTCCCATATATAAAAAATTATATACAGGAAGCATATCTTCATTCAATGAAGACTATGAATACAAAAACTATATACTATGACCAGTTAAACAAAGAGGAATGGGAAACTAGATACAAGGATATGGAACGATGAAGTATCAGTGGGTGTGAGATAGAAAGGCAAGCACAGGAGAAGGGAAACTGACAAAATGAAAAAGAAGATGGAAAACCTAGGAGGTTCCAAGGTGAATGTTAAAGGGTATGTGTCTTAGGCTCTGAGGTGACTATAAAGTTTCTTACCTCCTTTTCAGATTGTATGCTCCTTGAGAGCAAGGATAGAATTTGTCTTTGTATGCAGACACTCAATGAAAATTTGTTGAAATGAACTGTCTCCTCCCCTTTGAAGTCCCAGTGCTAGAACTGTAATCAAAATCCAGTTTAGCTTTAAAAAACATAAATTGATTTTCATTCATTAAGCAAAAATTATTATTGATCACTGGAGTTCTAGGCTCCAGGGATATTGCTAGGAACATGACAGATGAGAGTCTCTGCCCTCAAAGAGCTTACATTCTAGCAAGGGAAAGCCAATAAAAGAGTATACAAATTTAAAGATATAACATGGTTTCTAGTGGTGATAAGTGCTATAAGGAAAAATAAAGCTGGCTCTGGTGTAGATGGTGCATGGGCTGTTTGGGATTAGGTCTCATGAAGGCTTCTCTGAAGAGGTGTATGACGCAAACAAATGAGCTGTGGGAAACACTGGAGCACGGGATCTCAGGCAGAAGGAATAGTAAGTGACATAAGGCTGTGAGGTGGGACTAAGCCTGGCCTGTTCCAGGGACAACACAAAGGCCAGTAGGTTGAAGTATAAGAAAAGAGGAGAGGGAAGTGGATGTGGCTCAAGTGATTGGGCTCCTGCCTACCATATAGGAGGTCCAGGGTTCAATTCCCGGGGCCTCCTGGTGAAGGCGAGCTGGCCTGAGTGGCGAGCTGGCCCATGGAGAGAGCTGGCCCATGCAGGAGTGCTGGCCCAAGTGGAGAGCTGGTTCAGCAAGATGACGCAACAAAAAGAGACACAAAGAAGAGACAATAAGAGATGCAGCAGACCAGGGAGCCGAGGTGGCACAAGAGAATGAGCGCCTCTCCCACTCCGGAAGTTCCCAGGATTGGTTCCTGGTGCCACTTAAAGGGAAGACAAGCAGACACAGAAGAACACACTGCAAATGGACACAGAGATCAGACAACGGGGAAGGGGGAGAGAAATAAATAAATCAATAAATCTTTAAGAATAAATACATAAATAATAAAAATAAAATATTAATTAAAAAAAGAAAAGAAAAGAGGAGACCGCTACTGGGTGTAGCTCAGTGGTTGAGCACCTGCTTCCCATGTACACGGTCCCAGGTCAATTCCTGGTACCTCCTTAAAAAAAAAAAGAAAGGAGGAGAGTAGTCAGGGATGAGGTGGGAGAAGGAGGCTCTTTTAGGCCACAGTATGGAGCTGACATTTTAACCTACATGTGATGGGAAGCTATTGGAAAGTCTGAACCCTCCAGTAAATTATCTTCTGGGTGCAGAGTTGACATCAACATTCTTATCTAATCTCCTCTACTGCAAACCTCCAGATTCCCACGACCACAAAACACAAAAAAACAGATAAAACTGCATTTGTGCTAGAAATCAAGGAAAGGAGCCAGACACATGCTTCAGAGTTGGGACATTTTTCACAAGATACAGTGTAGATGGGACTACTTTGAAAAAAAAGCCAGAAACTCAGCCACAAGAAGCAATAACTAAGCCAAGAAGTAAAGTGGCCTGCATGCCAGCAGAAGCCACCCCTTTTTACAGAGACTAGGCTGGGGGTGAGGGTAGAGCAAGAGATGGTCTGGGGTATATGTGGATCCCCCCATTGTGGGACAGTTTTCCAAGTACTGAAGATCATAGCATGTAAAGGTCCTCCAGTGTCACTTACTGTCAGCACACTTTTAATTTAGATGAAATATGCTTGGCAAAGAGCCTTGGCTGGCTTCTAACAAGGTTAACGGTGTCACCCAAGATTAAAGGCCTAGGCCCAGTTACTTCCTAATTACAAGAAATTCAAGCTCTTTAATAAGGACCCACAGTTTCCTCTGGTCCTGGCTTCTTCCATACTATCGCAGACGGTTTGCTGCCTACCCTGGCAACGCAAACTACGTTAAAATCAGAACTGTCCTTCTGTCCCTTCATTTGGACCTCACACAAACCTTCAGGGGCTTTGTCACAATTTTCCATGAGACACTACAGAGAATATCTTTGACCTCCTTTTGTAAGCATGTGCAAATGGAAACATTCTCTGACTATGAAAATATATGAGATGAGGGGAGTGGGTGTAGCTACAGTGGTTGAGCAGCCGCTTCCCATGTATGAGGTTCAATTCCCATTCCTCCTTTTAAAAATTATATATATATACACATACAAATATAAATATATATATATATATGATGAAAAGAAAGGAATCAATCTAAGGAATCAGAGAAATATCTTTCTAGAAAATATGGTTGCTTCAAAAAACAAGAGAAAATTTTAGAAAATTTCTAACTTGAGTTTTTGCAAGAGTTTTGTTCAAGAGGACCTTGGCTCTAGAAATCTAGAGGATGAAGTCATGAAATAAAGACCTAGACATATCTGTTGTTTGTGGTGAGTTTGGTCAGTAAGTTCAAGGTCCCAAATTTCTAAGTCCTGTTCTTCTACCTCCTTTCAATACCTTGGCAAAGCGCTCCCCCCCCCCCCAGAGTAGGCACAGAGAACAAGTTATGACAAAATCACCCCAAATCCTGGTGTGATCTGTCCTTGTGAGCTGTACCTAGCTTAGATCTCTTTCTACCTGCTGGGCTTCACTCTGGTTCTTGCTTAGTCTTCTAAGTGGAGGAAGCAACTTTTTCGGGTGGAGGGAGACCCAGAATTATCCTATAATGCCAGCTGCTTGAGAGATGTTTCTATGAAAAGGAAACATCTAATGAGAGAGATTCCCAAGACCAAGAGGGAGCATTCACACTAACCCAGTTCTACTGGTGGCATCTTCAGCCCTCCCTCTGGAGAGCTCCCTCTAGAGGTAAAGCATGCAGCAAACTCTTCCTGGCTCTGGGCTCCACCTTTCTTGTTAACCTGCCATAGGCTTAAGGACCACGAGTCTCCTTACTCTTCTCCAGAGAAGGGAATGGGGACCCCCTCATTGTCTTGGGCACACCTTTCTTGTAGCACTTACCACATCATATGATTTCTCTCCCTCCCATCAGTTTTAATGGTGCCTGGTACTATGCTGTTTGGCGTAGGAATGAGAACATCTATAGAGAGAAGTCAAAACCATGAACATGCCGTGCTTAGATCGAGAACCCTGCAATACAGAAACATGAAAAGAAAAGTTTTTAAAACCTGTAATACCACCTTTCAGAGATCACCATGACTGTGTGTATTTTTGGTGAATTTTTCCTCTCTTTGGATGGACACACACACACTCAATATCACAAAAGCAGTCATTCAAAGTTTTCTCTTCCAGCTTGTACGATACGCACTGCCACCCCTCCTGTTTCTGCATCAATGTATACATGTGTGTGTGTACACACACATTTTAATACCTGTTGCAAAGCAGTAAGGTCGAGTCCAGGAAAGCAGACTGAATACTTTTGATATTCCAAAGAAACCACACGGAAGGCCAGCAGCTGCCACACCGTTTATTTACTCACATGTCCTGATGATGGGTGCCAGGCAGCGACTGCCTGTTTTGTGGGAGAACAAAGATTATATAGGGCTAGGCAGCAAAAAGGGGCTCTAGCTAATGCACAGAGCAGCTCGAGGGTGCACACAGCCTAGTAAATGATAACAGTGAGCATTTGCATATGGGGAGAGTTGTGTGCGTTCCCCACAGTGATGGGCAGCACGTACGCAGGTTAACGGTGGCTACACCTAGGGTCCTGTGTGCACCGGAGCAGAACCTTCCAGGATGGATTGCTGGCCAGTTCCACCCTACCCTTTCCAGCAATCCACACAAATAACTAGTGGGAGGGGGAAGCGGCCATTTCCTGTCCCTACACCTTTATAGCACTCCATTGTATGAATGTGACATAATCACTTACAAAATCCCCTTCTAATGGATGTTAACATTCAAAACATTTGTTTTCTGTTAAAATCAGCCCTGGAGTAAATACCCTTGTACAAACTTCTATACTACCAGCCTTATATCACTACTAATTTATTTCTGTAGTCTTATTTGTGCTTCATTACAGCATGCACTCCTCATCTAAATTAAGAGAGAAAGAAATCAAGGAAGGGATGAAGGGAGGAAGAGAAGAAGGGAGGGAGGAAGGGAGGAAGGGAGGGAGGGAGGAAGGAAGGGCAAATCCAAGAAGCACAAAACCCGGTTCTCATACATAGTTCCTTGCCTTTATGGATGCCAAGTATTGGATGATGCCCTTTTCTGTGCTGACTTCCAAGTGTGTCAATGGATGTGAGACCAGGTGGAGTCCCACTTGCTTTCTTACGTGTGTTACTTCTCTTCTTAGCCAACCACTTACATTGAAACTGATGACATGAAAGGGAGAGATAGGGCAACCTGTGGTTCCTTTTCCTTTCAGCCCTCCCTTACTCATCAGTAAGCTGAAAGTAGAGAGTGTTAATGGAATGTGCCCATATTAACTGAAATAAAAACAGCTGAGTTAGCTTTATGCACCGTTTCCACTCTTCTGGTGAGAAGGAAAAAAAATGTGCATATATGAGCTACACAATATGAATTGGGTCTATTCAGTGATTACACGCACAAGGGATATGTTCTAATGTTTGCATTTAAAACTGGAATTTCACAATATAAAGATGAATGACAAATTCATGCTTATGATCTAAATTTAAATTTTTGCTTACTTAGAATGACATGAAATAGTAAATGAAAACGCCATGTCAAATTGAAAGAGAGACCATGGTAGAAAGGGAAAACTTTATATGTTACTACATTTAGTGGCACTTTTTCCATCCTTTTTGAACAAGAGGACCCACATTTCCAATTGCGCTAGGCCGCACGAGTTCTGTAGCGGACCCTGTCTTCAAGTGGTTTCCACTGATGGGGCTGGTACAGCTGCTTCACCTTTTGCCATCTTCTAGCCAGTGAAAATCTGGAAAAAAGATCAAGGAATGGAAGGACAACTCTTCTATGGCCACACATCACTCCACTCATATCCCCCTGGCCATAACTTAGTCACACAACCACATCCAGCTGCAAGGCTGGCTGAAAAACAGTGTTAGCCAGCAGCTATATACCCTCCTAAAACTCTATTACTCTGGAAAGAGAGATGGATATTGGGAAACGATTTTCAGTAAACTGCAGCATTCATTCAACTTGGCCTAATATTTCCAATCCTAGGACTTTATCTTAAGGAAATAGTCAGAAATGTATAAAAAGTTTTAAGTATAAGAATATTCATGGGACGGATGTGGCTCAAGTGGTTGGGCGTCCGTCTCCCATATGGAGGGACCTGGGTTCGATACCCGGGACCTCCCGGTAAAAAAAAAAAAAAAAAAAAGAATATTCATTGTTGGGAAGCAGATGTGGCTCAAGAGATTGAGCTCCTGCCTACCACATGGGAGGTCCCAGTTTTGGTTCCTGGTGCCTCCTGGAGAAGATGAGCAACACAGCGAGCTGATGCAACGGGTAGGTGCGATGAGCTGATGCAACAAGATGGCACAACAAGAGACACCAGGAAAACATAATGAGAGACACAACAAAGCAGGGAGCAGAAGAGACTCCAGTGATTAGGTGCCTCCCTCCCGCATTGGAGGCCCTGGGTTCGGTTCCCGGTGCCTCCTAAAAAGAAGACCAGCACACAGCAAACAGACACAGCAAATGCAAAACAACGAGGGGGTGTGGAGAAATAAATAAATTAAATAAATCTATATATAAAAAGAATATTCATTGCTTCTTTATTTAGAAAGAAAGGAAGAGAGAGGGAAAGAAAGAAAGAGAGAGAGAGAGGGAGGGAGGGAGGGAGGAAGGAAGGAAGGGAAAAGAAAGGAAAGGGAGAAAGGAAGAAAGGAAGAAAAGGAAGAAAGGAAGAAAAGGAAGAAAGGAAGAAAGGAAGAAAAGGGAGAAAGGAAGAAAAGGGAGAAAGGAAGAAAAGGGAGAAAGGAAGAAAAGGGAGGAAGGGAGGGAGGGAGGAAGGGAGGGAGGGAGGGAGGGAGGGAGGGAGGAAGGAAGGAAGGAAGGAAGGAAGGAAGGAAGGAAGGAAGGAAGGAAGGAAGGAAGGAAGGAAGGAAACAACCTGGATTTCCAAAGGGAGAAAAGGGAGAAAGGAAGAAAAGGGAGGAAGGGAGGGAGGGAGGGAGGGAGGGAGGAAGGAAGGAAGGAAGGAAGGGAGGGAGGGAGGGAGGGAGGGAGGGAGGGAGGGAGGAAGGAAGGGAGGAAGGAAGGAAACAACCTGGATTTCCAATAACAGAAATTGGTTACCTACATAAAGGCACATTTATATCATGGAATATTATAGATACGTTAAAAATTATGTTCTCAAAAACGATGTTCCTATGCTTATTCAGTGGCATATGAAATTGCTCCAGATGTAATGTTAAATGAGAAAAGCACAATTCAACTTAGATGCACTTTTTCAGCTACTTGGTGATATCTGGATTTATTGCAGGATCAAGGGAACAAACTTCAGCTTCCAACACAAAATAAGGGGCAGTCACCAAGCTGCCCCCACCCCCATCTCTTGGTTTCAATTGCCTGTCCTGCTAGTTCCTTGAAGTTCCATTTCACGTCTCATTTGTCTCCTCTGGAAATGGGATGTATCACTAGAGGAAAAGGGGCCCCCAATATCAGGCTTACTTCCTTTTGTCCCCAACCTCCCCTGAATACTAGCTCTCTAATACCTCGGATGTGGTACACCGGTACTCAACCACTTGAGCTACACCAGCTCCCCATCATTCTTTATAGGTCACTGACGCCTTAAAATAAATTGTGGGGCGTGTTTGAATACACGTTGTCTAACTTTTTTAGTTGTCCTTAACAGGAAACAGTCTAAACTACTTAGTTCACTTTTACTGGAAAAGGAAGTACATGCCTCTTTATAAGTTAAAAACAATATACTTTTTAGGGATACATAATGTATTCCTAAAAGCATGGGAACCATCAACACATGAGTTAGGATAAATGTTTACCGGGGGGGTGGGGGCAGTAGATGGGTGGGAGAGGACCTCAGAGGTATGTAAATTATTTTCAAGATACTATTTTCCATGTTAGGTGGTGAGTTCCAGGTGTTTGTTTTATTCATAAAACAAATAAACCAAATAAATGGGCCATGCATTTGCCAAAGATGAATGAACCCAATTCTGTGGGTCTGGGGTGGGGGGGTGGGGGGCAGGGGAAGGGGCAAAGAATTCAGTCATTCAGTCTTTCAAAATTTTTGATCGGGAAGCGGCTGTGGCTCAATCGGTGGGGCTCCCGTTTACCATATGGGAGGCCCCGGGTTCGGTTCCCAGGGCCTCCTGGTGAAGGCAAGCCCGCCCGCACGGCGTGGTTGGCTGACCCAGCGAGCACAAGCAGCAAGGGGGGGATAAATGAATAAATAAATAAAATCTTAAAAAAAAAAAAAAATTTTTGATAGACTTTACTAAATATTTAGGAGACATGTCTTGGGGTTACATGTTCACAGTCTTCTTTCGGTCTTCATAAAAATCTTTCTTTCCTTTTCTTTCTTTTCCTTCCCGCTTTATAAGAGAAAAAACTTCTTTTATATTCTAGAGCAGAATAATCTGTACATATTCAAACCCCTTGGGATGTCAGCTTCTATCCTAAGTAATATTCCCAAGGAAACATGGTTCCCTTTCTAAGAGGAATGAATTTAATTAAATTTTCTCCATCTTTTTAATACTCACACTTCTGGGAGTGACCACACTCCATGGTAAACCTTAAGAACAAAAAAATATGTTATTTCAGTTTCATCTAAAACATTATTTACCTGTCTTCAAAGGAAATGTAACTAGATATCTGTAGCAGTTTGGCATTATTTATGAATTCCAAAAATAGATATTGGATTATGTTTGTAAACTGGTCTGTTCCTCTGGGTGTGATTAGATTATGATTAGGGCTTGTACTGGGCCATGTCAGTAGGGGCCCTTGGTGGGTGTATTGTATTGGGCCCTTGGTGGGTGGGGGCTCAACACCCACCACAGATAAAAGACATGGCAAAGGACAGAGTTTGGAGTCTTGATGCTGAGTTTTGAGCTGGAGCCCAGGAAGTGAGCACACAGGAGAAGAACACAGAGGAATAGAGAAGGCTCTTAAGACATGGCAGAAGCCCTGGGGAGAGAGACACAGCCATTCGCCTGATAGTCTACAGCTGGCCTTGTGGAGATAGCAGAGGAGCAGAGCCCCGAGAGAAGCAAGCCCCAGGAAGAGAGGAACCCAGGAAGCCTGAACCCTTGCAGACGTCAGCAACCATCTTGCTCTAACACGTGGCAATGGACTTTGGTGAGGGAAGTAACTTATGCTTTATGGCCTGGTAACTGTGGGCTTCTACCCCCAATAAATACTCTTTATAAAAGCCAACAGGTTTCTGGTATTTTGCATCAGTACCCCTTTGGCTGACTAATACAATATCAGTACTAGCTACTGGGGCTCTGGGTCATTTTTTTTTTAATTACGTTTAGAGAAAAATCATTCAATATGTCATTTTACTTTTCTTTTCCAGCTGTGCTTTTATTTTCCAAATTTTTAACATGATCTTCTGTTACTTATGTTATGAGAAAAAAAAATGATTTAAGATGTTCTGAAGTCCTGAGTTTATAAATTCTTGCACAAGGCTCAGCTCTTTGCACATGTTATTTCATAATTAATTTTTTTTTAAGGAGGTCCCAGGGATTGAATCCAGGACATCATACATGAGAAGCAGACGCTCAACCACTGAGCTGCATCTGCTCCCCAGTGAGAGTTGGGTTTTTTGTTTATCTGCTTGTTTTTAGAAGGTACCAGGGATTGAACCCGGACCTCGTACATGGAAGCAAGCACTAAATCACTTAAGCTTCATCTGTTCCCCTTAATTGATCTTTTTTTTTCAGAGCTTCATATTTGTTTTATATTTCACAATGACTTATTTGTTAATGAATTATTCACTACTCTGCAGAAAATAAAACAGGTAAACAGCAGCCCATCAAGGTGAGGATTTGCATGTAATTTATTTGGAATTTCTAAGGGTTTTGATAAACTCTTCATGTAAACCAATTAAAGAAAATAAATAACTGCCAGGTATCAGCAAATATGTTTCTGTTGATTTATAAAGGGTTTGAGTGATAAGAAAATAAGATTCCTGGTGCTCTGAAGAAAATTCAGAGAAATATTTGTAAAATGGTGAGTTCTCTAAATAAACTGAGGGTTTAGGGCCATGAGCCAGAAACATCAGGGCTAGCCCTTAGGCTGGCCGGACAAAAGGGCCCACCAACCCAAGCTGGGAGTGGGGAGGAGATAAACAATATTTTGATCTGTTTTGGAAACTTTCAGATAAAAACTCTATGTTTCATACCATCAGGCCGTTAGAGTCAGACTGATAAGACATCTGGGGGGCCAGCTACAGGGGAAAATATTTTCAGTTTTATAGAACCTGGTGGAGTATTTGGCAACCCCTTGGCCAAACTGGGAATTGGTGAAGTGGGCTTGGGGACTGTCTCAATTCCCCCTTTTGCAATCCCCTTCCTTGGATTTTCTCACTACCATGCTCCATTTAAGCCTCTTTCCCTGGGTTTTCCCCTCACTTCCATCTACTTGGCTTGTGTCCATGCTCTTTGGGCCGCCGTAAACATACTAATCTGTTAAGTTCATTTGTGCTGTGACATTTACAGAGTGTGAGATCTGGACAATTAACCTCACAAAGCCTCGGTTTCCTATCCAATAAAATAAGAATACATTGGATGCTGCAGGTGTTACAAAAGATTCTGTTCCTAAAGTGCTCAGCCTGGTCCCTTCCTAAGAAGCACTACAGCACAGTGGTAAGAAAGCAGATTCTCCAGGTAGTGTGCTACCTTCTGTGAAAGAAAGATGGGGAAAGAAGAAAACATACACATAGCTGCTTGGCTTAAAGAAAAATAAAGACACAAGAAGGAAAAACCAGAAAAACAATGAAGCTGGTTTCTTACAAGGAGTGAGGAAGCGGTCATGGCAGAGAGGAGGCAGGGCATCTTTTCCCACCTTTAACTTGGAACGTTTCTGACTCTTCACATTTTACCCGTCTCTCTTATAATCAGCATATACTAGATTTTTTTTTTAAATTCCAGTCTGAGGATGTATTAATTGGATACCCTATTCAATTACATTTATCACAATTACGATTCATGTATTTATTTCTACCAACTTATTTTGTGCTTACCTGTTCTGCCTTTTGTATATCTCTCCTTTCTTGCTTTCTTTTGGATAGACTATTTCTTTCTCATTCCATTTTCTCCGCATTCTTGAAGTGTATTTTCATGGGGTATAGAATTCTATGTTGGCAGTTATTTTCTTTCAGCACGTTGGTGATACCATCCCACTTTTTTTCTTGCTTCTGTTGCTGTTGAGATGCCAGCTGTCAGTCTCGCTGACTTTTCTGAAGTTCATCTGTTTTCTCTGTTTGCTTTCTTTTTTTCTTGAATAACCTTATTTCAAAATCTTATTAAAATAACAGAAAAAAGGCAGTTCAACAAGTTATGGAGGCAAATATCTTTAACAAAGTTGGAGTACTTTTACTTCCTGCCTTTAAAGCGTTATTATTTTCCTGCTGTTGCAAAGCCAGCATAGTACTAGCATAAAGATAGCAAATTGAGAGCTCAGAAATAAGACCAGCACAAATTTGATGGTCAAGAGGTTTTTGTTCAAAGCTGCCAAGCTCAACCAGCTGGGCCAGAACAGTTCATTCAACAGATGGGGCTGGGAAAACTGGACAACCCACGTCCAAAAGAGCGACAGTAAATGGACACACGGTTTTACGTACATCCAGAAACTAAGGCTTTAAAAGTACATGCAGGGGAGCAGGTGTGGCTCAAGCAGTTGAGTGCCTGCTTCTCACATGGGAAGTCCGGGTGCATTCCGGGTGCCTCCTATAAACAAACAAACAAACAAACAAAAACAAACAACGGGAAAGTTAAAAACCAACTCAGGGGAGCCAATGTGGCTCAGTGGTTGAGCTCTGGATTCCCACATACGAGGTCTTGGTTCAATCCCCGGACATGGTACCTCAAAAAAAAAAAAAAGCGCATGCAGCTCTTTCACAGATTTGGGGGTGGCCCTAAAAAGGGCCTTTTGTTGTGAACAGAGGGAAGCGGTCCTAAGCCGCCGCAGCAGAAGGTGCGGCCCTGGCGCTTGAGACACCACGTCCACGGCGGTGACGGGCCAGCGCTGGGCGGGCTCGAGCAGGTGACCTCGCAGGTGCGGCCGAGGCGCCTTCACGCCGCGGGCCAGACGCGGGACCGGGCTTGATGGCGCCCTGGTGTTGTCTTCAACTCCTTGCTGTGGCGTTTGGCGCCGCCTTTGCCACCAGCAGACATGACTGCGACTTCTTTAGAGACCCTCTGGTTGCTTTTTAGTTTTTTGTCTCTTTTTGGTGTTTACAGTTTCACTGTGAAGTGTTAGATGTGGGTTTCTTTTTATATATCCTGCTTGGATTCACTGAGTTCTTTTAATCTGTGAATCAATGCTTCATCAATTTAGGACATTTTCGGCCATCCTCTTTTCAAATATTTCTTCTGCTTCATTTTCCCTCTTCTCTCTGGTAGTCTGATTATAAATCGGTTAAAATTTCTCCCTGACTGCCCTATGCCTGTATTTACAATCCTCTCTTTCACATACTTTGTGCTGGATATTTCCTACTGATGATCAGCTCATTCATTCTCTCTTGCGCTGTGCCCAGTGTTCTAGTAAAACCACCCAAGTCTTTAATTCCGATTATGTTATTTCTTTCTGGTTCTTTTTGAGATCTGCTCTGCCAAGTTCATAGTTTCTAGTAACCTGGCAAGGATTTCAAGCTCAGCAACCCCCCCCCCTTGAGTATTGAAAGCATAATTGTTTCACAGCTTGGTCTGATAATTTCAAGATCTAGAGTCCCTAGAAATCTGTTTGTGGTGGTATGCTCCCATTTTCTCTTGTTTCTTCACTTGTCTGCTTATCTTTAAGATGTGCTATGTACTATATTTGAAGGTTTATTTGTAAAAATCGTTTGGGGCCTAGAATAATGGTCTGTGTCCAGGAAAGGATTTTTACTCTGCTTCTACCGGGTGCCTGGGGGACACTTTAAAGCCATACCTTACTAGCACAAACAGCTTTCCATTTTCTTTAATACTGTCTTATTAAATAATTGATTGCATCCACACTCCCTCATTCTTCTCCTATTACTGCAAAGTGCTTGTATATCTTTGTTGGAAGTGTGGGTGGATGTAAGTTCCAATTAAAAAAAAAAAAAAACTATTTTTTTTTTTTTTTAACTTGATAACATTTTGGTCCGGTCACACATTTTACTGTGCTTCTGTGGTGTTCCCTCTGCCTGTGCTGACACCTAGAATTACTGTTAGGCATGAACTGTACTTTTTAGTCAGCTGCCTGGAGACACAGTTTATTCAGAGGGCTGCTCTTCCTCTTTTCTCGCACATCCGTGTGAGATTTGCTCAGGAAGCTAGTGGGTGCCCTTACAGGTCACGTGGTTTCCAGGCTCCCCGTCGCTCGGGCTGCCAGGGCCCCTCGTGCAGTCTCGGGAATCCAGCTCGGCGCGGTCGGCGCTGCCCGGGCAGCCCTGACGCGGAGGGCCAGCGCCCTCCCTAAGGGTCGTTTGGCTCCTCCTTCGCTCTGCGGCCGCCCCTCCCCTCACAAGGGGTGGGGCAGGGTGTCCTCCCCTCCGCGAACCCGCACCCTCCGCGAACCCGCACCCTCCGCGAACC